>CAWUFW010009248.1:0-390000 GCA_963921515.1 Calotriton arnoldi | reverse complement strand
CTTCTAGGAGCTGCTGTCCTGTACTGATGAGTGCCCACTGTCTGCTGATCCTACCCAGCCTTGCCTGCCTGCTCTGCTGCCCTAGCGCCTCATGAGCGCTATACTTTGACTGCCTGTAGTCCAAGGAGGTGAGGAGCGTGGGCTCTACCTTCTCGTGTGGGACCCTGGAACAGTGAGCGCCATATTCGAAGTGCCTGTGCTGCTCTGCCTGCGCTCTAGCGCTTGGTGAGTGCTGCAGCCCTCTCCTGTGGGACCCTGACTGCAGCCCTGGGCCCTAGCGCCTCGTGAGCGCTACACTTGGAGTGCCAGGAGAAGAGGAGCACTATATTTCTACCCCTTTGGCGGAAGAAGCGTGCACGTTTTGCAGCGCGCTGTGGAGCAGTTTGGGGGAGGGAAACCCAGCGTGGGGATTCCCCCGTGTTGCCTGCAAGCAGGAGCCCACCCCGCGTGGGTGCCGCCTTTTTACCGCAGTTATGCTTATTTTTATCACGGGTGCCCACCCCGTGTTTTTGCGGCGCTTTGCATGCTGATATAAATAGCGGGTGCCCACCCCGCATCGTCAAGGATCGTTGAAACCAGCGGGTGCCCACCCCGCGTTATTCGTCCTGCTAATTATGGGAATTGAGCGGGTGCCTACCCTGCGTTTGGCTCCTTAACCGCGGGAGCCAACCCCGCATCGCAGCTGCACCGTGAAAGTGCCGAGGATCACCGCTGCCGGCCCGGGAGGCTCAGGAGCGCAGCGCGGGCTTCCCCGTGACGTCAGGGGAGCTGCGCTGCGATTGGCGCCGGCTGGAGCGCCGCCAGGAAGTTCCGCCCTGCCACAGGGGAAGCGGGAAGTCCGGAGCCCGTGGGCTCCGCATCGAAGTCCCGGGTCCCAGGAAGGGGCCCGGGTGAAGCCAGAAGAAGTGCTGCGTGGGTGGGGCTCCCACGAGAGAGGGGAGCCCCGCGTGCTGAGCCTGCTGCCGGAGACAGAGACCGGAGGAAGCCGTCTAGAGAGGTCCCGGCAGAGCAGGGGACGGTCGAGGCACATATCGGTGCCTGTCCCCTGCCGGAAGGAGTCCCGGTGAGTGGGGCCTTTGGAGGAGTTGTGGGTGGACAGGGCAACGGGGCACATGGTCGGTGCTCGCCTCCCCCCCCCTGTGCCACTCTGAGGGCACTGGTGTGCCCGTGCTGATTTTACAGCTGCCCCGTCTAACAGGGGGCAGCTGCAACATTGAGGGGCACTGTTAATTTCAGGAGTCCCGGAGTTGGGCTCCCACGTGCCCAGTGGTACTTGGCTGGGACACCCAGTGGCATCGCAGTTGCGGGCCGCTGCAACGTTTGCTTGTCTCTTTGGGCATTTCTTTGAGTTCCGAGTCCAAAAGGGGGTCTCCCACGTGAAAGTACTCTGTCGGAACTCACAGCGGCACCGCAGTTGTGGGCCGCTGCAACGTTTTGGGACGAACCTGCTTCTGAGTCCCAGAGAAGGGGCTCCCCAGGAGCGGTGGCGCCACAGACTAATCTGCTGATCGGGGCCTATTGTATTTGGTGACACCTAGTGGCCATGTCGATGCTAGGATATATGCATAACGTGTTTATTTGGCCTACCCTATGGTTAGTGTTCCACAGCGTGATGTGCTAGGTCCATGCCAGATCACGTTTCATGCCTAGGGAGATGCATCCTGATTCATGCCTGCTGAGTCCTAATACGAATGACATGCAATGATGTCCTATTCTATGCCTCCTGCAACCATGTATTCATGCTAATGAGGTGTTCATGCCTAATGCTAATGGTTTCTTTTCCCCTAACGCCTACAGGGTTGGTGTTCTACCTAAGGTGCTATGTCACATGCATATGGGTAGGCCCCATCTGAATAGGGTTATGCCTAATGTCTTTTTCGGCCTAAGGGGCGGCTCCTGTTTTCAGGCTACTGCGATGATGCCTTACTCTTATGCCTAATGCATTTATGCTAATGCAGATGTTTATGCCTATTGTGTAACACAGCTAATGTTATGAGGGGTGCATTTATACATGCCTAATGTGTTTCTAGGCCACTGCTAATGATGACGCCCTAGGTTCACATGTTTATGCCGTATGCGAATGTGAGGTGCTAGGCTCATGCCAGATTATGGTATGCATACCCTGATTTATGCAAATGTTATTGATGCCACTGAGGTGCGGACTAAATGCACACTATGTTTCACACTTCATCCTCATGTGCCTATTGAAATGCCTCAGGTGTTATGTTCATGTGGAAAATGCTTTTCTTTCCCTAAGGCCTGCACTGCTGGTTGTATGCGTACTGGGCCTAGGATTCATGCATCAGGCATTTATGCTCATGACGATGCCTCATGTGATGTTTTATGTTTATGCCTAAGGCTTATTGCACCATGACGACAAGCTCATGATCTTGCCAGGAGGTACTGGCTGCTTTACGTTTATTACTGATGCTTCCATTTATTCTAATTGTGCTGGAGATGGTTCTGGCAGCGGCCCGATTGGCCCTGCCTTGTAAATAGTCCCCCTGTGAACTGCTACCCGGTGCCGGTTGGCACAGTTTATCTGTACCTGAGATTGCATCCTAATATGTGTTTTATAATACACAAGTTATTTCCATGCAACCTGGTGTAGAGTCTCTTTTGTAGTGTGCCTGGTGTGTCGCCTGTGAGTGTGTGCTGCGCAGATGCTTTACACAATGCTCCTGGTTGGGCCTACCCGCTCCGCACCACGCTACCCCGATTCTAACAGGTCTATACAAAGCTGAAACACGAATGTGATAATATATTTCTCACCATTCCTCTTTCTGGTATATTATCGAGTATACAGATACCAGTTTTACTGGCTATATGATGTAATATATATATATGCTAAGATGGTGGCAAATTTGAGTTGTTCTCCTTGCACTGAGCACATCTGTAGTTTTATGTTGATTGTAATTACAATGTTTATGTAAGAGGCCATGGCGGCTCTCGCACCACACCGTAAATAAGGCGAAAGCTGAAACGCGTTGGTGACAAGGCATCGTTGTATGAATGAATAACTGAAGCACCCCAGAGTGTCCTGGTAATCTCTATACTGAGGGGAAAAAGTTTTATTCAACAAGCAACTCAGACTTTTTCAGCCATCAGGGTCCCTTGATCACATGACAGCGTTAAACAAACCAATAACCATATATAATTCCAAGAAACAGAAAAAGGACTGAGTCAAAGTGAAAAGAGAAGTGAGCAGATGCCATATTGGAGTAGTACATTTCTGTGTATATTAAAAAACTGTTTGAAACAGAAAATCAACGTTACAAACAAATGGATCATATAAATCAGAGTACATTATGCATACTGGGACCCTGTGGATGCATATTTGGAAAGCCGATGGTCAACTCATGAAGGGATCTAAAAGATCCATTGCATCCTATACCAATGTATCAGGTAAAAAAGAGCTTCACCATGGTAACCAAAATGAAGACCATCTGGGCAAAAAATGTAATAAAGCAATTTGAACAGGCACCATATTGAAATAATGATTTCCTACATTCAATGTGGGGAAATCTTGTGTGGAATACAGTAATAACCATTGCAATTATGTGAATTGATGCGAGCACACTAATGTCCACATAGTACATAATTAGAGAGCCAAATGGTCCCCATATAGGGTAGTCTCAACAGTCTCTTATGTCATAATCAATATATCGAACGAAGAAAAATGAAGACAAATTTCAAGCATTGCTACCAAAATAAAGCCCAACAGGGCAAGTGCTAAATACAACATCATACATACATGTTATCCACACAGTGTGACCCATGACTGCCACAATGTAGCCCGACTGCGCAAATGAAAGAATACTATATCAAATAGTCAAATATACTCCAATGAGAACCCACAAAGAGACAATCTGAAGCCCAAGTGGGCTTAATATTAGAAAACCATCTAGAACAGGTTGCATCCCAATCCACACATACTATATACAAAGTATAATATCATCCGTATCTACCAGAATCTAAACAAACTTAAAATACATAACATTAAAAAGCCATCTTATCTGTGATTTGTTGTGCAGAACAACCATATGTATTCTGTAAGAAAAGGGTAGGAGATTCTTGGTAGACAAACTCCACCTCAGCATGTCAAGATCCCCTTCCTTTCCTCCTGAAACAAAATAGCATATATATAAGTTAAAAAAGGGAAAGCATACATGGAAAAGCTCACAGCTTCTGCTAGAGAGTTACCATTCCAAACATTGGGCAACTAATCCTCCCCTAGATGTTTTTTTTTTAAATTCTTCATCTGTATTAAAACCTTTGGAACTTTTTCTTTCAAGATCAATTATATGTCTTGACTCTTTTCTTCTAAGCATCAATGTTCTAATTTCTCCCCAGCTATTGTAAGGTAGCTGTTCTAAGGCAAAATATGTCAAATTAGATCTATCTTCAAAGTGTTCTTCACTCAAATGTCTTGCCACAAGATATTGGGGGTCACAGATATCAATTGCCCTCATGTGTGCCAAGATACATTTTTGGCTGCATCGATAGTACCTACATATCTTTTCTTGCATGGGCATTCAAGTATGTAGACTATGTACTGAGAGCTGCAGGTCAGAAACTGTGTTATGATCTTAATTCCCTTGCTGTAAGAGACTTCATATTCTCATCTACTCCTATGTTTGGTACATGCCTTGCAGTGACCACAGGGGAAAAAACCTTGCAACGTCTGTTGCCTGTTTCTATCCTTTAAAGTAATATTACTTCAAACCAAAGAGTCTCCTAGAGAACGTCCCTTACGGTATACTGGGTTTGACACTGATCATATTCCCTATGGTCGGATCACTTTTCAGAATGTCCTAGTTCCCATGGATTACATTGTGGAGTGCTTTTAATCATACGATTTGTCTCCAGTTCCTCACCCTCTCTGTCATTTTTGTTATCAAACAAAGTTCTATCTCAGTCGATCTCTTTGACCCTCGTATTGACCTTGTGAAGACCCACTGTCGATAACCTCTCTTCCTGAATCTGGACATCATCAGCCTCTCTTCCTTCAAGTATGCCTCAGTAGTGTTCGGAATTCCCCGAATGGGATGCTCCACTTCAGAGTCCTCGGGTGACCAATACGTGCAGGAGACTGTGACCTACTGTATGTTTTCTGAAAAGACTAGTATGGATTTTTTTCCCGTTGTCTCTACAAACACATCCAGGAACTCAAGCTTTTCTTTGCTGATGTGAAGGCTAAATTGAGGGCATTATTCTCACATACCTATACAGCCACTCACACACCCACTCACACACGGATACAAACAGTCACACAGTCACTCACATAACATATGTTAGAAATAGTATCACAAAGCATACTAATTTAACTTTTGTGGTACGTTGAAATATATTTTTAACACTCAAAACTTTTAAAAAACACTCATTATCACTGGATGATGTAATCAGTGATGTAATTTGAGATTTAATCAGTGATGTCCTCAGTGATGTCACTGACCATGTCATGAGTGATGTAATATGTGAGGTCATAAGCAGTGCAGTGCAGTGCAGGGGGGTAAGTTATAGTTAGCGCAGATAACTATAACTACTGAATTTCTATGGTTTTGTATGAGTAAAATCTGAGCCTAACTATAACATCCCTGTAACTTTTGGTTTATTAAGTGAATTTCTATGTTTTTTTTTACTTGTAGTCGTGTTTGCAGAGTGGTGGAGAAAGGGTGCAGGCCTCCGACCAGCTCTCAGGATTCCTACTGTGTCACACTTACTGGAGGTAGCAGGAGGGCTTCTTGGACCCCAATGACCCTCAGCAGCCAAGAAGACTTCATCCCCCAACCAGTAGTGCACCAGGAGGCGCATTTGCAGAGTAGTGGAAAAAGGGTGCAGGGCTTCCGAGCAGCTCTCAGCAATCGAGCTGTGTGGCACTTACTGGAAGTAACAGGAAGGCTTGTTGATGCCCAAGGACCCTCAGCAGCCAAGGGAACTTCATCCCACAACCGGTAGTGTGCCAGAAGGCAGTTTGCAGAGTGCTGGAGAAAAGGGGTGTGGCCTCCAAACACCTCTCGGCAATCCCACTGTGTGGGATTTAATGGAGGTAACAGGAGTGCTTGTTGGCCCCCAAGGACCCTCAGCATCCACGGGGACTTCAGAGTGTTGGAGAAAGAGGGCATGGCTTTCAATCCCGGTGCGTAAAACTTACTGGAGGTAAAAGGACCCTCATCAACGAAGGGGACTTCATCCCCCAACCAGAAGTGTGCCAGGAGGCTCGTTTGCAGAGTGGTGACGAAAGGGAGCGGGGCCTCCTGTGACTTCCCGATGCTGCCGTCTTTCTCTAATTTTTAACTTTCATTAGGAGAGGGGGCTGTGTCACTCCCTTTCCCCTGGCTGATTTCGTCCAGTGGACTCAATCCCCCGGGACCAGGCCTTTTTGCACTGGGGTAGGGAAACTGTGCGGCCCCCTCCCAGGGGCACTTTCAGCCCCGGGAACCTCATCCCCCAGGGCCTAGACAATTTGTAATACGGCAGGGGGGCCACATGGAAACCTTCCACTGGCTGATTTTGGCCCCAGCCCCCCACCCGCCGGGGCCCGGCCTTTCACAAATGGTGTAGGGGGCCATGCGGCCCTACCCATCACAGGCCGATTTTGGCCATGGGGGCCCAATCCCCTGGGACGTGGCCATGTCAGCTGGGTGCCCCAGGGCACCCAGTTTCCACTGGGACCACGGGGGAGCCTGAAGACCCCCGCAGTCCCCGCCGGCTCACCGGAGCCAGCATTGCTTTTAGACATAGGGAGCTGCTGGAAAGGCAGCTCCATGTATCTAAAACAATTCTGCTTCGTTTCCAGCATGCAAGAGCATTTTTAATGCTCTCTCTGGCTAGAAGGGGAGCGTTTGCTGTGTCTTGGTGGGAGCTCCTACCAAGCCACAGCAAACAGCTATGTCTTGAGGGTGGGCACCCCGGGACATAGCAGGAGCTGGCCCTGGGGGTGGCAGTCATGTATGGCTCCAGCAGGGGATCCTTTCTTGCATTTTGCCCCGGGAAGGTGGTGGTCCCCGGGGCTGGGAGGGGTCCACGCAGCCGCCCCAATTAAATAATATTAAAGCCCCAGAAAGGTGCTGGCTCCTGGGTCTGTGGGGGAGTCCGAAACACCACCCATTTGTTAATATACAAGCATCGGGGAGGTGATGGCACCCGCGGCATTAATAAGCCCAAGGAGGGGGGCTTGTGCGTCCTCCTCCTTTATTATGCAAATATCCCCAGGACCTGGCCCACCGGGGGTAGATTACTAACAAAGTGCTTCATTTTTTTCAAAAAAATTCAGTCGGAGCAGTGGATCCAGTGTGACTCCCACCGAAAAGTTTAAAAAAAAATACTTTTTGGGTACTGATGTGTCCCTGTGGGACAACCCCCAAAAGGCTTAGGGGGTCAGGGTATTTCTACCCTGCCTCCTTTTCTTTTTTTTAATGTTTTTTCTGGCACTTGGCTCAAGCGAGTTCCAAGATAGCTGCCAACATTTTCTGATTTGAAGTGTTGGTAGCCAATCATATTTGAGCATGGGGACTGTCAGATCAAGGTGTGAGCAAGCCTGCTGTGTCAGGCGAAAAGCGTTACTGACTGAGAATTAAACAACTGGTGGTGGATGAAACCTCTTTGTGATCGTTTTATATACCCGTGGAAGAAAATTAAAACCGGCGCGCTCCGCTGGCGTACAACGATCTGCCTGTCTGGGGCGGGGGGAGACGGAAGGAGCAACTCGTCTTGGTATATATATATATATATATATATATATATATATATATATATATATATATATATATATATATATATATATATATATATATATATATATATATATCCAAGAAAAACTGCGAGGCTCTATACCGGAATGCAAGGGCGTTTATTCACAGGTAAGGTTGCGCAGGAATTCTCCATTGTCCTTACGCGTTTCGGCAGACATTCCGCCTTGATCACAGGAGGAGAAACACACATTGTCCTGTGCGTGTAGGTGCACCTGTTAAAACTCTCGAAGTCACATGACTGGTATTCGCACATACAGGCCCCACAATGCCTCACACTCATAGTCCGATTTTCCAACTGGAATCCTAATGAATCCTAGTACATTTCGAGTAGAAAGATGTATTTACTTTAAGGTGCAGGCAGAGTACAGTGTGGGATTTTAAATTACCAGTCTGGTGATCGTAGTCACTTTCGCTGATGCTTGATGTTGCAGGTAACCTGTGGCAACGCCCTGATCCGGCATGATCAGGATAGGGGGTTCCCCATGCTGAAACCCTTCCTTTTCGCTGCAACTTTGCTGCATTAGCATAACCCGGGTTAGGTATGCAGCGTCGAGTGGGTCATGCTCCAGAATTCAGATACAACCAAAACACCTCCGTCTCAGGATCCACTAACACTTCTGGGCAGCCTCGCTCAAATGGACACGGAGACGCCCATCAATTTGACATCCAAGAAAAACTGCGAGGCTCATTATCGGAATGCAAGGGCGTTTATTCACAGGTAAGGTTGCGCAGGAATTCTCCATTGTCCTTACGCGTTTCGGCAGACATTCTGCCTTGATCACAGGCGGAGAAACACACATTGTCCTGTGCGTGTAGGTGCACCTTTTAAAACTCTCGAAGTCACATGACTGGTATTCGCACATACAGGCCCCACAATGCCTCACACTCATAGTCCGATTTTCCAACTGGAATCCTAATGAGTCCTAGTACATTTCGAGTAGAAAGATGTATTTACTTTAAGGTGCAGGCAGAGTACAGTGTGGGATTTTAAATTACCAGTCTGGTGATCGTAGTCACTTTCGCTGATGCTTGATGTTGCAGGTAGCCTGTGGCAACGCCCTGATCCGGCATGATCAGGATAGGGGGTTCCCCATGCTGAAACCCTTCCTTTTCGCTGCAACTTTGCTGCATTAGCATAACCCGGGTTAGGTATGCAGCGTCGAGTGGGTCATGCTCCAGAATTCACATACAACCAAAACACCTCCGTCTCAGGATCCACCAACACTTCTGGGCAGCCTCGCTCAAATGGACACGGAGACGCCCATCAATTTGACATCCAAGAAAAACTGCGAGGCTCATTATCGGAATGCAAGGGCGTTTATTCACAGGTAAGGTTGCGCAGGAATTCTCCATTGTCCTTACGCGTTTCGGCAGACATTCCGCCTTGATCACAGGAGGAGAAACACACATTGTCCTGTGCGTGTAGGTGCACCTTTTAAAACTCTCGAAGTCACATGACTGGTATTCGCACATACAGGCCCCACAATGCCTCACACTCATAGTCCGATTTTCCAACTGGAATCCTAAAGAGTCCTAGTACATTTCGAGTAGAAAGATGTATTTACTTTAAGGTGCAGGCAGAGTACAGTGTGGGATTTTAAATTACCAGTCTGGTGATCGTAGTCACTTTCGCTGATGCTTGATGTTGCAGGTAGCCTGTGGCAACGCCCTGATCCGGCACGATCAGCATAGGGGGTTCCCCATGCTGGATCCCTTCCTTTTCGCTGCAGCTTTGCTGCATTAGCATAACCCGGGTTAGGTATGCAGCGTCGAGTGGGTCATGCTCCAGAATTCACATACAACCAAACACCTCCATCTCAGGAGCCACCAACCCTTCAGGGTAGCCTCGCTCAAATGGACACGGAGACGCCCATCAATTTGACATCCAAGAAAAACTGCGAGGCTCATTACCGGAATGCAAGGGCGTTTATTCACAGGTAAGGTTGCGCAGGAATTCTCCATTGTCCTTACGCGTTTCGGCAGACATTCCGCCTTGATCACAGGAGCAGAAACAAACATTGTCCTGTGCGTGTAGGCGCACCTTTTAAAACTCTCGAAGTCACATGACTGGTATTCGCGCATACAGGCCCCACAATGCCTCACACTCATAGTCTGATTTTCCAACTGGAATCCTAATGAGTCCTAGTACATTTCGAGTAGAAAGATGTATTTACTTTAAGGTGCAGGCAGAGTACAGTGTGGGATTTTAAATTACCTGTCTGGTGATCGTAGTCACTTTCGCTGATGCTTGATGTTGCAGGTAACCTGTGGCAACGCCCTGATCCGGCACAATCAGCATAGGGGGTTCCCCATGCTGAATCCCTTCCTTTTCGCTGCAACTTTGCTGCATTAGCATAACCCGGGTTAGGTATGCAGCGTCGAGTGGGTCATGCTCCAGAATTCACATACAACCAAAACACCTCCGTCTCAGGAGCCACCAACCCTTCTGGGCAGCCTCGCTCAAATGGACACGGAGATGCCCATCAATTTGACATCCAAGAAAAACTGCGAGGCTCATTATCGGAATGCAAGGGCGTTTATTCACAGGTAAGGTTGCGCAGGAATTCTCCATTGTCCTTACGCGTTTCGGCAGACATTCCGCCTTGATCACAGGAGGAGAAACAAACATTGTCCTGTGCGTGTAGGCGCACCTTTTAAAACTCTCGAAGTCACATGACTGGTATTCGCGCATACAGGCCCCACAATGCCTCACACTCATAGTCCGATTTTCCAACTGGAATCCTAATGAGTCCTAGTACATTTCAAGTAGAAAGATGTATTTACTTTAAGGTGCAGGCAGAGTACAGTGTGGGATTTTAAATTACCAGTCTGGTGATCGTAGTCACTTTCGCTGATGCTTGATGTTGCAGGTAACCTCTGGCAACGCCCTGATGCGGCACGATCAGCATAGGGGGTTCCCCATGCTGAATCCCTTTCTTTTCGCTGCAACTTTGCTGCATTAGCATAACCCGGGTTAGGTATGCAGCGTCGAGTGGGTCATGCTCCAGAATTCATATACAACCAAAACACCTCCGTCTCAGGAGCCACCAACCCTTCAGGGCAGCCTCGCTCAAATGGACACGGAGACGCCCATCAATTTGACATCCAAGAAAAACTGCGAGGCTCATTACCGGAATGCAAGGGCGTTTATTCACAGGTAAGGTTGCGCAGGAATTCTCCATTGTCCTTACGCGTTTCGGCAGACATTCCGCCTTGATCACAGGAGGAGAAACAAACATTGTCCTGTCCGTGTAGGCGCACCTTTTAAAACTCTCGAAGTCACATGACTGGTATTCACGCATACAGGCCCCACAATGCCTCACACTCATAGTCCGATTTTCCAACTGGAATCCTAATGAGTCCTAGTACATTTCGAGTAGAAAGATGTATTTACTTTAAGGTGCAGGCAGAGTACAGTGTGGGATTTTAAATTACCAGTCTGGTGATCGTAGTCACTTTCGCTGATGCTTGATGTTGCAGGTAACCTGTGGCAACGCCCTGATCCGGCACGATCAGCATAGGGGGTTCCCCATGCTGAATCCCTTCCTTTTCGCTGCAACTTTGCTGCATTAGCGTAACCCGGGTGAGGTATGCAGCGTCAAGTGGGTCATGCTCCAGAATTCACATACAACCAAAACACCTCCGTCTCAGGAGCCACCAACCCTTCAGGGCAGCCTCGCTCAAATGGACACGGAGACGCCCATCAATTTGACATCCAAGAAAAACTGTGAGGCAGACGCGTTTCAGCCGTGTAACGGCTTTCCTCAGTGCCGGTTTCCAATGCAGGGTCCTGCACCTCCACCATTTCGCTTACCTGTGCTGTATATATATATATACACACACACACACACACACACACACACAGACACACACACACATAGATACATATATTCAAATTCACATCTCCGCCACAGAGAAACAGAGACCCACTCATATTTCCAGCATCCATTAATTTATTGGCAATCCAGGTATAAAATCTGCAGTATGCATTTCAAACTTTACAGTCCTTGCTCAAGGACCTCAAGGTCGACAATACGGCAAGCCGCTCTTTCAAACCATTCATTGGCATAATTGCAATAGGGCTCGTGTGAGCATCGTAGTGACTCCACCATCACAGATGCATTATGGTAATTGTTAGACTTGGCACCATTGGCGTGGGTATCCCTTCCATTTTTTGCTGTTGCCTCATCTGTTTTTGCTGGTCTAGATGCTTTGGGCACTTTGCCACTGCTGTTCAGTTCCAAAGTGCAAGTGCTCCCTTTGTAAATTGATGTGATGGATTAGAGATTCCATGATTGGCTGATTTGATTTACTTGTCAGACCCTAGTACAGTGCACCATGTGTGCCCAGGGCCTGTAAATCAAATGCTGCTGGTGGTCTTGCAGCACTGATTGTGCCACCCACAGAAGCAGCTTGTAAACTGTGGCTCAGGCCTGCCATTGCAGAGCCTGTGTGCAGTCTGGGACTGCCATGGCGACTTGGCAAGTGCACACACTTGCCAGTCCCCAAACCTTCCCTTTTCTGCATGTTAGTCACCCCTAAGGTAGGCCCAAGGTACCCCTTTGGGCAGGGTGCATTGTATGTGAAAGGTAGGACATGCCATGATGTGTCTGGCATGTCCTGATAGTGATATACTGCCAATTTCATTTTTCACTATTGCAAGGCTATCTGTTCCCATAGGCCAGAATGGGAAGTTAGTTTATAACATCCTATAAACATAACTGGCCCTAGGAACAAGATCGGAAAATAAAGTTTAGTATGCCTGAACCCAGAATGTTAAAGTGCATATTTTAGTGAGGGTGATTTTTACATTCTGTATTTGAAAATACCACTTTTAGAAAGTGGGTATTTTCTAGCCTAACCATCCAGTATGCAGGTTTGTGTATTGCATGTCTGGCTTTTGGATGACAGGGGGCTGGAGAGGGCTGTGGCTCCAGAAGTCTGATGAGTCAGGGCTGGGCCGAATGGACCTGGGTTGAATTTAGAGTAGGGGGAGGAGATTTCCTTTCACCTGCCTGGGCCATGTCTGCTTTCAACAATGCTGTCTCCACCTCCTGCCAGGAAGCTGCACCAGTGAGGACAGAACTGGTTTTGGCTGGGTACAGACACTCTCTGCCTTCAGAGAACAAAGGATTTGTGTGTATAAAAAGAGGGGCCCAGACCCCAGACTTTTAGATCACTTCTGGGAAATCAAGAGGAACCGTTGCCAAGGAGAAGAGCCGGATAAGCTGAGGAGGAATACTGCCCCTGTGCTGTTTGCTGTCTGGCGTTGGCCTGCAGTGGCTGCTTGCTGCCAAGGAAAGGAGAAAAGGAGAAAAGCACTTTGCTGTTTGCTTTGTCACCTACTTGAAGAAAAGATCTCCAAGGGCTTGAAACTGAGCTTGCCTCTTGTTCTGAAGTCTCAGGGACACAAAGACTTCACCACCAGCTCCCCTGAATTTCCTTGCTGGGAATTCTAACCTGCAAAGAGGTGCCTGCTGCTGATTAGGACCTCTAGAGACTGTTTGTCGCTGGGAGCTGGAAGATCAACGCAACAAGGAAGAAGCATGTCGCATCCGCACCGATTCCGAAGCATCGCCGAGCCACGGGGAAGAAACGTGCCGCATCCGCACTTGGTTCCGACGCCTCGCCGAGCAACCAGGAAGAAGCGCGCCGCATCCACACCGGGTACCAACGCATCGCTGAGAAAACCATCGCAGCACCTGCCGTGCGGCTGCAAAAGATCACGCATTGTACCGGACCGTCGAATTCGCATCGAGGTGCCATCTTGTCGCATTGTAACCGGAGTGCAGTAAGAAATCGACGCATTCCCTCCTCTCCGGTAAGGAACAGGCGCATCACCTCCCCTGCGCTGCAGTAAGGAACCAACGCATCGCCTCCCCCGAAGCAAGGAACTGACGCATCACCTTCCCTGCGAACCCTTTGTTTGTTTTGCGTGACGCATCGAAGGGTACTTTGTGAGAAAAGTATAGGGGCATATTAGCAAGGGCAATATCGCCGCTTTAGTGGCACTTTTTGCCACTAAAGCGGCGATATTATTATCGCCCTATCAGCAAGCTGTCGCTAACAGTTGTTAGTGACAGCTTTCCCGCGAAAGCGAGCGTGTTGGGTGCCACTTTACATGTCAGCGATATTTATCGCTAATGACATGCAAAGTAGGCGTTCCCGACCACAAGAAAACAGCCGCTAACAGGCCTATCGCCTATTAGCAATGAGGCCCCGGCCCCGGTTAGCGACGTTAAAAGTCGCGCTAACCGGGGTCTTCGCTGGATTTTTAACACCTGCCCAAACCCTGACTTGTGCATACTTAACATGGAGGGGTGGATTCTGCTGATACGACCACAGGGTTGTATCAGCAAGGTTTCCCCCGTCCCCCATGCAACATCGCTGGTTTTGTCGCGATGTTGGCCCATTTCTCCCGCTATCGCTGGATTATATATTGCCATGGTGCTAACTGTTGCTAATACAGCGTTAGCGTGGCGATATATACCAGCGATAGCAGGCGATAATTATTTTCGCGCTAAGCGCGCTCTGCGATGTTTATCGCAGTTTCTTGCTAATATGGCCCATAGTATTTACAACTTGCATTGAACTAAACTATTTCTACCATTTGAAAGCCTTATTTTTAATACTGTATTGTGGATTTTTGTTGTTTGGTCTTGATTAGATAAAGAATACTTATTTTTTCTAAACAGGTGTGGTGTCCATTTGTAGTGTTTTCACTGTGTTACTGTATGTGTTCACAAATGCTTTACACACTGCCTCTGAGATAAGCCTGTCTGCTTGTGCCAAGCTACCAAGGGGGTGAGCAGGGGTTATTTTAGGAGTGTATTCCCCTTACCCTGACTAGAAGCAAGGGCCCCTATTTGGACAAAGGTACCTACCTCTGCCAACTAGAGACCCCCATTTCTAACATTGATGGTCAGCGGTGGGATCCTGGCCTTGCATTTGTGATTTACATACAGTGATTGGTGTACACTACTAGTGAGTGCAGACCATTACGCAACCACATACATTTTGGTAGAGTTTTTCCTTGGAATTTTTGCATCTTGAGAACTGCCAATTTTCACCATGAGTAAACAAGGATCCATTGCATCTGTGGATATTGAATTTGAAGAGGAGAGGGTTGATACCTACACTGTGTCACAACTTAAAACCATCTGCAAAACTTTTTAAATCTCCATAAGAGGCTTCACCAGGAAGGAGGAGTTCCAAAAGGCGCTGAGGGCCTGGTTGGAAGCAAGGAATGCCAGTGGGCAGACTGAGGATCCTATGGTGGAGGGGGAGAATTTAGAAAGGCAGCAGGATGGGGTAGTTAACCTAACTGGTGGGGGAGTGCCTCCCAGGAAGGGGAGCAGTGTGTCTTCAAGAGGTCTGTCTCCAGAAGAGTTGGAGTACAGGGAGAAAAGCAGAGTGCATGAGATGGAGCTTGCTAAGCTCAAACTGGGGAGCCAGGGTGACATAGAAAATAAGAAATTGGAGTTGGAGAGCAAGAGATTGGCCATGGAGGAAAATAAGATGCTTTTAGAGCATGAGAGAGTATTGAGGGAGCTGGAGCTGAAGGCGAAGAGCTTAGAGATCACTCCCTCTGGTGGCAGCACACCGTCAGTGCCTGTAGAGGGAAAAGTATATATTCCCAAGGATGTGATTAAGGATTTCCAGAAGCATGAGGACATTGGGCAGTGGTTTAAGGCTTATGAGGTAGCCATGATGTCCCATAGAATCCCTGAGAAAGATTGGGGAGCGGGGTTGTGGGGCCGCTTCATGGGTGAAGGAAGGGAAACTTTGCTAGCGTTGCCCACTGAGGATCAGGTGTCCTATGCCCCCATGAAGGAAGACTTAGTAGCCAGGTTTGGGTTGACCCCAGAGCTTTATAGGCAGAAATTTAGAAATTGCAAGAAGCTGGAGTCTAGCACCTGGGTGGAATATGTGTCTTTTTTTTGCAGAGCATTGGATGGTTGGGTGAAGGGTAGCAAGGCAAATGATTTTCAGGCGCTCTATGATTTGATTGCATGGGAGCACTTGTCCAGTAGTTGTTTTCCAGAGCTATGCCAGCACCTGATTGATAGTAAGCTGACTGATCCCAGGAAGCTTGCTGTGGAGGCAGACCGCTGGGTCAGTACCAGGGTCCACAAGGGTCTTGTGGGAGACTCCGTCAAAGGTGGGAAGGGTCCCCAGCAGAAGAGTGGGGGGGACAAGGGTAAACAAAAGGAGTTCCAAAAAGGGCCCTAAAGTAATCCCCAAGGGAACCAAGGTAAGGGTTCCCAGCTTCCCGCTGACAAAAGACCATGGGCCAGCCAGGTAAGCCTGTGCAGAAGGGTCCCAAAACCTGTTTAAGCTGTGGTCAGGTGGGTCACTTCCGGGGAGATCCTAAGTGTCCCAAACCAGTTACCACTGCACCCACTGGTGCACCGCCCTGGGAAATGGCTAGTGTAGCCTTGGGGGAGGAGATGGGTGCCCAAGGTGGGTGGGGTCCCACAGAGATGTCCCTGGTCTCTTTAGGAGACAGTGAGATGGTCCCTAGGGCTCATCTGCCTGATAACACTAAAATGTACAGGCAGTGGGTGACCATCAATGGCAATAGTGTGGAGGCTCTGAGAGACACCGGAGCCAGTGTGACAGCTGTCAGTTGTTGGCTGGTGTCTGAAGAGCAGGTGGTCCCCAACATATTCTACCCTGTAGTTGCCGCTGACAACTCAGAGTGCCTCTGCAAAGTGGCATAGGTTCCCTTTGAGTGGGGGGGGTCTCAGCTACATTGAAAGTAGCAGTGAGGCCAGCCATCCTGTTGACTGTCTGCTAGGCAATGATTTGGAGAGCTCCCCCTGGGCGAGGGTGGAGCGGAGGTCTCATTTAGAGATGTTGGGTCTGCCTGAGTGGGCATGTGTGACCACTCGGTCAATGGCAGCCGGTAAGGGCATTCAAGAGGACCTGGAGCCTGAAAGAGTGGCCCAGGTGCCTGCCTTAAAGAGAAGAGGCAGGGGGCGCGGAAACCGGCCCCTGAAGTTCCCACGGTCCAGGAGGAGGCAAACCTTGAGGGGGATGCCCTGGAGCCTACAGGGGAACAAGTGGCTGAACTGGGAGACCTGCCTGAGCTGACCCATTGGAAGCAGGAAGGAGGCCCCTCCAGGGAAGAGTTCTGCGAGGAGCAGAAGAAGTGCCCTTCTCTTGTGGGTTTGCGGCAACAGGCTGCAAACCAGGCAGCAGGTGATCAGTCTGGATCACATTGGATTTACTGGGAGAATGGTCTCCTGTATAGTGAGCCTAAGGTTGCTGAGCCTGGGTCAGCCCATGTGCTGGTGGTACCCCAGCGCTTCAGAGCCTTCCTACTGGGTCTGGCTCATGATGTGCCTTTAGCAGGACATTTGGGGCAAGACAAGACCTTTGAAAGGCTTGTCACGCACTTTTACTGGCCCCAAATGCGCAAGAGTTCAGATACTCATTGCAGGACCTGTCAGACTTGCCAGGCAAGTGGTAAGAGTGGGAGGAAGCACAAGGCTCCTCTCCAACCTTTCCCTGTGGTCAGTACCCTTTTTGAGAGGGTGGGTATTGACATTGTGGGGCCTCTGGATCCCAAGACAGCCATGGGCAACATGTTCATCCTGGTCTTGGTGGACCATGCCACCCGGTACCCGGAAGCCAGCCCTCTCGGACTGTGACGGCCCCCGTGGTGGGTCGTGCGTTGATGGGTATTCTCTCCTTGGTTCCCCAGAGAGGTGGTGTCAGACCATGGTACCAACTTCATATCTAAGCATATGAAGTCCCTGTGGCAGGAGTGCGGTGTAAACTATAAGTTCACCACTGCTTACCACCCCGAAGGTAATGGGCTGGTTGAGAGATTCAACCGGAACCTGAAGGGCATGATTATGGGTCTTGAGGAACCCATGAGGCATAAGTGGGACGTCCTCTTGCCATGCCTTCTGTTTGCTTACAGAGAGGTGCCACAGAAGTACTTAGGGTTCAGTCCCTTTGAACTGCTGTACGGCCATCCTGTGAGAGGACCTCTGAGTCTGGCGAAAGAAGGCTGGGAGAAAGCTCCCAGTAAACCTCCCCAGGATGTATATAGCTAAATGCTGGCCTTCAGAAACCAGACTAGGCGCGTCAGACAACTCGCTCAGGCGAATCTGGAAGCCAGACAGGAGGAGATGAAACGTTGGTATGATCAGAATGCCACTCTGATCGAGTTTCAGCCTAGACAAAAAGTGGAGGTCATGGCCCCTGCGGAGCCTTGTGTGCTTTAGGAGAAGTGGACCGGACCATTTGAGGTGGTGGAGAGCAAGAGTGACGTCACCTACTTGGTGGACTTGCTGTCTCCTAGGAACCCTTTGCGGGTCCTACATGTGAACCGCCTGAAGCCCCACTTGGAGAGGTCCGAAGTGGGCATGCTCTTAGCAACAGATGCTGGGATGGAAGAGGAGACTGAGCCTCTTCCTGACCTCCTGTCTGCAAAGGAGCAAGATGGGGCAGTGGACGGTGTGAACCTCTCTACCGCCCTGACCCCTGAGCAGCAGAATGACTGTCGCCAACTGTTGGGACAGTTTTCTGACCTGTTCTCCCTGACCCCCCGGTGTCACTCAATGGTGCGTCCATGATGTGGACACTGGGGACAGTCCTCCAGTAAAACATAAGATTTACAGAGTGACTGACAGGGTCAGAGCTTGCATCAAGGAGGAGGTCTACAAGATGTTAGCGCTAGGGGTGATTGAGGGGAAACAACCTTTACAACGCAGTCATTACATCGCACTACCTTTACAACACAGTCATTACAACGCAACATCGTTTACATCGCATGTCATTACAACGCAGCCATTACATCGCATGTCACTACAACGCATGTCATTACAACGCATGTCACTACAACGCAGCCATTACATCGCATGTCATTACAACGCATACCATTACAATGCATAGTTTTTACCCTTACACTATCCAACACTTACCCTACTGTTGCACTCAATGGAGTGGGAATAGTACTTTTTACCCCTACACTATCCAACACTTACCCTACTGTTGCACTCACTGGAGTGGGAATAGTAATTTTTACCCCTACACTATCCAACACTTACCTTAAATGCAATGTAATGGTATGCGTTGTAATGGTATGCGTTGTAATGGTATAATGCGATGTAATGGAATGCGTTGTAAATGTAGTTTCTAAAAATGCGTTGTAATGGCATGCGATGTAAAATCATGCGTTGTAATGGATGTTGCGATGTAAAAACTGCGTTGTAAAGGCATGCGTTGTAAATGTTTGCGTTGTAACATCATACATTCGTGATTGAGTCCTCAAACAGCCTTTGGGCCAGCCCAGTGGTCTTGGTCCCAAAGGCAGCCGCACCCGGTGCCACGCCAGAACTCCGGTTCTGTGTGGACTACCGAGGGCTCAATTCAGTCACCAGGACTGACGCGCACCCCATCCCCAGAGCTGATGAGCTCATTGATCGGTTGGGGGCTGCCCGGTACCTCAGTATGTTTGACTTAATGTCTGGGTACTGGCAGATCACCTTAACTGATGAGGCAAGAGAGAGGTCAGCATTCGCCACACCGGATGGGCACTACCAATTCCGGGTGATGCCCTTTGGGATGAAGAATGCCCCTGCCACCTTTCAGAGGTTGGTCAACCAGGTGTTGGCTGGACTGGAGGATTTCAGTGCCGCCTACCTGGATGATATCGCAGTGTTCAGTGCCACTTCGGAGGAACATCTGCACCACCTCTGGGAAGTGTTGAAGGCGCTGCGGAGGGCAGGCCTCATGATCAAGGCGAGTAAGTGCCAGATCGGGCAGGGTTCTGTGGTGTACTTGGGACACCAGGTAGGGAGCGGCCAGGTGGCACCCCTACAGCCAAATATTGATACCATCCTGGCTTGGGAACCCCTCAAGACCCAGACAGAGGTGAGAGCCTTTTTAGGACTCACAGGGTATTTCAGGAGGTTTGTCAAGGGGTATGGCAGCATTGTTGCACCCTTGACAGAGCTGACTTCCAGGAAGCAGCCCAAGAAAGTAAACTGGACTGATGCCTGCCAGAAAGCTTTTAATGCCCTGAAATCTGCCATGTGCACGGCACCCGTGCTTCAGGCGCCCAACTTCTCAAATGAATTCATTGTGCAGACAGATGCTTCAGAGCATGGTGTGGGGGCTGTGCTCCCACAGGTAAATGAAGAGGGCCTAGACCAATATGTAGCCTTCATTAGTAGGAGGTTACTTCCACGGGAACAGAAGTGGGGTGCGATTGAGCGTGAGGCATTTGCTGTGGTCTGGGCACTGAAGAAGTTGAGACCATACTTGTTTGGGACTCACTTCCGGGTTCAGACAGACCATAGGCCCCTCAGATGGTTGATGCAGAAGAGGGGTGAGAATCCAAAGCTGTTGAGGTGGTCCATTTCCCTACAGGGGATGGACTTCACGGTGGAACACCGCCCTGGTACAGAACACGCCAATGCTGATGGTCTGTCCAGATTTTTCCGCCTTAGTGAAGAAAACTCCCAGGAGGGTGGGTAGTTCTCCCCACATTTCAGCTGGAGGGGACACGTGTTAGACTTGGCACCATTGGTGTGGATCTCCCTTCCATTTTTTGCTGTTGGCTCATCTGTTTTTGCTGGTCTAGATGCTTTGGACACTTTGCCACTGCTGTTCAGTGCCAAAGTGCAAGTGCTCCCTTTGTAACTTGATAACATAACATAACATGTGTATTTGTAAAGCGCACGTTCACCACTACGGGTATCTTGGCGCTGAATAACAGATGTTTTGTTGTTACCCAACTCAATGGTACTCATTTTATCGACCTCAGATGGATGAAAGGCTGAGTGGACCTGCCGGGATTTGAACCTGTGACCATGAGGTTGAACACAGGCCCCTGCAGTAGACGCATTAGTCCACTGAGCCACCAGACCCGGTTTGATGTGATGGATAAGTGATTCCATGAATGACTGATTTGATTTACTTGTCAGACCCTAGTGCAGTGCACCATGTGTGCCCAGGGCCTGTAAATCAAATGCTGCTGGTGGTCTTGCAGCACTGATTGTGCCGCCCACAGAAGCAGCTTGTAAAATGTGGCTCAGGTCTGCCAGTGCAGAGCCTGTGTGCAGTCTGGGACTGCCATGTCGACTTGGCAAGTGCACACAATTGCCAGTCCCCAAACCTTCCCTTTTCTGCATGTTAGTCACCCCTAAGGTAGGACCAAGGTACCCCTGTGGGCAGGGTGCATTGTATGTGAAAGGTAGGACATGCCCTGATGTGTGTGGCATGTCCTGATTGTGAAAAACTGCCAATTTCGTTTTTCACTGTTCCCATAGTCCAGAATGGGCAGTTAGTTTATAACATCTTATAAACATAACTGGCCCTAGGAACAAGATAGGAAAATAAAGTTTAGTATGCCTGAACTCCGAATGTTAAACTGCATCTTTTAGTGAGGGTGATTATTACATTCTGTGTTTGAAAATACCACTTTTAGAAAGTGGGTATTTTCTTGCCTAACCATCCAGTATGCCTCTGCTAGGATTGTGTATTGCATGTCTGGCTTTTGGATGACAGGGGGCTGGAGAGGCCTGTGGCTCCAGAAGTCTGATGATTCAGGGCTGGGCTGAATGGACCTGGGTTGAATTTAGAGTAGGGGGAGGAGATTGCCTTTCACCTGCCTGGGCCAGGTCTGCTTTCAACAATGCTGTCTCCACCTCCTGCCAGGAAGCTGCATTAGTGAGGACAGAACTGGTTTTGGCTGGGTACAGACACTCTCTGCCTTCAGAGAACAAAGGATTTGTGTGTATAAAAAGAGGGGCCCAGACCCCAGACTTTTAGATCACTTCTGGGAAATCAAGAGGAACCTTTGCCAAGGAGAAGAGCCGGATAAGCTGAGGAGGAAAACTGCCCCTGTGCTGTTTGCTGTCTGGGGTTGGCCTGCAGTAGCTGCTTGCTGCCAAGGAAAGGAGAAAAGGACTTTGCTGTTTGATTTGTCACCTGCTTGAAGAAAAGATCTCCAAGGGCTTGAAACTGAGCTTGCCTCCTGTTCTGAAGTCTCAGGGACACAAAGACTTTACCACCAGCTCCCCTGAATTTCCTTGCTGGGAATTCTAGCCTGCAAAGAGGTGCCTGCAGCTGATTAGGACCTCTAGAGACTGTTTGTCGCTGGGAGCTGGAAGATCGACGCAACGAAGAAGAAACGTGTTGCATCCGCACCGATTCTGATGCATCGCCGAGCCACGGGGAAGAAGCGTGCCGCATCCGCACTTGGTTCCGACGGCTTGCCGAGCAACCAGGAAGAAGCGCGCCGCATCCACACCGGGTCCCGACGCATCGCTGAGAAAACCGTTGCAGCACCTGCTGTGCGGCTGCAAAAGATCACGCATCGTACGGGACCGTCGCATCGAGGCGCCATTTTGTCGCATCGCACCAGATCGTCGCCACGCATCGAGGTGCCATCTTGTCGCATCGTAACCAGAACGCAGTAAGAAACCGACATATCCCCTCCTCTCCAGTAAGGAACAGACGCATCACCTCCCCTGCGCTGCAGTAAAGGAACTGACGCATTGCCTCCCCCGAAGCAAGGAACTGACGCATCACCTTCCCTGCGACACCTTTGTTTGTTTTGCGTGACGCATCTAAGGCACTTTGTGAGAAAAGTGTTGCATTTACAACTTGCATTGAACTGAACTATTTCTACCATTTGAAAGCCTTATTTTTAATACTGTATTGTGGATTTCTTTCGTTTGGTCTTGTTTAGATAAAGAATACTTACTTTTCTAAACTGGTGTGGTGTCCATTTGTAGTGTTTTCACTGTGTTACTGTATGTGTTCACAAATGCTTTACACACTGCCTCTGAGATAAGCCTGTCTGCTCGTGCCAAGCTACCAAGGGGGTGAGCAGGGGTTATTTTAGGAGTGTATCCCCCTTACCCTGACTAGAAGCAAGGGCCCCTATTTGGACAAAGGTACCTACCTCTGCCAACTAGAGACCCCCATTTCTAACAGTAATGAAAGTCTGCCGCTTGATGAGTACAATGTTAATCCTCAAATAGGTAAGTAGATTGTCACCAGAATGTCCTGACACATTGCCAAGATTGCCGCTGCATAATTACACTTTCCAAATGTTCCGTGAAAAGGCCGAACCTTTCAGCCAGCGGTGGTGCGTCTCCCGTATTGCCATATTGTCGACCCTGATGCCCGTGAGCAAGGTCTGTAAAGTTTAAAACATGTTGGCCCATTTTATACCTGGATTGCCAATAAATGAATGGATGCTGGAAATGGGAGTGCCTCTCTGTTTCTCTGTGGCGGGGATGTGAATTTAAATTTATTGGCATGCCAGTCTGGACATGCACCACCACTGAATGAAGCGAGTCCGTGTAGCTGAAAGGTTGAGCCTTTTCACTGAACATTTGGCAAATGCAATTATACAGTGGCAATCTTGGCAATGTGTCAGGACAGTCTGGTGACAATATACTTACCTATTTGAGAATTATTTCACACCCTATACAACCTGCTCAGAGGGATGTGGCGCTGGTTACTCCACCACCACTGCCAGCTCCCATATTTGTAAGGCCCTCGCTGAGACCTGCTTCCACCACTACCTCAGTCAAAGTATACACTGCACAGAGGCAATCGCCACATCCACCTACCTCCAGTTCTTCTTCAGGTATTAGCATTGGCAAACTAAAATCGTTGTCCTCCCCAGTTTGGGACTTCTTTAAGGTTAGCAAGCAGGAGGATAGCATTGCAATAGCTCTATTTGCCATGCTGGTGTTTGTCGAGATAAGCCTGGTTTGCATTATGATACTGGAGGCTAAACGACACATATGAAGAAACATCCGATGGGAGGAGAACCTTAAAAGAAAATTCTGGTGGCAGTGGTGGTGATGAGAGAGGGAAATCAGCTCTGATACGCTAATAGGGGGTGAAGAGGAAGAAGTGGATGACAGCTTTACACCAAGCAGCCCTGTCCCCAGCAGTGCGCCATCATCACTCGAATCAGCAACCTCCAAATGGCACAAGACTCAGATGAAGACACCATAACATACAGTGATGATTCCCCAAGACGCACATTGTGTCTACTACCTCCTGGTTCTCTCTGGAAGTTGCCTGCATCAGTAGTACCACAAAAGAAAACAATTCAAGCTACTATTAAGGGCATGAGGAGCCCTATGAACGCAGCCACCCAATGGCAAGTTTGTACAATGGGAAGCTTGCTAAAATGTTAGCGATGGACCTCGTCCCTTTTTTTGTGGAAGGAGTGGGATTTTTAGAATTTGTGGTGGGCATCTGCTCAAAATGGAAGGCTCCCAACTGGATCTATTTGCCAGGTTGCTGTTCCAGTGCTCCATCACAATGTGTTGCAATTGGTTGGACAAGCTTTACAGCAGAGTGCCATTCACACTATCCACCTGATGACCGACATATGGACCTGCTGTCAAGCAACTGATTACATGTGCATTACTAGACACTGGATCTCTGTTGTGGGAATTAGGCAACAGCTGTTTCTAGGTCTCAGTGCTGAAGATAGTTTTAAGGGCTTTCGATACATGCAATGTTCACTATGGAGAAATTCCATACAGCTGCAAACATCTTGGAAGACTTTTACAGCAAGGTGTTTGAATTGCTGTGACCCAGAGGTCAAGGAATTGGATTTGTTGCCACGGACAATGGCAGTAATACAGTTGAGTGCAAAAAGAACAGATGATGGACGGAATGCTGAACCCCCAGTCACAGATCTGGGTTAAATCCAGTTTTTTTGCATGCCACGCCATTACAGTTTAGACCCAGCCATATGCAAATCAGTCTTAACCCTGCTCCCCATGGAAACAGTCCAGCCTGAACTGCCAGGCCAGGTCCTCACTGGACCAGAAACAAGCATCCTGGGACCGGTTTCAGGGTTTCACCCCTCATCAGCCAGGCTAGCTTGAATCTGATGGCATAGCTAGCATGGGACCCGGTAAACATCGTTTACCACGAAACCGTAACATCGCATGCCAGCCACAACATGGTCGTTACAACGACCGCGTTGTTACAACGCAAGCCATTACTCGCAACTCGGAACAACGACTTGCTCAAGGGGTCAGAAGGTGTTGGATTTAAAATCCAACACCTTCCCTACTGTTGCACAGACTGGAGTTGGAATAGTAAATTATACTATTTATACTATTCCAACATCCAGCGCCCCCCTAGAGCAAGTCGCTGTTCTGACTTGCGGAGTAATGGCCTGTGTTGTTACAACGCGGTCGTTGGAATGACCCCGTTGTAATGGCATGCGTAAAAAAAGCATGCGAGGTAACGTGGCATATTCGTGGGACATATAAGCAGTGCATTGCGGGTATATAAGTTATAGTTACTCAGCTAACTATAAGTGCTGAATTTCTATGGTTTTGTACGAGTGAAATCTGAGCCTAACTATAATGTTTCTGTAACCTTTGGTTTTATCAATGAATTTCTAAGGTTTATTTAATCCTATGTCCTAACTATAACGTCCTGGGAACCTTTGTTTTTTTCAGTGAATATGTATATATATATATATATACATATATGCAACCAGTCCTGTCTTAACGAAATGACAGGCGTAGACTCCGTGAGTATCAAGCAGGACAGTAGTTTATTTACAAGAGAAAAGCCATATATATACACACACAATACTTTGTGAAGCGCATTAATAGCGCAGAAAACTCTGGTAAAGAGATCTTTTGGATAGTCAGCTCCTTCACCAAGCCTTCTGCGATGGAGGGTAATATACAGCCTTCTCCCTCTCTGTGCATGAAGCTATCGGACTTCTTTGAGGACAAAATACAGAGGGTATATGCCACATTTACAGCAGGGGATGAGATGGCTGGTCCACAGTCACAGGGAATCCTAAATACTAAGGGTACCCTCTCAAATATTCTCCCTATTTCCCAGCCAGAATCACTGGCTGAAATCATGAAATGCAAGTCTGGTTCGCCTGAGGATCCATATCCCCCGAAGTTGTTCAAGACATTGGCTCATTTGATTAACCCTGTTTTAAATCACATTTGGAATACCTCGCTTTCCACCCGCATTTTCCCTGATATTTGGAAACATGCTTTGTTACTGCCCCTATTAAAAAAGCTGAATACTGACCCGACGGAGCTTAGCAACTACCGCCCGATCTCACCACTGACAGCACCCACAAAGATGCTGGAAAAACTGGTGCAACGCCAACTCGCCAATTTTATAGAAGGAAATGACATCCTGCACGACACTCAGTCTGGTTTCCGGTCAGGATTCAGCACCAAGACTACGCTGGTGGGGGTGGCGGATTCTGTAAGAATGACGGTAGACACAGGGGCTTCAGCGATGCTGGTCCTTTTAGATCCGTCCGCTGCATTCAACACAGTTGCGCACCCAATCCTACTGGACAGACTCAAACAGCTGGGCTTACAGGGGGTAGTACTCTCCTGGATCCAGTCTTACCTTAAAGACCGCTCTCAAAGAGTCTTTCTCCAACCCCGTCAATCGGAACCTAAGCCACTGTGGTGCGGAGTGCCTCAGGGCTCGTCCCTGAGCCCATTGCTCTTCAACACCTATCTGATGCCACTCTTCTCTCCCATTGCTTCTTGGGAAGTGAAGGCAGTTTCCTATGCAGATGACACCCAGCTGGTGTTCTCTTTTAAGGATCACTCTGCTGATTCTTTTACTAGATTTAGGCGGTGTTTGAAGGGCATTTCAGGCTGGATGAATAATAACAGCTTAAAACTCAGCACGAACAAGACAGAGGTCTTGTTCTTCGGTCAGACATCTCATCCCCCCGCCGGACTTTGGTGGCCAGTAGAAATGGGATTGCCACCTTTACTGGGAAATACAGCAAAAAACCTGGGCATCAAATGGGAGACAGACCTCTCTTTCTCGGCCCAAGTCCGTCATATATCAGCCTCATGCTTTGGGAAGTTTGAGGAAATTCTTGCATCTATTGTCGGAGGATCATCGCAGGATCATAGTCCACTGTGACATCTCTGCTGGACTATGCAAACTGTCTTTACCTTGGGCTGCCTGCCTATCTGGTTAATAGATTACAGATGGTACAGAATACGGCAGCGAGATTAATTCATCGAGTCCCGTTCCGTCACCTCATCTCTCTCCGCACATCAGACAACTTCACTGGCTACCTGTAGCTAAAAGTATGGAGTTTAAGTCCCTGACTCTGGCCTTTCGGGCTTTGCAAGATGGTGGCCCAGGCTATCTTAAGTGTAGGCTCTGCCTATACCAACAAGAACGCACGCTGAGATCTAACTCCCAGCACATGCTCTGTGTACTTTGTTTTGCTAAGTCCCATATGGGAGGCAGGTCCTTCACTGTGGGGATGGCCAAACTGTGGAACTCCCTGCCTTCCCATATGCGCCTGATCAAGTCCGAACGTGAGTTCAGAAAGACCTTGAAGACTTGGCTCTTCAGCCAATGCTAGTACCTCGGTTGGACCTCCCTCACCTGCTGTGTTGACCGCGAAGTGCTGGGACACCTCTGCTTGAGGTAGCTGTTGCGTTCTACAAATGCTATTAAAATATATATATATATATATATATATATATATATATATATATATATATATATATATATATATATATATATATATATATATATATATATATATATATATATATATATATATATATATATATATAATGACTTAAACTTAACTTACCTTACCTGTGATCATGCTACTTGCAAAAAAATATTAGAACACCCAGCAGGTCGAGTAGGTCCTGTTCCCGGTCAAGGACATCTGCCCAGCTCCATTCTCGCCCTACAGCACCTGACGCTACTGTAGGTCATAGCCCTTGCTGGGCCTGCCGTCTGCTTTCAGCATGTGGGGGAGTTGAAGATGCACCCATAAAATGTGTGCTTCCACATCCGTCTCACTAAAGATAGAGTCGGGCAGCACCACTGCCCTTCTGCGACACCTGAATGGAGTGCGAGTGGCCCCCGTGCTGCCTGCCTCTGCCGTCAAGGAGGAAGGAGTGGGACTGGAGCAAAAGTTGAGGAGAACAGACAGAGGATAGGCCAGGAAAAGAATAAGGATTAAAAAAATAAAGTACAAAAAAGAGGCCAAAACATAAAATAAACACAAAAACAAACACAGGGGCAATGACACAGTAACAAACTGGTATAAAAATATTGAGATGGGGTACAGGAAAGAGCAGATGGGGTTGGATGGATTCAGATTAGGAAAGGGTAATGCAGTCGGCAAAGAAAGACAGAAGCAAGCAAAAAAAATGGCTGCGCCCTTATGCACCACATGGTGCTGTTTGCACAGATCTTTCAGTACATATGTGCTAGTGGCCTGGAAAAAAAGCATGAATGGGCGCACGAGCATTCCTCCGCCCGATTGCGGAGTTCTGCGGAATCTCATGGAGCTTTTTTGTAACTCCACGGAATTCTGCGGTGAAAAACTCTCTTGCTTTCCTAACTGTTCAGACTCTATGTCAGTCTGTCTATTGATTTATACTAAGGCTTTCTTGAGCTTTCTATGATGAAGACTCTATGTAAGTCCTCTTGCTGTGCTATACTTTGTTTCTGGTTGCTACTTGCTTTAGAGATGATCGCACATTACTCTTCTTGCATATTATGATTTTGAATCATATTAATTGACATTTTTAATTGCTGATTACCCATGATTTAAATAACATCTTTTTGCCTTCTGTAATGTTCTAATTTAAAATAAATCTTATGGTTTTGATTTGAATTATTGTCTTGTGGAGGTTTCAATTAATGGCATAGAGCTTAATCCTATGAAGACCTAGACAGCACCGATCCTAGCCTCAAACCTCTTCATTGTTTTAATTAAAGCATCCACAAGCATGAAAGGATTAACAAACTGCTCATCAGCATGCCCAGATTAGAATCTTTTTCACACTGTCACCATCCGACATTTCAACTCAGTACACTCGTTTATGCTCACTTCGTCGTCAGCCCCATTTCTGCATTAAAATTGTAATCTCTTTCTCGATTATACAAAGATCACTATATTCATCATGCAAATGATTAATGTATTTACTGTATACGTTGCACATTAGTTAATCATGAAATGGTAAGCATTAAACACATTCTTTATGTTACTGGTGTACACTCCCCGTATTCTTTGAAAATCAAGGTTTGAAAGAAAGTCCAATTTGCTGATCTTCCCCAATGCAGTGGATACCGTGTACCCGATCTTTTAATTGAGAAACATAATTTAAATGATTCCATGAGAACCACTGTTTTGTGTTTCGATCCTTCTGTGGGGCATAATAAATGCGTCATGATTTATTTAATTTGGTTTATTTCCAGTGCACATGTACATGATGTCAGTGTCCTACACATTGCAACAACCCTAGACAAGTCAGTTCTCATACAGAATAAATCAAAACTTGAGCATGAAAAACATAAAAGATCACCATTAAACTTTAATTGGCAGAAATGGAAAAAGTGGGCGATTTAAACAGAGGTGAAACATCATGCTATAGCTAAAGCCAGGTATGACAAACCTGTAATTCATCACGTAATTGAAAAGGAGGGGTTCAATATGTGGAAATTTGCTGGGTGTTCTTTGTGGCGATGCAGCACACAGAAGTTGGCAGAAGATTAATTTCCTGCATTCTTCAGATTTCCAAGTAGTTGAAAGTCAGAGGAATCATGACTCACAGGTATGCTGAGAAAGCAGCCAGTGTTTAATACGTTGCCATGGTTATTCTTTGGCTGTCAGCCAGCTACTGTGTATTTTTTACTAAGTGCCTGCAGTTCGAATGGATCCATAGTGATTGACAGGTCAAGAAGTATCGCAGCCAGGGTCAGACTGGGGCAGAAAATAGGCCTGGATATCAAACTCTTCAAGAAATCAGGGGCCCTATGTTCTAAGGGTTTTAGCTTTCACAAACCCTATAACTCAGCATTCATAATATTACCTTATTGATGCATTATGGGATGTGCAGTCACTACAATAAACAGTAGCTGCAGATTTTATTTGCATGATTATTATGTCATTATTTAGTACCCAACAATTATTGTCATTTAAGAACTCGGGAAGAAATTTGTTAAGAAATGCACATTTTATTTATTACATAGAAAATTGAATAAAATACTTTAATATTCAGTAAACTCAAATACTTTTCATATATCTCACAGATTTGCCATCATAATAGTTGAGGAAACAGAGTGTGAGGAAACACAGAACACTCACTCAGATATGGAGGAAGATAACAATATGACACCAACACCCACAACACCTGTGCCACCCAGACGCAGAGGAGCAGCCTAAACATCAGACATGCCTACAACTCATTCTGGTACAGAGCTAGACAAATGCATCAGCCCCTTCTTCAACACAAATGCAATGCGAGGAAAGGTGAGTTGTAGGACTTTGTAGGGCATCAGATGAAGCTGCCAATAATGCTATTTTGGTGGTTTGAAGACATCAGGGTTATCTGTTCAGTACCTACAAAGCAAAACATTATAGCAATGACCCAGTTAGTATTCATGAATAAAAATATCATGCAAATGAAAGATGATCTAGAAAAGCTAGACAACACTGTTGAGGAGGTGAAAAAGTGCTTTCTGATAAACTGCAGAAAACTCACAGATGCAATTACTAAATTATACATAGTAATGAAGGAGGATAACATCACTCACAGACCCACCATCATTGGCTGATGTGCAGAATAAATGGTTTCACTAGACCTGCTCATTGGCTCGTACTTGAACAGCAACATTATCAAGGCGCACAGTGAACAAACAGGTGGAGATGGGTCACTACAGTGGTGACCAAGCGTGTGGCCTAGTACAAGTCACAAGTGCTTTGGAAAATATCCAAACATGAAACATCTCTGCAACTGGTGAATTCCCTGGATGTGAGGAGTTATTAAGCCTCTGTAGCAATTCAGCCCCAGAAGCAATGAGTTTGCGCCGCTCTCGCAGGTAAAGTGCAGCTACAGAAGTATCGGAAACTCAAAATGTTGAACTCACAGAAAGGGCAAGAGGAGTGAGAAGCAGCAAGAAGCATTAACAAAAATCCCTTCAAATTTATGTGTATGTTATTTAGAATTTTCTAAATTTCGTATTGTCAAAAATGACATCTGAATTATCACATCAGATACAGTTTTTTTGTTTAATTAACAACTTGAAAAAAAACTGCAGCAAAGAAAATCAAATACTGTAGTTGAACACGTATAGCTAACTGTTATTCATACTTAAGTTTAAAAGTGTTACTTAATTTAGAAATAATTTCTGGTAATCTCAGCATGTCTTTCTCTGCCTTCTGCCCTTGATCCATCTGGAGGGTGAAGTTGTAGTCTTGGCAGTTCTTCTTTATCAGAGTCAGGATCGAAGTGGATGATGGGTAATCCTCTTATTGTGGCACTGGTGTGCAATACAACATATGTTGCTCCTATTTTACAGCTAGTGTCTGGTGTATATTGGAGTGCTCCTACATCCTCTGGGGAGAGGATGTAGCCTTACGGCTAGAGCGGTCGACCTCAAAGCTGGGGAACCGGGTCCGAGTCTCAGCAACGAGGCTCAACATCCTGTGATTCTTGGCAAATAACTTAATCTCCCCGTGCCTAACAAAAATGAATGTATGTGTCCTTGTGTAACGAAACTGGTGCTCATGTAAAAGCGCTCTGATACCCGATGTCTCGGATCTAGTTCCACTATATAAAAACTCTAAAAATAAATAAAAAAAGACATCGAAATGACATTTGAGGAGTCCAAAAGTCATCTTGTTGACATTTCTTGTCGATTTATGTGCAGTATTGTAGTGGCACTCACTTGGTAAAACATGGTTCAGATAAGGGGTTAAAATCCAGGGCCTCAAAGCATAAGCACTGTCTCCTACAATGTAAAAATAAAAATGTATTAAGTGACAACTTGGAGCTAAATGTCTGCTACATAGGCAAATCTATAAATAATTACCAATAAATATCCTTCAGTTATATTGCTTATCAGAAGGCATATGTGTATCCCACTGTGTCAAAATGTGAAGGAATCATGTGCACTTCTTGAGAATCTGGCCACTATATCCGTATTTCTAGTTGAGCTATTACACACAACTTGAATAGTTAATGAGTATTTTTACGATTTTTAAATGTAAACTCATCAGATGGAAAGCATATTTGAACATGAGTTCTATCAATGCAGCTTATGAAATGAGAGAATTGAACTATCTGATACAAATTTAATTTTGTTAGCTGCAATTCCAGTTGTGTAGTAGAAAATGTAATGTAATCATTGATTTTACATTGCATTGCAACTAGAAATGCTCTGCAAAAGCATGACAGTGCACTCTGGGAAACCTCTCCTGCTGCAGCTATCACACCCTGGTAACTACCAGGGGCCAAGGGGTGCAATAAACATAATACCTGCACATATGTGGGGATATTTAATTGCTCCTGTGAGAGTTTCGCTCTAGCTGAGGCTTAATTTCAGCTATTAGATCTAATAAGAGGCACTACTTGAACAGATACTCTATGTTGTATTCAACTACTTGAACCAGATGTGGCATGCACCACTAATCCTGTCAAAAACAGTAACGCAAACTCCAAATATGTGCTCCTGTGTCCTCCGCCTTCTCTGCAAACCAGCCAGTATCCTCATCCTCCTTGCCATAACATACAGAGCAGACTTTGTGGAAAACGCACATGCATTCTGGGGCTGTTTATATAGGGTGCACCTGGTTACCACCTGTTTTGAGTCGGGTGTAAGTTGCACACGCAAAAGGAGCATTTTGTGACTGATCGTAATTTGCTAATGCTTAGTGCAATAATAGGAAATAGGAAATCAATAACGCCGATTCCCAATTTTGAGTCTCAATTTTACCAAATTGGTAATTTTTATTATTAAAATAGAGAATTGAGTGCCGTTAGTACACAAAAAAGGCCTTTTTGCATTCGCAAACGACCAGATTTACTGAGTCAGACCGTTTGCTAAAGCTAAATGCCTTAGTACATCCAGCCCAAAATTCTGAAATCATACCCTTCTGCCCGTCATATTTTACTGCCTATCTATCGCCGTCCTCGAATTAATGTGGTCCCCCCTGTCTGTCCATTTATTTAATTGCCCTTCCACTGTCAGGCTTGTGAAATGGGGCCTTAGTAAAGGTAATCACCATTCAAGGGCTCAGGGGATGTACTGGGCCAAGGACTGCTCTTGCTGGCAGGGGGGTTTTGCATTGCAAAACAGATCATTTCTCTGAATGTCCCAGCCTTTGACATTATGGAGCAAGCTTTCTGACGCCTCATCTTGCTTCTTTATCTGCAGAAAAGCTGTTTACTCTCATGCTAGGATTATTTTAAAAGAGTTAATGAAGCTACTAAGGCTCTGTGGGGCATATTAGCAAGGGCACTTTTTGCCGCTAAAGCGGCGATATTGTTAACGCCCTATTAGCAAGCTGTCGCTAACAGCTGTTAGCGACAGCTTAATGGCGAAAGCGGCCGTTTTGGGTGCCGCTTTGCATGTCAGCGATATTTATCGCTAATGACATGCAAAGTAGGCGTTCCCAACCAAAAGTCAACAGAAACAGCCGCTAACACAACTACCCCCTATTAGCAATACGGCCCCGGACCCGGGTAGCGATGACAAAAGTCGCGCTAACCGCGGTCATCGCTGGTATTTTTACACCTGCTCCAAACAGTACTTACCCATCTTCACAATGGGAGGTGGATTGTGGGGCTGAGTCCACCGTGGCATATCATTAAGCATTCCCCTATCGCTGCCCTATTATCGCTGGATTCCATGCGATTAACTGGCATTCCGCCGCTATCGCTGGATTAATTATCGCCTTGGAGATACGCGTTGCTAATAACGCGCTATCTCGGCGATCAAATCCAGCGATAGCCGGCGATAAAAAAATAAGCGCTAAGCGCGCTTTGCGATATTTATCGCAAAGCGTTGCTAATATGCCCCTGCGTTTATAGTTATGAGGCCTCTTTCAAAACGTAAAAGTCATGGATTCAATGGGGAGGAGACCGCATAAATTGTCATACCCCAAATGCATTATTTTTTCATTGTCTTTTCTAATCGGGTTTTGTATTAATTTATTTCCACTTTGCACACAGTTTCCTGCAGATGAGCTGCTATTACGGTGGATGCAGGGATGGCAGTGTAGTCTTCTTCTGGAGGGGTACCGCCTTGACTAGTTCACCTAGATCGTGATAGATGGCAGCATTTGTTTTGTTTTTAGATTCCAGTTCTGCAAAGTGGAACCTATCTGTAAATTAAATGGAGCGATCTCCAGAAAACAAAGCCCTTCTTTTTAGTTATGTGTTATCTAGTATGCATTTGTAATGACTGTATGGAAGACTGGTTGCTGTCACCTTTAGTACACCTGTGTGATGGTGGAGACCTTGGATCATTGTAAAGACCTTATTGCATGAACTAGGAATGGAAGATAAGAGGATGGCAGGTGCCAAAGAAAAACAGCAGTGCCTGCCCATTCCTCCCCCACCCCACTTCTTCCTCCCTCTTTATTTTTCTTCAAGATCTGTCTGGACGTAAAACAGAACAGCTTAGAATATTAGTTTAGTTTAGATTTATACAGCGCGTAGCTGCCCCAGCAACGGGGCGTCCCAGCGCTACCCAAAGTACAGGTGGCTTAAAAAGAATAAATAAATAACGCCCAGCCCACATGGAAAAGAAAAATTAAGCCGGGAAAAGCCAGGTCTTTACGGCTTTACGGAAAGCCAGATGATTCTGGAGCCCTCTGATGGAAACTGGGAGGGAGTTCCAGAGTTTAGCTGCCAAAACTTTGAAAGATCGACCACCCGCTCGCGCTCTTAAGATTCGGGGGTACAAATGAGTCCCTGGTTAGCTGAGCGTAGAGAACGACTCGGAACATACGGCACAAGTAAAGCTGCCAGGACCGGAGGTGCTTGTTGAGTCATAATTTTATGGGCAACACACAGTGTTTTAAACTGGATTCGTTTTTCTACAGGTAACCAATGTAGTTTAGGTAGAAGTTTGGACACTGAGCATGATTTTGGGAGGGCCAACACTGCGCGGGCTGCAGCGTTCTGGATTCTTTGAAGGCGCTGAACACAGGATTTATTGGCACCCAAATATAGAGAATTGCCATAGTCTAACCTAGACAAGATTGTGGCCTGGAGAATGGTTTGACGAATTTTAGGGTCAAAAACCCCAATAGGGGTTTTAGCCCCCTCAGGAGTCCAAAACAGGACCCTGCAACAAGTTTAGATTGAGTGTCAAAAGACAGGCCATTATCGATCCAAAAGCCTAGGTTTTTGACCGCCTCTTTAGGCAGTGGTGCAGGTTTTAATTTGTCAGGCCACCATTGTTCTGACCACATGTCACTATCTTTCCCAAGCAACAGTATCTCAGACTTGCCTGCATTAAGCTGAAGGCAATTTATTGTCATCCAGTCCGATATCACCTGCATATCATCTTTAAATTTAACAAGATTATTAAGACGCTCCTTAGAGAATGTGATGACCAATTGGGTGTCGTCGGCATAAGACACCAACGACAACCCTCTGCTTTTAGCTACACAGCCAAGGGTTGAACGTAGATATTAAAAAGAATATACCTGCTTGGTACCATGTTGATATCAATCCTCACAGTGTATTCTGCGGGCCCGGTCTACACAATATCCTCTGTGAGGATAGGGGCGTAACCCGGGCCCTTGCAGCCCTTCCAGTGCAGGGGGCCACCAACCTTCAGGGATGGCCCAATCAGTCCAACTTCAATGAGTATCTGTGAGATATGGGAGACTCAGGGGACTCTCTTCACATTTTGCAGGGGGGTGCATCATTTTCCATTATGCTACTGGAGGGATGCTCTACCCATCCTTGCTGATTGGATTTTTTAAACTTGGGAATGCACAGGCATTAATTCGCAGTGGGCACCTGACCAACTGCCAAGGTTAAGGCACATAAGCAATAGGTCCATTACAGCAGTTGGAACATATACATTGATGCTAACTTGTGCAGACCTTGCTGCAGGGCTTCCTGAACATGTAGCTTCATGCGGCCCATTTTCTCTAGGCTAAGGTCCTGCTGAAGAACTGTTAGAGTGCCCTCCTGATGCCGCTGCTAACTTTACTTATATGGGAACTTTGGCTATGCTAAGAAATCCAGAGTCATGAATACAGGGCAGCAAGGGGCCTTATCACTCACCTGAAACCAGAGGGGGGCTGTTCAAGATTCTCGTACAAGTGCAGGAATGTTGATTGGTCATTATGCCTGCCATGCATAGACCTTCTTGCTTCATGGTTTGCTTTTTTGCTCACCTGCCCTCTCTTGTCTTGCCATTCCCAGTATCTTCTAGCTTCTAGCTGTAATGGCACGTGCATCAAACCATCAGCTCCCTCTGTGGCTTGGATATCAGAAGATGCGAATCCAAGATATACTTGGTGTTCACCAACCCTGACGTACTGAGCAGTGGTCCAGCACCCAAACTGCTTGCACAATAATTAGATCCAGATACTTAGAGAGGTCCAGTGTGTCCCTTGTGTGTGCACTTTGTGGTAGTAAAGCTAACACCCTTAAGGGCCAAATCCCTGTATGCTCTCCTTCAGTACCATGATGTGTCCCTCTGGATGTGTTGTGCAGGTGCGGCTCACATGGTGGAAAAGCTGGTTATCCAAGTTTCAAGGCGCCAACAAAAGCTAACCCTAAACCGGGAGATTCATCAAGGTTTCTGGGATCCTCATCATTTAACTGCGAACACTGAGGCATTTCATTTTACTGTGCAAGAATCATGTTTTCTTTTCCCATAGGTTGCATCATTTATACTGTGTGTTTGTTGTAATTGTCCTAGTGTTTGTAAAAATCTAGCCATTATGAGTAGTTTTGTTGTTGTTGTTTGGTGGGCAGATCATGATCCTCCATTTTACCAATTTAATTATGATCGGCATAACAGTCAGTTATTAACACGTGCGATATATATTTCATGTAATCGAGGTGTCCAGTGTTGTATTTCTGTGTGAAATTGTATTTATTTATTGATGTATGTAATTTATATTGCCTGGTTTTTGGATTTATCATATAGGAATACATCCAAAACGTCTAAAGGGATAGTGATGGTGTCATTGATTTTATACAAAATACCAACTCTAGCTGGACATGCTATCTTTATTGCAACTTTGATAACTGTGTTATAATGTATTTAGTCTCAGTCTTCAAAACAGCATCTATTGAGCTGCTCGACCAACCTACCCTTGAGTGTCACGTAGGCTTGAGAGGCCAACTCTTCATTGGACACTGACGGGGTCAGTTAAAGTCTGGTGGGTCACCTCTCAGGTCCCTAGAGGCTATGGCGTCTATTCAACTAGCAAGGATCATCCACTAGAATTAGACATCCCCGCTTGCCTGCCACTGAACTCTGTGCCTTCTGTGAACCACTTCTGTGGCACCTCCGTAGAAGATATTGATCACTTGCCGAGCAGCCATTAAGTTTGACAATCACATTCTGCAAAATTAATTTGTTCTGCAAGAAAAACTCCTAAATAGTCCACCATGGCCAATGGACCCATTGCGCAGGGAGTTTTCTATTTGCTTGTGGCAACTGCTGTGCAATTTCCAAACCTGGTACTTCCATGTCCTGCAAAGCAGTTGCTGATAGGAGAAAAATTGATGGTGTCCCTGTACAGAGAGATGTGAAATGATTATAAGTGTGACCCCTCAGTGGTGGATGGCTCATCTGGTCAAAGTTTACTCTCTGCCATGGGAAACCCAGCAGTTTCTCCGCTTCTAAATGGGGCAGGGTAACCCCACGTTTGGCAAAGTAGTGAATCTGCTGTTTTAAGGCTGATGCACTGATTGCCAAACTCAAAGCGACCATCTGAGTACTTGGGGACAGATGTATCAAAATGTTGTGAGCAACACAGCACTAAAGTCAGATTTACCAATCCACGCACGACCACTTTGCGCTATCTTGCCTTACTCTGCCCCAGGTAGGTGGGCCATGGGTGGAGCGTGGGTATTCCCACGCATCCACTCATGGATTTTGGCGCATTCCCAGATTCACCATGAGTGGCAGACCTGGAAATGAGTCAAAATGCTATGCCTTCCTAGGGGAGGCGTTACAAAAAAAATGATCTTTATTTCTCCTCGTTTTTTACTCTTTCTAAGTGTGCTGCATTCTGCAGCACACATGGAAAGAGGAAAACGCCTCAGGAGATTGTTTCTGTGCACAAGGTGCCTCTTGCTGCACAAAAACAATCCTGCCTGCAGCACAGGTCCCTTGCACTATGATACAAGTGTGCCTGCACTTGGCGTTGGCAGCCAAAAGTGTGCCAGCTCAAGCAGAGGAAAGGAACGTGCCATATAATGCTTAATATGGTGCATTCCTGCCCTCTCCCTTTCATGTAGTGCAGCAAGGTGTCTTGCTGCGTTGCATTGTGTTGCATGAAATATTGATAAATCCGTAACTTGGTGTCCTGCTTAAAAGGGAAGTCCTGCAATTTTAAATTTAATATTGGTGAGTTTGCACAGTTTGTGTAAAAAGCCTGACACAGGTCATATTGGATTCTGGGTGTCAATATTTGGTAAAGATACTAGCACTATTGCATTTCGTGTACCAATAACTTCAAACAGGTCCACACCTGATGCTTCTCGTGCCTTATAGATTATGGTTCTGGAGTTTGGAAATACTTTAGTGGTCATATTGGTAGATGGATTGCTTTCTTGCTACATCAGTAACTGTTCTCATTTCCAAATCCTCCTCTGTGTGCATGTGAAATGTATGCTGCCCTTGATGTAGTATTATATTGTCTTCAGTGGGTTGACATGCTCCTTTCATTGGTTTCACGGCATATTGTGCCTTCCTGGAAATCTGTTTCTCTGTGCTGACTGATGTCACAAGTTTAGCAACTGACTTTTTGTAATGTCTGTGTACTAGTGTTTTTCATCCTTTCGGACTGTGCATAAGTGCAACCTTCTGGTGTAAAGTTGCTTAGTTTCACTCCGCTACGCTGCTTTTACCTGCTCATCCTAAAATGATCCTTTCAACATGGAGTAATTAGTACTCAGATTTTGACCAGTGCCAGATCTTCAGAGTCTGACTGGAAGCCACCAAGTTGTGACTCCAGGGTGGTGCACAGGGGTGGCTGGTAAGCTTTGAAAGGGGTGGGGTGAGTGAATTGGCCCACTGCTTCCAAAAAAACAAAATAAAGCACCCCCTCCCTCCAAAAGCCCATAATGAAAACACCCCCTCACTCCAAAAGCCCCAAAAAAAACATCATCTCCCTCCAAAAGCGTGAAATAAAACAACCCCCACCTCCAAATGCCCCCCAAAAAACTAGACTAACATCTAAAATAAATACATTTTCAGAAACTGCACTCTGCTGCGGAGCTCCCCTAACCAATCCAGAAGCTTCTCTCATTCTATTAACCAGCTTGAGAGAAGCACCAGGATTAGATGGAGATTGTTGGCTAGAGGCCTGTGCTTGCTCTCCACCCAGCTGTCTAAGATAGCTCAGGATGGAAATCTTCAAAGTGAGCCTGTCAGGTCAGTCGTCCCAAGACAGCCGGCCAAACTGACATCTGCACTTTGGAGCATTCGGCCAGCCACTGCTCCAGTCCTCCATGCTGCCAATCGGCAGTAGAGGACATGCTGTGCATGTCTCTCGGCTCGGAGGCACTGCGGTGTGCACATTGGTATAAAAAAATGGCAATGAAATCATTTCACTGCCATTTTTATTTTTTTTCATGCTCAGCTTGCACCTGGTGGGGGGTGACAATGCTCCCCCGCCCCCATGGAGAAACCGCCACTGGTGGTGCAGCACATCCCAGTCATCCCTCTGTGTGATAACAGAAACCCAAAATGAACAGCCCAAGATCGGTGAGCCGCACAACCATTGAGTACGAATTTGTAGGAAGTTTGAGCACTGTCGCGTATTTGAGAGCTGAGGGTGGCACTGTTGCCCTTAGCACTTTTACAAAGTCCTTTGAACCCTTGCCCACCCAGCTAATGATGGCGCATTGTGACACTGGGCAGTCCCCCTCGTCACAGATGCAGCATATTAACAACAGGAGCTTGCATGACCGTGCAGCAAACTGAAAGCTGCATGTTGATTGTTCATTTGTTACTAGAGTACTCCTGCACCTGCACCTGGACTGCTCTCAGGTAGATGACAAGAGTGGATGAACTAAGGGCACAAAGTAGCTTAGAGTACAGATGAGGAGAAGGGCAGAGGAGACAGCTATGGGGCCGATTCCGATTCGGGCCGGAAAAAGCACCGACCGACTCGGATCCGGAAAAAATACCGACCGACACGTACCAGTGGCGCCCGACACGCCAAGTACGATGCAAGCCGCGATAAATCCGACCGACACGTCAGGAAACCAAGCCGACCGACCGAGCCGCTCGGAAAATAGCAATCCGGCCGGAAAAACACGCGAATCCAACCGACCGACACGCACCCGGAACAAATCCGACCGAATCGTACCCGCCAACTCCAACCCGCAAAGTACGATGCAAGGCGCGAAAAACACGACCGAGTCGGACGGAGGACAAGCCGTACGACCGACACGCATACAAAACCGAGCCGAAGCAACACAATACACCGCGACCGACGCGTACGCAGCATACAAAACTGCACAAACACAGCGTGAACGAAACGGAAAACACCGTACGAGACCAATGCAGGGTCCGACTCGGTCACAAGAACGTTTCCAACATACACAAACAGCACAAAGGAAAAATCACCCAAAAAAAGGCCAAACAAGCAATTACCAAGCCAATAAATACTGGGGGGGTGGGGACAGAGAACAAAGACACACCCACAACTCCACCTATATAAAGGACACAAATCACTACCATGAGCCTTTGCAAATGCCATTTCACTGCCAGCACCCAAGAGAAAGCAACCACACACCCACAGCTCATCCCTCACACAAGCCACACACCATCAGCACACCAACAAATACCTACCTCACATACACCCAGCAAAACACACACTCACACACCCTCACCTGCACACCAACACACACATCACTCACCATCACCACCCATCACCATGCCCCCCAAGAAGAATCCCAAGTTCCTAGATTGTGAATTGGAAGTCCTGGTAGACGAGATCCTCAGGGTGGAGCCACAGCTGTTTGGCACTCTGGTCCAACAGACCCCCATGTCGCAGAAAACCAAGATGTGGGAGAGGATCATCAACAGGGTGAACGCCCAATCATCATGTCGGCGCACAAAGACGGACATCCAGAACAGGTGGTATGACGTGCGCAGGAGGGTACGGGACCTGCTGAAGATAGACTACAGCAACAGCCAACAGACCGGCAGTGGCCCTCCTGCCAAGCCAATATACCTCAGGCCCTGGGAGGAGAAGGTGCGGGCCATCCTTCCGCCAGTGAGCGTATATGGACTAGAGAACATCCCAGAGCCTGGTGAGTACACAACAAATGTACACAATAAACTGCCACAAAACACACACATCACTGTCAAGGGGAGAGTCAAACCATGCACACATAGCAATTACACAGCAACTAGAACAGAATCATCCCAAAATGTGTATGTCAGTCAGATAAACACAACACATGCCATCAAAAAAGTCACATCCAACTGTGCCAACACATGTACAAACACAACCACAACTACAGCTAGGCAGTGGCACAAATAGAACTAACACACACATCCACACATGTAGCCACCACAACAACACCAACACACAGTGAAGACCACTCAAAGGAAGGAATTCTGTGTATGCTGGCCAAGTCAGTGTAGCCAATAGCATCATGGGAGTCGCAGTCACACATATTGCCCCCCCCACAACTGTCCCATCAACACCACCCTGAACCATGCTCACATCACAGGGAGTGGAGAAGGACTCACAAGATGGCTGACACTGGCTACTGCTGTGGGGAGCACAAGGCCCTGCTGCCAACTGTGCACCAACAAACAGCAGGACACCACTGACTGACATCCTGAGAGACAACTTACACTCCCTGCAATGCAAGCACGTTCCATGGTGGGCTATCTGGCTGGCTGGGTGGGAAGGGGGACTTGCAGCACTGACTATAGTCACCAGCACCTCCCCTCACACCCCCCCAACACAAACTCCACAGTACCCACCTGGTAGAATGCAATGCCCTCCATCCTAACACAAGATCCCACAAAGCACCACCACCCTGGGTTATGTTGTGTGAAGCACAGGGACACTCTTGGGACTCTTAGCCAAACAACTGCCAGGACAACACTCCCAGCCATCCTGTCAGCACAGCCAGCCCACCCCACAGGGAAGCAGAGTCAAAAGGAAGGAAGCATGGGCATGCTGGGAAGGGGGTGGAGGCAATAGCATGATGGCAGACGTAGTCACAGACATAGCTCACCCCCACAACTGTCCCATCAACACCACCCTGAACCATGCTCACATCACAGGGAGTGGAGAAGGACTCACAAGATGGCTGACACTGGCTACTGCTGTGGGGAGCACAAGGCCCTGCTGCCAACTGTGCACCAACAAACAGCAGGACACCACTGACTGACATCCTGAGAGACAACTTACACTCCCTGCAATGCAAGCACGTTCCATGGTGGGCTATCTGGCTGGCTGGGTGGGAAGGGGGACTTGCAGCACTGACTATAGTCACCAGCACCTCCCCTCACACACCCCCCAACACAAACTCCACAGTACCCACCTGGTAGAATGCAATGCCCTCCATCCTAACACAAGATCCCACAAAGCACCACCACCCTGGGTTATGTTGTGTGAAGCACAGGGACACTCTTGGGACTCTTAGCCAAACAACTGCCAGGACAACACTCCCAGCCATCCTGTCAGCACAGCCAGCCCACCCCACAGGGAAGCAGAGTCAAAGGAAGGAAGCATGGGCATGCTGGGAAGGGGGGTGGAGGCAATAGCATGATGGGAGTCGTAGTCACAGACATAGCTCACCCCCACAACTGTCCCATCAACACCACCCTGAACCATGCTCACATCACAGGGAGTGGAGAAGGACTCACAAGATGGCTGACACTGGCTACTGCTGTGGGGAGCACAAGGCCCTGCTGCCAACTGTGCACCAACAAACAGCAGGACACCACTGACTGACATCCTGAGAGACAACTTACACTCCCTGCAATGCAAGCACGTTCCATGGTGGGATATCTGGCTGGCTGGGTGGGAAGGGGGACTTGCAGCACTGACTATAGTCACCAGCACCTCCCCTCACACCCCCCCAACACAAACTCCACAGTACCCACCTGGTAGAATGCAATGCCCTCCATCCTAACACAAGATCCCACAAAGCACCACCACCCTGGGTTATGTTGTGTGAAGCACAGGGACACTCTTGGGACTCTTAGCCAAACAACTGCCAGGACAACACTCCCAGCCATCCTGTCAGCACAGCCAGCCCACCCCACAGGGAAGCAGAGTCAAAAGGAAGGAAGCATGGGCATGCTGGGAAGGGGGTGGAGGCAATAGCATGATGGGAGTCGTAGTCACAGACATAGCTCACCCCCACAACTGTCCCATCAACACCACCCTGAACCATGCTCACATCACAGGGAGTGGAGAAGGACTCACAAGATGGCTGACACTGGCTACTGCTGTGGGGAGCACAAGGCCCTGCTGCCAACTGTGCACCAACAAACAGCAGGACACCACTGACTGACATCCTGAGAGACAACTTACACTCCCTGCAATGCAAGCACGTTCCATGTTGGGCTATCTGGCTGGCTGGGTGGGAAGGGGGACTTGCAGCACTGACTATAGTCACCAGCACCTCCCCTCACACCCCCCCAACACAAACTCCACAGTACCCACCTGGTAGAATGCAATGCCCTCCATCCTAACACAAGATCCCACAAAGCACCACCACCCTGGGTTATGTTGTGTGAAGCACAGGGACACTCTTGGGACTCTTAGCCAAACAACTGCCAGGACAACACTCCCAGCCATCCTGTCAGCACAGCCAGCCCACCCCACAGGGAAGCAGAGTCAAAAGGAAGGAAGCATGGGCATGCTGGGAAGGGGGTGGAGGCAATAGCATGATGGGAGACGTAGTCACAGACATAGCTCACCCCCACAACTGTCCCATCAACACCACCCTGAACCATGCTCACATCACAGGGAGTGGAGAAGGACTCACAAGATGGCTGACACTGGCTACTGCTGTGGGGAGCACAAGGCCCTGCTGCCAACTGTGCACCAACAAACAGCAGGACACCACTGACTGACATCCTGAGAGACAACTTACACTCCCTGCAATGCAAGCACGTTCCATGGTGGGCTATCTGGCTGGCTGGGTGGGAAGGGGGACTTGCAGCACTGACTATAGTCACCAGCACCTCCCCTCACACCCCCCCAACACAAACTCCACAGTACCCACCTGGTAGAATGCAATGCCCTCCATCCTAACACAAGATCCCACAAAGCACCACCACCCTGGGTTATGTTGTGTGAAGCACAGGGACACTCTTGGGACTCTTAGCCAAACAACTGCCAGGACAACACTCCCAGCCATCCTGTCAGCACAGCCAGCCCACCCCACAGGGAAGCAGAGTCAAAAGGAAGGAAGCATGGGCATGCTGGGAAGGGGGTGGAGGCAATAGCATGATGGGAGACGTAGTCACAGACATAGCTCACCCCCACAACTGTCCCATCAACACCACCCTGAACCATGCTCACATCACAGGGAGTGGAGAAGGACTCACAAGATGGCTGACACTGGCTACTGCTGTGGGGAGCACAAGGCCCTGCTGCCAACTGTGCACCAACAAACAGCAGGACACCACTGACTGACATCCTGAGAGACAACTTACACTCCCTGCAATGCAAGCACGTTCCATGGTGGGATAACTGACTGGGTGGGTGGGTGGGTGGGAAGGAGGTCTGGCTGTCAACCAAACACAATCAATGCAGACCATGTTCACACCCCAGAGAATACATAGAAATGCCCAAATAATGCAGGACAATGTGCCACACCAATATCAACCCCTGACTGTGACGACTTAGGACAATACAATGTACAGGCCCGCACCCCGAGGCACAGTCACAACTGTCAGGTGTGTCAACCACTGATGCCTGCAGAAACATGACATACATTGTTTGTGTCTCCCAAAAACAGGTGATGATAGGGACACAGCAGCAGACGCTGAGGAGTCCCAGTCCCAGGCTCAAGAGGATGCCGAGCTCACTGGCGTCGTACAGCCTCTGTCCTCCTCGGACGATGAAGAACAACCTGGCACATCCGGTGCAAGTCAACATGCTGCACCAGCAGGACCACCAGCTGCAGCACCAGCAGGTCCACCAGCTGCACCCCCTGCACCCACCCCTCCAACGACTGTCACCACGAATACCATCCCTGCCGACATGGACAGAATAAGGAACAACACCAGCGCAGTGACCCTGGACCAACCTGGGGCCATGGACACCACCACCACCACCAACCCCCAAGGTGGACCAGGGTTATCTGTGCGTGCAACTGCACACACTGCACATGTCAGCAGGGGTGGTGGGAGGGGTGGGAGACAGAGGTCGCTGCTTGCAGACGTTGCTGGTGTGCATGAAGACCCACAACTGGTACGCATAGCTGATGCGTACCAGTCCAGCACCGGAGAGCTCAGCCAGGTAGTGGGGCTCCTCAGAGACATCAAACAGCAGCAGGCTGCCCATCATGCCCGCTTGGACTCCCACATGTCCCAAGTGGAGTCACACATGTCACGTGTGGACTCCCACATGTCACGTGTGGACTCCCACATGACCCGCGTGGAGTCCAAGTGGGATGTACTACATGAGATGACGGCGGTGCACAGGGACATTTTACAATGCCTCCGCCAGATGAACAGCAACCAGTCCACACCTCCCTGTGTGCCAACAACATCTGGTACCGAACAAACTGCAACTGCCACAGGGAGGGAGGAGGACTCTGGCGGAGAGTCCCCTGCACCGCAGCAGCCTGCACTTGAGGGCCCCCCCAAGAAGAGGGGTCGTCCGAGGAGGGGAAAGTGAGAGGCTGATGGCCAAGCGCAACTCCCAGGAAGCCTGAACCTGTTCTGGATTTTCGCCTTTGTGCACAGACTGTTCACCCTGTTGATGGCAACACTACTCCCACACATTGCATGGGGAGTATAAGTTGGAACAATGTGTCAGACAACAGTGGCCCCGATACTGGGGATCCTGTCTACCTGGACTTTCTATTCATCTAGGAACTTGGGATTGCAAGATTCATGTACAGCACAATCCATCCTATGCACTATTATCACAATAAACACACTAATACACCATACTTGCCTCTGTCGTGATTCCAACGTGGGTGCTGTTATGGGGATGATGAACTGCAAAATTACACAGTGTATGCGAACTGCAACAGCAAGGACAACACAGGCATGTGAGTACAGGCAACGTGACACATATGAGGGAGACACACCACCAGGGCTACACAACACATACACACCTAGGCCATCTGACTCATTGCCTACACTGATGTTGCCAGGGAAGACGGTGCAATGCACAGACACCACACCCATTCCCAGTTGTAGTCAAGTAGCCCACAGGTGCAGTAAGCAAATGGCAGTCAAATGTGTGACCACAGACAACGCACATCACTAAGTGAAGCACAGGTTTATTACACAGTAGCAACATGCCGTAACCACTACAGATGCAAGGTAACCCCACCTGGTAGCGGGCACACAGTCAACAACTGTAGACAGAAGGAAGTCCATGGGTGTGGCGCACATCACCTGTAGGGACACAACAGCTACCAGCCTGGATGTGCAATCACGTCGTCGGTGGACACAGTTCACCAAACGAATCTGAAAGTACCCTGTGAAGGACAGAAATGACACACAGTCAAAAGCAATGCAGTACAGGACAGAACAGCAAAACTCATGCACAATACATGTTACAAGATACCCACCCAGAACCAAGTTAGCATGTCAACACTGTTGGGGAGTACAGCCCACCTGTCACCACACATCGCAACACACATCCTGTCAAGTAGCCCATGGACACACTCCAACAGCACCAGAGCACCACCCACACATCATGCCAACTCACATCATTCACATGACACCTCAGGATACTCACATTCAGCTAAAGAAGTTGGTGATGAGCTGTGTGCGGACATCACCATCACCATCATCATCATCATCGTCACTGGCATCGTGGTCCAGGCCAGGATCCTCCACAGGTGGCGGATGTTGGTCATCGTCATCCTGGATGAGAGGCAACTCCTTCCGCACTGCCAGGTTGTGGAGCATGCAGCAGACGATGATAATCTTGCACACTTTCGCAGGGGCATATGGGAGGGACCCTCCGGTCTTGTCCAGGCAGCGGAAGCGGCTCTTCAGGAGACCAAAGGTCCGCTCAATCACTCTCCTGGTCCGACCATGTGCCTCATTGTAGCGCATCTGGGCAGGTGTCACAGGGTTCCTGAGGGGTGTCAGCAACCACGGCATGTTGGGGTATCCCGAGTCACCTACGGACAGACAAGTGCACATCAGCTGACTTGGAAAAGTGGGCGGAATACTACAGATCAGATCACACACAATGGCACAAAGTCAGTACACACCGACAAGCCAGGCACGCTGGTTCTGCATCTGTGCCATCAACCTGGGGATGCGACTACTCCTCATCACAAAGGCATCGTGTGCTGAACCAGGGAAACGGGCACACACGTGTGTGATGGTCATGTCTGCAAGACACACCACCAGTGCATTGACCGAGTGGTAGTGCTTGCGGTTCCTGTAGGCCTGCTCCTGGGCCTGTGGTGGTACCAAAGCCACATGTGTCCCATCAATGGAGCCAATGACATGCGGCATCCTCCCCAGGGCATAAAAGTCACTCTTCACGTCAGTGAGTCGTCGCAGTCTAGGGAAATAGATGTACCGGTTCAGGAAGAGCAACATTGCCGCCAAAACATCGCGGAGCACACGGCTGAACATGGTCTGTGACATCCCACCAGCAGACGCCACAGTATGTTGGAAGGTACCGGTGGCAAAGAAGTGTAGGGCTGCCATCACCTTCACCTTGGGGGTCAGCGCTGTAGGATACGGCCGGCCAGGCTGCAAATGTGGGGACAACTGCACTGCCAAATCCTCAATCAGCTGCCTGGTGAAGCGGTACCGTCGGATGCTGTCCCGTTCCACCATCGTTGCCAGGTCTGGGAATGGCCGATGGACAGCAGGAGCCCTGCAGTGCAGAGGAGAAGTAAGCAAGATCGTCAGTCACCCCACATATGCGGCATTGAACACACTCAAGATCCCAACATACATCATCATGAGGCACAACTACATGAAGTGTGCAGTACCGGAACGACATTTATGGTACATACATGGCCAACATCTGTCAACACGGTCCTACAGGTGGCATCAATTTGTCCCAGGTTGGCCCATTGGATATCATGATGCTGTGTCACAGTCACCCCCCAGTGACATGTGAGGACAGATGTGCCCCAGGCACCACAGCTCAACGACAGGCACATTCCCAGGGACCCTGTAATGCCACATGGACACTGGCATCACCTGGAGTATCATGTGTACACCACAACAAAACAAACATGACCCCCACAGGTAGTGGCCACACTTGCCATGGCAGGAGAGCCATGGACGTCTGTGACACACACGCACAACATCAGAGTCCATGCACACACAACGTGGATGTGGAGACTGTCTCCCATTGTGCACATGAAATCAGAGACATTGTAAACACTACATGCACAAAGACTGTGGAGGGCCATCACTATTGTGCCACTGGGACACCCTGGCTCAAACATACCGTCCCACATGGGACTCACGGGGTATGTGACATGACATACACAAACACCACTGTGAAATGTGACCATGGCACATGCACAGATATGAACAGTTGCACATCACAGTGGTCACGTACACGTAACACCCATGATCCTGTCCCCATGAACACGTGCACAGCCTGGGGGTGGCTGCCCACAGGTGACACCCACAGGACAACATGTACACCAACATACACACAATAGGAAATGCAGCCTTACATGCCTTATGATAAGGTTTGGACAGGCTGTCGTGATGTAGGTGTGCCCCTCACTCCCTGGGAGCTATCTGTGGCTGGCATATGTCCATCTGAGACAGGCATGCTGACATATGCCAGTCACATGTACAGTGATGCGTTGTACTGCAATGGACCGATCGGTGCCTCCGGCCGGCCCATTGCATTCAATGTGTGCGGGTACGCGTTGTACCCCTGTGCGCGTTGAACAGCAATGGACCGATCGGTGCCTCCGGCCGGCCCATTGCATTCAATGTGTGCGGGTACGCGTTGTACCCCTGTGCGCGTTGTACTGCAATGGACCGATCGGTGCCTCCGGCCGGCCCATTGCATTCAATGTGTGCGGGTACGCGTTGTACCCCTGTGCGCGTTGAACAGCAATGGACCGATCGGTGCCTCCGGCCGGCCCATTGCTTTCAATGTGTGCGGGTACGCGTTGTACCCCTGTGCGCGTTGAACAGCAATGGACCGATCGGTGCCTCCGGCCGGCCCATTGCATTCAATGTGTGCGGGTACGCGTTGTACCCCTGTGCGCGTTGTACTGCAATGGACCGATCGGTGCCTCCGGCCGGCCCATTGCTTTCAATGTGTGCGGGTACGCGTTGTACCCCTGTGCGCGTTGAACAGCAATGGACCGATCGGTGCCTCCGGCCGGCCCATTGCTTTCAATGTGTGCGGGTACGCGTTGTACCCCTGTGCGCGTTGAACAGCAATGGACCGATCGGTGCCTCCGGCCGGCCCATTGCATTCAATGTGTGCGGGTACGCGTTGTACCCCTGTGCGCGTTGAACAGCAATGGACCGATCGGTGCCTCCGGCCGGCCCATTGCTTTCAATGTGTGCGGGTACGCGTTGTACCCCTGTGCGCGTTGAACAGCAATGGACCGATCGGTGCGCACCCATTGACAATGGGCTTGCCTGGCAACGGACGCGTTTTTGAATATTCGAACGAGTCGGTTGCTGGAAAATCAGTTGGTCACCCACAACAATGTTGCAAAATAATGTATGTCATGAAGTTGAAGATTTGAAGGATGCTGTGGGCGTGTTTTGGTGCTGCTATTCCATGGATTGGCCAGATTCAGAAGATGCAAACGACTTGGACCTATCACTTTGGACACAAGGGACAGTATCTGCCTCTCCAGCACATATATATTGCTGCATGTTCCCCTGAGAGCCCACTTGCCTGCACTACATGCTCCAGGACGACATCTGCCACTGCACTGCTGCTGTCTCTGCCCCTCTGGACCCTGCAATGGCACGTACTGTGGAGAGAGCCCCAGCCTTCAGCCTTGAAGAGAACCAGGCCCTGCTGGACAGCCTACTTCCACAGTACAGCAAGCTGTATGGGACACCAGGGGAGCAGGTGAGTGTTCTGTGCACTGCCTTTCTGAATGTGCATTTTGTCTGACTAGCAAGGCTGAGAGTCAGCACACCACTGGCTAGCAGGCTCACTGAGTAGTTGTCACCCCCCATAGTGTGTAGTGACTTGCACTGGACAGGTATGGTGCAGTGACAGTGCTTCTGAACAGGGTTTTACTCCCCATGCTATGATACCATGTAGTGACTTCTGGAAAACTGTCCATGGGCAGCCGTGCACTGCCTGGGTACACCATGTGCCCCTGTGATTGCGACATGTATATGCAACTGTGTCATGCACGGATATGTTGCATGTGTAGTAATGTCCTTATCACTTTGTCATCCTGACAGGCTTCTGCCCATCGGAAGCATGAGATCTGGAAGGACATCGTCCGGGCTGTCCGGTCCGTGGGGGTCTACAAGCGCCGGATCCGCAACTGCCAAAAGAGGTGGCAGGACCTTCGGGGCTGGACCCGGAGGATTGCACGGGTCCAGCTGAAGCTGTCGCCTCCTCGCAGGAGGGCGGAACACGGACCCTGACCCCCACATGCTCAGGATCCTGGCGGTGGTCTTTCCAGACCTGGATGGGCAGCTGAAGGCCAGAGAGCAGCAAGGAGGGGGTGAGTCAAAGACTGCACTGTGTACTCTGTCTAACATGTTATGTGCCCTCCTCGGGCCAGGTTGAACTGCCACAGTACAGCAGTCATGTTGTCCAGGAGCCATGTCCCTCTATTGTGCACTGCCCACTCCTCATCTGATACCCAGGTGTGGCCCTTACATGCAGGGAATTCTGTCACTTAGGACTGTGTCCTTGCAGTTTGCTTGACTCAAGGTGGGAGACAGCATCTGTTTCCCTGACTCTGTGGTGGGCATCATGGGTGGGTCCATTGCTTACACAATGCCTGTATTCTGACATGTAGGGTAGTGTCACAGGTCTCCCATATGTCCAATAGGTATGACCTGGACAGATGAGGGTTAAGAGGATGTGTTGTGGGGGATGTACATGTGCACTTGTGCAGCTCCAGGACTTGCATTCCCCATGACCTACTATTGTGACACAGTGCAGAGTGTTGTTGTCTGGCTGCAAAGTCATACATCACTGAGACAGTGATGTATGACTTTGCAGTCATGCCTCCGCCATGGCATGTGTCTACTGATTGGTGATCCTGCAGGGGAGTGACATGTGCTACATGCACACCATAGTGGCGCTGGCTATCAGGACATGGGTGCATCATGGTGTCTGTCGCTGGTATGCATCACATGCATTTCCTATTTGACTCTGGGCATCCCTTACATCCGTAAACCTGTACTGACTCAGTGGCAAGAGCTGTGATGTGTCCACACCGTGTCCTCTGCACTGTCCAACTACTGTGTACTTGGTGCATGTGTCAACACTGGGGTGTTGCAATCCAACAGACACCAGACAGATGGGTGCAAGGCCATGTGGGATGTGAGTGCCATGCTTGGCATCAGACTGACAATTGACTTCTCCTGTTCAATTAGTGCACTTTTAGCAATGTACAACTAATGATGCCAGGGCTTGCTCTGTGATGTGCTGTGCTCACAGTGGTGTGTGCGTTATGTGCAGGTGACTGATGTCTGTCTGTTTCCCCATTGTTTGCAGATACATCCACGGCCACGGAAGGGGACAGCTCCACGGACCAGGAGGAGCCGGAGAGCCAGACTGGGTCAGCAGCCGAGGAGTGGTCGGAGGGACCCAGTGGCACGGAGGGCGAGGGGAGCCACACCGAGGAGTCCTCAGCAGCATCCACCTCAGCTGAGGACCAGAGCAACTCGGAGGATGACTCCCTTGTGGAGGCGGGTGTCAGCAGCCACCACACCCCAGCTAGTGTTGCTGTCCCCGCCACCACCAGCACCACCACCGCCCTCCCATCGGCTCCCATTCCCCAGGTCCGTGGAGGCTCCCATGTCCGGGAGCGTGTCTCCTTTGGGCCAGGCACCGCACCCCCTGCCCCTGTGTCCCCTGCTGCCCTGAGTGAGGAGTCTGTGTACCTCCTTCGCCAGCTCCATGTAGGGCAGACAGCCATGCTGAGTGTCCTCCATGCGCACACCGCGCTGTTGACTCAGCTGGTGTCGTTCATGGAGGGCATCTCATCGGGCATGTCTGACCTACAGAGGGGCAATAGGTCCATGGACTCCTCCCTGACGGCAGCAGTGTCCCTCCTCAAACGGTCCCTCACCCCTCCTGCCTTTGCTCCATCCACACTCCCCAGCACCTTACCCATCCCAGGCACACACACACTGGCACACACCAGCACACACACATCCAGCACACTGACACACACGCCAATGACAAAACGCACACGCAAGCACATTCAGGGGACTGAAGCCAGACTCACAGGGGATGGGGCCCTGGAACACACACACGCATCCACATGCACTGCGCAGTCCTCAGTTCCCTCTCCCTCCAAAGCACCCTCCCTTGCCTCACCTGCAACCCCAAAGTCACAGCAGCTCTTCCTCTGTGACCTCGGCCTCTTCCCCACCGATGAAGCTGCTCCAGCATCCCGGGGGAAGAGGAAGCCCACCCACACGGAGCAGAGTGCCCCTCGCCCCCGGACACCCTCCCCCAGGCGCAGACGGACTGAGGCCCCCACCCGCAAGTCCCCCGGAGTGCTAAGAGCAAGACCCCGCCACCGCCCTGCAGCTCAGGCACAAGGTCTCCGTCCTCCATCCCTCAGGCCCCCACTGCACAGGTGCCCCCACCACACCCTGCCCCAGGTTCCCCCACCCACAGATATACCATCCCCAAGATGCTCCGGCCTTCTCCCCCTGCCACTTGCTCTCCCAGCACCACACCCCCCGCTGCGCTTGTCTGTGCCACTGATGTGGTGAGGGTGTCCTCCCCCTCTGTCCAACCCACCTTGCCTGTTCCCCATTCTCCTCCCCTGGAGGTAGGCACTGCAGTGGAGTCCACTACCGCCCTGTCTGACTTGGGCACTGCAGTGGCGGACCTGTCCACCCCATCTGCAGGGTCCACTGCAGTTGTGCCGGCACCCACGACATCTGTGTCATGCCCCCCAGTTGTGCCGGCACACACCATGTCAGACACCTCCACTGCAGTTGTCAGTGGCTCTCCAGCACCCACCACCCCTTCCCTGACTCCCCCTGGTGAGCCCTGATCCTGTCCCTGCGGTGCCTGGCCTGCCCCCCGGTTGCCCCTCCTAGTGGATTGTCCCTGGTATTGTGCAGGCATGCGTAGGGTGACATCTGCCAGTGTCACCCTGTTTGAACTTTGACAATGGACTGGCCATTGGCCTTTGCTCTTTTTCAGGACTTCGTTTGGCCTCAACACATATGCTGAATAAAGCAACTTTCTTTTCTCTAGTGCTCATGCTTCAGATGTACATGTTGTTGGTGCAGCTAACCATGCCCTTGCTGCAGTGATGGTGATATCTGGTCTCATGATTATGAAGTGTTACTGTGCAGGAACCCATGTGGTCCAGGGGGAATGTGTCCTATCATGTGGTGTATCCATGTCATCAATAGCAGCATCTGAGGGTGTCATGTGTTCAGTATTTGGCAATGGGTTTCCTACTTACATTGGCAATTTCACATCTGTGGCTTCCACCCCTGCACATCTGTTGTGCCTGCCATCGTTGCTTTTGTCTACTTCCCTGACCGTGTTGCCATCTCCAGTGGACATGCAGGTTTGGGCATCAATGGGGAGGGACTCATCCGTGTAGTCAGTGCAACATTGCTATACAAGTGTGTTGGATCTGTGCTGATGATTCCGTTGGCACATCCATGACCAGGCTGATGTGATGGGAGCCCTCATTTGGTGCTAATTGTTGATTGTGTGACCAAGTGCTCAGCTGACATGATGGGGCCCTACTGAGGCAACATATGGCACAGCTTTCCTCACACAGGAGTGGAGTCCCCTCATGGCAGTGTGTACACGTGTGACATTGCCTGCGCCCAAGGTGTGTGTTGTATGTGCATGTCTGTGTGTTCACTTCCATTCATCTGCGCATGCTGTGATCCCTAGTGTTGTACCTGTTTGTGATGCTTGCTGACTTGAGCTATGTTCCCCCAAAGTCTTCTCCCTGTGTTCTCTGTGATGTGGGTGCATGGCACATTACTGGTCATCAGGGTGTCACCCATAGGTGTGTTTGCTGTCAGGGCAGAGTTTGTGTGCTGACGCAGATGGGTCACAGTCAGGTTTCCCTTTGGCACTTGTTGTTTGCCCCTGTCATGTGATTTCCAGTTTGTGTTATCTTTCAGTGATTGTGACACGTTGTGTGTGTGACTGCTGGCACTCCTTAGGGTCCGGGCTGCAATGTTGGTTGTTGTCTATGTGTGTTCTTTGTGGGTGACCTTGGTTTCTTCATTGGTGTGTGACTGTGGCTGGGATCCCATTGGTCGGTGTGGTATTGCCGTCATGTCCATGTACAGCGTAGTGTGCAGTGTGTCAGACATTCAGGAGTCTTGTTGAGTGTCCATGTGTGATGTGTTTCTACACCTTGGTTCCCACCCACCACCCTGGAATAGTAATGGGTGCATGTGCAATGTCACCAGTGCATGTGTACTTCACTGCTGCACATTGTTGGAGGTCGAGGGGTGTGGTGTTGAGTGTGTGCAGATGAGAGTTGTTGCCCGGCTAGTCCCCTGCCTCCATGTTGGCCTTGGCTTACTGGCCATGCTGATTGATTTGTGCTTGTGTAGGTGTGATGGTAGTTAGTTGCTCAGGACACCTGACTGTGGTTCACAGTGTGAACGACATTTAGCTTTGTCATCACAGTGGTATTTTTCTTCAGCCCAGGGTCACCACATTGTGGGGGCCCTGGGGGTGGTGCTGTGGTGTGTCTGTGACTTGCTGTGTCAGTTGTTGTTCCTACGTGCCTGTGTGACATGTGTGTTTTGTGCTCCCTCTCACCTGTCAATGCCTGCTTGCCCACATAGGGGATTTGGATCCATGAGTTACCTTAGTGTGGCAGTGTATGCACATCTGTATGATTGGTATTCAGCTCTCCTCATGTGTTGTGTTGTTGCCTGGGGACAATGGCACCCCCACCCCTCACCTGCTGTGTATGATGACAGTGTTGGTCTGCCTGTTTGTGTTTGTGCATCTGCACCACTGCATTGGCATATCTTGGGTGTGCCATTGGCTGTATGTTGTTTGGTGTGTTTCCCCTGCTGTCCCTGGGACTCCTAGGTCATCGGTCAGCACAGTGATCATGGTTTGTGTGTCCCATTGCTGCCATGGTATGGTATCTGTTCACCTCACATCTGCTGTCTCCACAGGGTATCTGCATTTGTGTGCCCATTGGTGCAAATATGTGGTTCTGCATTCTGATGGTCACTTCTGTCATTGTGTCATTGATGACTGTTGACGGTCTCAGCCACCATGGGTGTTGTTTGTCTGCACATGGCCAAAGGAATGTTTCATTTGCACTGCAGTATTTGGCTCCCCCAATTTATGTTGCAATGGGACACATACACTACTTTGCCACAGATGAGTTTTTGGTTCTGTGACCAGGAATGATCCATGCAGTTTGGCAGTTGCAGCTCTTTCTTTGTCAACAATTACCTTTTGGTCACTGTGATGATGAGGGTGTAGACCCCATTGCCACAATGGTCAAAATGTGCTTCAGCTATGGACCCCACACTTGCCTTTTGGTTACTGTGATGATGGGGGTTTAGACCCCATTGCCACAATGGTCAAACTGTGCTTCAGCTATGGACCCCACACTTACCTTTTGGTCACTGTGATGATGGGGGTTTAGGCCCCATTGCCACAATGGTCAAAATGTGCTTCAGCTATGGACCCCACACTTGCCTTTTGGTCACTGTGATGATGGGGGTTTAGGCCCCATTGCCACAATGGTCATGGGCTGCTTGCATTGTGGGTGCCACACACATATATGTGTGGCACATGTGCTAGGGGGTCACATTGTATGTTCAATGTCATGTTCGGTGTTGTAGGCATTTGACACAGCCTGCTCACACGCTTGTCATGGTGGGGGGGGGGGATGTCTTAATCTTGCATTCCCTAGGTTGTGGTGTGCTTGTTGTGTCATGCATTGTCCATCCTATGAGTGGGGGTGGTAGTAGTGGTAGGCATCCAGCCCCCCTGGGTGGGGGTGGTAGTAGTGGTAGGCATCCAGCCCCCCCTGGCTAAGGGTGGTAGTAGTGGTGGGCATCCTGCCCCTATGGTGCTGCTGTTGCTGGTGTAAGTATATTCAGATTCCCAGTGTATGTGTGTGATGTGTCGTGTACGTGTTGTATGTGTTTTGTGGTTGGTGTCTGACTTACCTTCTGCGCCGTACGCGTCCGTGCCTGTTCCGGTAGTAGATGTAGAATATTGGTATGATCGGGACGAAGGGATTCATGGTTGGTTCGTGTCGTTCGTCCTTCTCGTTGCTTCGCGTCGTCCTCGTCGCTTGGCTTCGTCCTCGTCGCTTCGCGTCGTCCTCATCGGTGCTGTGTTCGTCTCGTAGCCGTGGATCGTGTTGTGGCGCGATTCGGAGCTTATGTGCGCCTCTCCCGGATGCTTTGACGTGCCGTGCGTAGCGACGGGTTCGGCGCGTACGGAAAGCGCATCGTACTTGTCCGGCCGGACGGGGCTGCATTTTCCCTTCCGTGCGACTCGATTCGGCGTTTCCGGATTCGCCTCGGTCGGAGAACAGGACCTGGTTTGGGTGAGTACGGCTCGGCCGGGATTTTTGCTGTTGTGCGCATCGTACTTGCTCGTTCGGTGTACTGTACGGATCGGTCGGGAAACTGGCTTTCGCATGGCTTTTTCCCGACCGAATAGTATTGGGTGCGCCTCCGACCGAGATCGGAATCGGCCCCTATGTAAGTCTCTTTCTCTGCTGACGGAGAGCCAGAAAAGGTGGTTGAATTGATAGGAGAGAGTGCATGGATTGGGATATTTCTGTGTCTGTGTCTGTACCTGTGTGGATCAGCAGGGGAAGGGATCAATGTCTATCTCTCTCTCTCTCTTTGTCTCTCAGATGGACGCTTCCTGGAATCTCGTAGGCACAATTATATGACGTATTTTATAGATAGGTGAAATTATCAGTTTTAAACTCTAAAGGCAACTCAAATTTAGCAGTTATAGTTAGAGCCATCTCATCAAACTATCATTAAAGATTGCCTAGCATGCGACAATGCCTTAGTATTATTTGGCTAACATACATTAAAAAAAAACTCTTAAAGATATTGGGTTGTCCCGTCTCTTTGATGAGACTTGTTCCAGTGAGAACTCTGGCAAAAAGATTGTGAAAGCAATGCTGTTAAATTATGCTTATACGTAAAGGGCTGTGGAGGAATGTAAAAAAATTCAATAGCAGCTTACCTGCAACCGAATCCTACAGGCGCTCTGGGGCCATTACTTGTTTAGCTCCTGGGGCCAGTGGGAAAGATCCTTATTGCTCCGTTTTAGGGCTGACACCGTTATTTTTCTACTTTGTTTCCCCTAGGTTATCAGAAAAATTGACATTGCCTGTCCTTCTGACGGTATGACTGTCCAGTCTATGTTATATTTCTTCTTTTTTTGCACATTTTATTTTACAATTATGAAACATTTTTTAATCCTGTTGATTAAGATGCACAATTTGCAACAATGCTGACTAGCCTTGAACTACCTACAACAATTGGCAGATATTAAATGTTGTTTTTATGTGGCCTCGTTTCTAAGATTGGCTGCTCGTTCACGTTGCACGATGCACTTTGAGTGACTTAAATTGATAGTTTTATAGGCAGCTGTGTTCTTTGTTATGTGCATTCTTTCGTTATTTCGTTTGACAAATGTTGGTATTGCTTTTAATATTAGTGTGCATGAAATTATCTTCTACAATACTCTTTTAGCTGTCTTATGTATGTATATGCACACTTATGGTTTGCTTCTTGCTTCCGAGCAATGGAACTGAATTGAACTGAACTTATAGATAGACATGTTATTCATAAGCAAACACATCTTCCATCATCAAAATATACACAATAATTTTATTTATTTCACTGCAGTTATAACAAATAGTAGAAACTGAATGAAAAACATATTACCACATTAGTGAGGCTTCCTCTCTGACAACTTCCCAGTCCCACATGCATTAATTTACATTATACACATTTCTTCAAATGCATATTGAGGAATTCTTGCTCTAGCATATTTTTCAATTAAAAGAATATCTCATAACAGAAACATTTGTATTATAATTAAATATCATTCTCTCCACGCTAGAAATAATCCATTACAACATCACAAACCTGCAACCTGTTTTGCCAGTTTAATCAATATATTTGCAATGACAAACCATCCTACTGGAAATCTACTATAAAAAGATAAAAAAATATATAAAAAGACTGTTTCAAGAGATCTTCTGATATTTTACTCTTTTAACAATGGAACAGCCACATGCTTCTGGCAAGTCTATAAGGTATACAAAATGTCAAAAACTGCATGAGGGTTTCACTTACATCCTCCCTATGGGGGCTGTGATGTTAAATGAAATTCCTCCCATCTAAAAAAGGACTATCTCTTCATTAGACTTGGGCGAAATTTTAATTATGTCAGAGTATTTTCAGAAATTGTGTGTTATTCTTGTGACACGAAATTACCTACATGTACACAACTATGCCCGTTTGCATAAATTAGAGTAATTTTGGACACAAATGCCTACAGCAAGTGCACAGAAACAGAGAGTGGCTGCCACTGTTCGCGTTATGTTGCATTTTGTGCCATTTTCTTAACACAAACTGCATCCTCTGGTCCATTTTGGATGCAAAGGAGCATTTTGCGCTATGAAAATAGCTCTTAGAGCTGGGTTATGCTCCTGATTGAATTCTGTGTAATCTCAAATAATTTAGTTGTAGGTTCACCTAGTTAGGCTACAGCAAATTGCCTGAGTTATGCCCACCCTTAATCTTCATATGCAGGGGTATATGAATTTGAGATATAGTTCCCACCCTGGTATCAATGTAATCTTTTTATATTTTTTATGCATCTTTGACTCATACCTTTCTTTATATTATCCACCTCAATTCAGTTCTGAAATGTTGACTCATGGTTTGGTCACCGGATTTTGCAATAAAGTCCAGAATATGCAAGAAGCCAGAAAGAGGACGCAGGCGAGGCGGGGGTGGCCGGCCAGCTGGCCGGCAGGGAGGTAAGTGATTTTTTTTTTATATTGTGATCCACCCGCCCCATTGCTGCTTCCAGGCAGCAGCCGCGACTGGCAACCCCTAGCTCGCCCCTTGCAACCCCTAGTACTGCCTTTGCGACCCATGGCCTCGGAGGTGGCAAAATCAGTGCCAGGAGCACAGTGGCAACTTGTCCTATGGAAGTCAGTTGGGGCTGCACTCTCTGTGTATTCTAACAATTATTTTATTACACTAATAATGGATAATATATATATATATATATATATATATATTATCTACTGGCGGTCGCCAGTAGATAGTTATAGTTAGGACCTATTTTCCATAGGAAATCCGCGACATTCTATTTGAAATAACTCTTGCGTCGGTTGACGAATCTTCGCGAAATTTACAAACTTTGTGGCCCGCTCCGGTCCGCTCCTACCCTGAAAGTCTCGGGGTGATTCGTCAAGCGGGGGCCGAGAAAAAAGGGGGGTCCCAAAACGTGTTTTCCCCATTCATTTTCCCATAGGAAACTTTAGACACGGCTACAGCCCGAACTGCTGAACAGAATTACACCAAATTTGGCAAAGAGGTAGTTCTTGGTTCAGAAGGAACCCTTTTTGTTAAATGGTGTAAATCCGTTCAGTAGTTGCGGAGAAATTAAAAAAATAAGAGTCAAAAAATCAATTTCCCATAGGAAACTTTATGCAAGGCTACAGCCCGAACTGCTGAACGGAATTACACCAAATTTGGCAAAGAGGTAGTTCTTGGTTCAAAAAGAACCCTTTTGTTAAATGGTGTAAATCCGTTCAGTAGTTGCTGAGAAAATCAAAAGTAAAAACACATATATATCTGGGCGGAGCCTAACCACACATGTCATCGTGAGATCTGATTGGCTGTCAGCACTTCATCCTGGAATTGCTGGCAGCCATCTTGGGACCAATATAAATGATAGTACCCCTTTGAAATGCATTGTAGTGAATCGAAGATTTTGAGGGTTACCAAAAGGAGAACTATAAAGGGTGATAACAGACTTTAGTTACATTAGAATTCATTTGTTGATGGTACCATACTAATTTCAGGAATTGTGGTGTGTTCTAAGGTGATTTTACCCTGTGAAAAACCTTCTGCTGGGATATCATGAATCATGTTTGAGAGAAAACTATTTTCACATGATTGTCCCATACAGTTTTGGAAGGTGCCCCAGAAGCTAAAATGAGAGCATATTTTCTGTAAATTCACATTATCTTTCTCAGTCATGTGAGAATGAAGTCTGACATTCTCAGTAAAACATGTACATCCAACAAGGGCAGAGACTGTCAGTTGATTCCTTTGTGTTCTACTGCAGCTTCCCAGAGTGTTCTAAAGAACAACTAGAGCGCTAACAGCCTTACTTATGACAAACGTATGGCACACCTGAAGCCATCTTGATTGGAATAAACTGGTAACACTTAAAACATTTAATTTAAAAAGGAACAAAATGATGGGGTTCATCTTGTCATAGAAATTATGATTAGTGCTCTGGAAAGAAAAATTAGGACATGTTTCAAGTGTGATCTCAAATATCTTCCTGTTATATTTCAACAGGAGCAGCCTGTCAGTTGATGCCTTTGTGTTCTACTGCAGCTTCCCAGAGTGTTCTAAAGAACAACTAGAGCACTAACAGTCTTACTTATGACAAAAGTATGGCACACCTGAAGCCATCTTGATTGGAATAAACTGGTAACACTTAAAACATTTAATTTAAAAAGGAACAAAATGATGGGGTTCATATTGTCATAGAAATTATGGTTAGTGCTGTAGAAAGAAAAATTAGGACATGTTTCAAGTGTGATCTCAAATATCTTCCTGTTATATTTCAACAGGAGCAGCCTGTCAGTTGATGCCTTTGTGTTCTACTGCAGCTTCCCAGAGTGTTCTAAAGAACAACTAGAGCGCTAACAGTCTTACTTATGACAAAAGTATGGCACACCTGAAGCCATCTTGATTGGAATAAACTGGTAACACTTAAAACATTTAATTTAAAAAGGAACAAAATGAGGGGGTTCATTTTGCCATAGAAATTATGGTTAGTGCTGTAGAAAGAAAAATTAGGACATGTTTTAAGTGAGATCTCAAATATCTTCCTGTTATATTTCAACAGGAGCAGCCTGTCAGTTGATGCCTTTGTGTTCTACTGCAGCTTCCAGAGTGTTCTAAAGAACAACTAGAGTGCTAACAGCCTTACTTATGACAAAAGTATGGCACACCTGAAGCCATCTTGATTGGAATAAACTGGTAACACTTAAAACATTTAATTTAAAAAGGAACAAAATGAGGGGTTCATTTTGCCATAGAAATTATGGTTAGTGCTGCAAAAAGAAAATTTAGTGCATGTTTTAAGTGAGATCTCAAATCCTCTTCTATTTCATTAGAAAATTCTGACATGCAGACTGAAACAATCACTTTCAATACCAGCAGTAGACTTCCAGTTAACTCCTTGGTGAGCAGTAGCTTTACTACAGTGATCTAATGAACAACTAGAGTAATAACATTCTGAATTTATGGCAAATGTGTGACACATCTGAATGCCTTCTTGATGGAATCAAAGTAAAAAACTGAAAGCATTTCCTACTGAGCAGACTGCAGTAAATGAGGAAATTAGGAAACTTCATAACAAAGAAGTCTTCCAAGATGGCCACCAGTGAAAAAAGAGCCCAAATGTAGCACAAATATTACCCAGATGTAGCCCACATATAGCCCAATGACAAAAGTGTGCAAAACACTTTTTATTTTTAGTTTTTGCAGTTTTATGTAGTGCAGACTGGTCAGGTATTGGAGCGTTGCATCTTAAAACATGACCCCCTACACTACAAAAACACCACTGCACTACCCTAAACCCTAAAACACTACCCCAGCACGACCCCCTACACTACACAAGCACCACTGCACTATCCTAAACCCTAAAACACTACCCCCAGCATGACCCCCTACACTACACAAACACCACTGCACTACCCTAAACCCTAAAACACTACCCCAACACCACTGCACTAACCTAAATCCTAAAACACTACCCCCAGCACGACCCCCTACACTACCCAAACACCACTGCACTACCCTAAAACATGACCCCTACACTACACAAACACCACTGCACTACCCTAAACCCTAAAACACTACCCCCAGCACGACCCCCTACACTACACAAGCACCACTGCACTACCCTAAACCCTAAAACACTACCCCCAGCACGACCCCCTACACTACACAAACACCACTGCACTACCTTAAACCCTAAAACACTACCCCCAGCACGACCCCCTACACTACCCAAACACCACTGCACTAACCTAAATCCTAAAACACTACCCCCAGCACGACCCCCTACACTACCCAAACACCACTGCACTACCCTAAACCCTAAAACACTACCCCCAGCACGACCCCCTACACTACACAAGCACCACTGCACTACCCTAAACCCTAAAACACTACCCCCAGCACGACCCCCTACACTGCCCGAACACCACTGCACTGCCCTAAACCCTGAAACACCAGCCCCTGCACGACCCCCTACACTGCCCGAACACCACTGCACTGCCCTAAACCCTGAAACACATACCCTAGCACGACCCCCTACACTGCCCGAACACCACTGCACTGCCCTAAACCCTGAAACACCACCCCCAGCATGACCCCCTACACTGCCCGAACACCACTGCACTGCCCTAAACCCTGAAACACCACCCCAGCATGACCCCTACACTGCCCGAACACCACTGCTCTGCCCTAAACCCTGAAACACTACCCCCAGCAAGACCTCCTACACTGCCCGAACACCACTGCACTGCCCTAAACCCTGAAACATCACCCCCAGCAAGACCCCTACACTGCCCGAACACCACTGCCCTAAACCCTGAAACACCACCCCCAGCACGACCCCCTACACTGCCCGAACACCACTGCACTGCCCTAAACCCTGAAACACCACCCCCAGCACGACCCCCTACACTGCCCGAACACCACTGCACTGCCCTAAACCCTGAAACACCATCCCCAGCACGACCCCCTACACTGCACGAACACCACTGCACTGCCCTAAAACCTGAAACACTACCCCCAGCAAGACCCCCTACACTGCCCGAACACCACTGCCCTAAACCCTGAAACACCAGCCCCAGCAAGACCCCCTACACTGCCCGAACACCACTGCACTGCCCTAAACCCTGAAACACTACCCCCAGCAAGACCCCCTACACTGCCCGAACACCACTGCACTAAAGCCTGAAACACCACCCCCAGCAAGACCACCTACACTGCACGACCACCACTGCACTGCCCTAAACCCTGAAACACCACCCCCTGCACGACACCCTACACTGCCCAAACACCACTGCACTGCCCTAAACCCTGAAACACCACTCCCTGCACGACCCCCTACACTGCCCGAACACCACTGCACTGCCCTAAACCCTGAAACACCACCCCTCAGCACGACACCCTACACTTCCCGAACACCACTGCACTGCCCTAAACCCTGAAACACCACCCCCAGCACGACCCCTACACTGCCCGAACACCACTGCACTGCCCTAAACCCTGAAACACCACCCCTGCACGACCTCCTACACTGCCGGAACACCACTGCACTGCCCAAACCCTGAAACACCACCCCCAGCACGACCCCCTACACTGCCCGAACACCACTGCACTGCCCTAAACCCTGAAACATCAACCCCAGCAAGACCCCCTACACTGCCCGAACACCACTGCACTAAAGCCTGAAACACCACCCCCAGCAAGACCACCTACACTGGCCGAACACCACTGCACTGCCCTAAACCCTGAAACACCACCCCCTGCACGACCCCCTACACTGCCCAAACACCACTGCACTGCCCTAAACCCTGAAACACCACCCCTGCACGACCCCCTACACTGCCCGAACACCACTGCACTGCCCTAAACCCTGAAACACCACCCCTCAGCACGACACCCTACACTTCCCGAACACCACTGCACTGCCCTAAACCCTGAAACACCACCCCCAGCACGACCCCCTACACTGCCCGAACACCACTGCACTGCCCTAAACCCTGAAACACCACCCCCTGCACGACCTCCTACACTGCCGGAACACCACTGCACTGCCCAAACCCTGAAACACCACCCCCAGCACGACCCCCTACACTGCCCGAACACCACTGCACTGCCCTAAACCCTGAAACACCACCCCCAGCAAGACCACCTACACTGGCCGAACACCACTGCACTGCCCTAAACCCTGAAACACCACCCCTGCACGACCCCCTACACTGCCCAAACACCACTGCACTGCCCTAAACCCTGAAACACCACCCCCTGCACGACCCCCTACACTGCCCGAACACCACTGCACTGCCCTAAACCCTGAAACACCACCCCTCAGCACGACACCCTACACTTCCCGAACACCACTGCACTGCCCTAAACCCTGAAACACCACCCCCAGCACGACCCCCTACACTGCCCGAACACCACTGCACTGCCCTAAACCCTGAAACACCACCCCTGCACGACCTCCTACACTGCCGGAACACCACTGCACTGCCCAAACCCTGAAACACCACCCCCAGCACGACCCCTACACTGCCCGAACACCACTGCACTGCCCTAAACCCTGAAACACCACCCCCTGCACGACCTCCTACACTGCCGGAACACCACTGCACTGCCCAAACCCTGAAACACCACCCCCAGCACGACCCCCTACACTGCCCGAACACCACTGCACTGCCCTAAACCCTGAAACATCAACCCCAGCAAGACCCCCTACACTGCCTGAACACCACTGCCCTAAACCCTGAAACACCACCCCCTACACTGCACGAACACCACTGCACTGCCCTAAACCCTGAAACACCACCTCCAGCAAAACCCCTACACTGCCTGAACACCATTGCTCTGCCCTAAATCCTGAAACACTAGCACCAGCATGACCCCTACACTGCCCAAACACCACTGCACTGCCCTAAACCCTGAAACACCACCCCCAGCACGACCCCCTACACTGCCCGAACACCACTGCACTGCCCTAAACCCTGAAACACCATCCCCAGCACGACCCCTACACTGCACGAACACCACTGCACTGCCCTAAACCCTGAAACACTACCCCCAGCAAGACCCCCTACACTGCCCGAACACCACTGCCCTAAACCCTGAAACACCACCCCCAGCAAGACCCCCTACACTGCACGAACACCACTGCACTGCCCTAAACCCTGAAACACTACCCCCAGCAAGACCCCCTACACTGCCCGAACACCACTGCCCTAAACCCTGAAACACCATCCCCAGCACGACCCCCTACACTGCACGAACACCACTGCACTGCCCTAAACCCTGAAACACCACCCCCAGCAAGACCCCCTACACTGCCCGAACACCACTGCCCTAAACCCTGAAACACCACCCCCAGCAAGACCCCCTACACTGCCCGAACCCCACTGCACTGCCCTAAACCCTGAAACACCACCCCCTGCATGACCCCCTACACTGCCCGAACACCACTGCACTGCCCTAAACCCTGAAACACCACCCCCTGCACGATCCCCTACACTGCCCGAACACTACTGCACTGCCCTAAACCCTGAAACACCACCCCCAGCACGACCCCTCCACTGCACGAACACCACTGCACTGCCCTAAACACCCGAAACACTACCCCCAGCAAGACCCCTACACTGCCCGAACACCACTGCCCTAAACCCTGAAACACCACCCCCAGCAAGACCCCCTACACTGCCCGTACACCACTGCACTGCCCTAAACCCTGAAACACCACCCCCAGCATGACCCCATACACTGCCCGAACACCACTGCACTGCCCTAAACCCTGAAACACCACCCCCAGCACTACCCCCTACACTGCCCGAACACCACTGCACTGCCCTAAACCATGAAACACCAGCCCCAGCACGACCCCTACACTGCCCGAACACCACTGCACTGCCCTAAACCCTGAAACACCACCCCCAGCACGACCCCCTACACTGCCCGAACACCACTGCACTGCCCTAAACCCTGAAACACCACCCCCAGCACGACACCCTACACTGCCCGAACACCACTGCACTGCCCTAAACCCTGAAACACCAGCCCCAGCACGACTGCCTACACTGCCCGAAAACCACTGCACTGCCCTAAACCCTGAAACACCAGCCCCAGCACGACCCCCTACACTGCCCGAACACCACTGCACTACCCTAAACCCTCAAACACCAGCCCCAGCACGACCCCCTACACTGCCCGAACACCACTGCACTGCCCTAAACCCTGAAACACCAGCCCCAGCAAGACCCCCTACACTGCCCGAACACCACTGCACTGCCCTAAACCCTGAAACACCACCCCCAGAAAGACCCCCTACACTGCCCGAACACCACTGCCCTAAACCCTGAAACACCACCCCCAGCACGACCCCCTACACTGCCCGAACACCACAGCACTGCCCTAAACCATGAAACACCAGCCCCAGCACGACCCCCTACACTGCCCGAACACCACTGCACTGCCCTAAACCCTGAAACACCAGCCCCAGCACGACCGCCTACACTGCCCGAAAACCACTGCACTGTCCTAAACCCTGAAACACCAGCCCCAGCACGACCCCCTACACTGCCCGAACACCACTGCACTGCCCTAAACCCTCAAACACCAGCCCCAGCACGACCCCTACACTGCCCGAACACCACTGCACTGCCCTAAACCCTGAAACACCAGCCCCAGCAAGACCCCTACACTGCCCGAACACCACTGCACTGCCCTAAACCCTGAAACACCACCCCCAGCAAGACCCCCTACACTGCCCGAACACCACTGCACTAAAGCCTGAAACACCACCCCCAGCAAGACCACCTACACTGGCCGAACACCACTGCACTGCCCTAAACCCTGAAACACCACCCCTGCACGACCCCCTACACTGCCCAAACACCACTGCACTGCCCTAAACCCTGAAACACCACCCCCTGCACGACCCCCTACACTGCCCGAACACCACTGCACTGCCCTAAACCCTGAAACACCACCCCCAGCACGACACCCTACACTTCCCGAACACCACTGCACTGCCCTAAACCCTGAAACACCACCCCCAGCACGACCCCCTACACTGCCCGAACACCACTGCACTGCCCTAAACCCTGAAACACCACCCCCTGCACGACCTCCTACACTGCCGGAACACCACTGCACTGCCCAAACCCTGAAACACCACCCCCAGCACGACCCCTACACTGCCCGAACACCACTGCACTGCCCTAAACCCTGAAACATCAACCCCAGCAAGACCCCTACACTGCCTGAACACCACTGCCCTAAACCCTGAAACACCACCCCCTACACTGCACGAACACCACTGCACTGCCCTAAACCCTGAAACACCACCTCCAGCAAAACCCCTACACTGCCTGAACACCATTGCTCTGCCCTAAATCCTGAAACACTAGCCCCAGCATGACCCCCTACACTGCCCAAACACCACTGCACTGCCCTAAACCCTGAAACACCACCCCCAGCACGACCCCCTACACTGCCCGAACACCACTGCACTGCCCTAAACCCTGAAACACCAGCCCCAGCAAGACCCCCTACACTGCCCGAACACCACTGCACTGCCCTAGACTCTGAAACACCAGCCCCAGCAAGACCCCCTACACTGCCCGAACACCACTGCACTGCCCTAAACCCTGAAACACCAGCCCCAGCATGACCCCCTACACTGCCCGAACACCACTGCACTGCCCTAAACCCTGAAACACCAGCCCCAGCACGACCACCTACACTGCCCGAACACCACTGCACTGCCCTAAACCCTGAAACACCAGCCCCAGCACGACCCCCTACACTGCCCGAACACCACTGCACTGCCCTAAACCCTGAAACACCAGCCCCAGCACGACCCCCTACACTGCCCGAACACCACTGCACTGCCCTAAACCCTGAAACACCAGCCCCAGCACGACCCCCTACACTGCCCGAACACCACTGCACTGCCCTAAACCCTGAAACACCACCCCCTGCATGACCCCCTACACTGCCCGAACACCACTGCACTGCCCTAAACCCTGAAACACCACCCCTGCAGCACCCCCTACACTGCCCGAACACCACTGCACTGCCCTAAACCCTGAAACACCACCCCCTGCACCGCCCCCTACACTGCCCGAACACCACTGCACTGCCCTAAACCCTGAAACACCACCCCCAGCATGACCCCCTTTACTGCTCGAACACCACTGCACTGCCCCAAACCCTGAAACACCACCCCCAGCACGACCCCCTACACTGCCCGAACACCACTGCCCTAAACCCTGAAACACCACCCCCTGCACGACCCCCTACACTGCCCGAACACCACTGCACTGCCCTAAACCCTGAAACACCACCCCCTACACTGCCCGAACACCACTGCACTGCCCTAAACCCTGAAACACCACCCCCAGCACGACCCCCTACACTGCCCGAACACCACTGCACTGCCCTAAACCCAAAACACCACCCCCAGCATTACCCCCTACACTGCCCAAACACAACTGCACTGCCCTAAACCCTAGAACACTACCCCCAGCACGACCCCCTACACTACCCGAACACCACTGCACTACCCTAAACCCTAAAATACTACCCCCAGCACAACCCCCTACACTACCCGAACACGACTGCACTGTCCTAAACCCTCAAACACTCCCCCAGCACGACCCCCTACACTACCCGAACACCACTGCACTGCCCTAAACCCTAAAACACTCCCCCAGCACGACCCCCTACACTACCCGAACACCACTGCACTGCCCTAAACCCTAAAACACTCCCCCCAGCACGACCCCCTACACTACCCAAACACCACTGCACTGCCCTAAACCCTAAAACACTACCCCCGCATGACCCCCTACACTACCCAAACACCAATGCACTACCCTAATCCCTAAAACACTACCCCTGCATGACCCCCTACACTACCCTAAACCCTAAAACACTACCCCCGCACGACTCCCAACACTACCCAAAGACCACTGCACTACCCTAAACCCTAAAACACGACCTCCTACACTACACAAACACCACTGCACTACCCTAAACCCTAAAACACTACCCCCTACACTACACAAACACCACTGCACTACCCTAAACCCTAAAACACTACCCCCAGCAGTACCCCTACACTACCCAAACACCACTGCACTAACCTAAACCCTAAAACACTTCCCCAGCAGTACCCCTACACTACCCAAACACCACTGCACTACCCTAAATCACTACCCCCAGCAGTACCCCCTACACTACCCAAACACCACTGCACTACCCTAAACCCTAAAACACTACACCCAGCACGACCCCCTACACTACCCAAACACCACTGCACTACCCTAAACCCTAAAACACTCCCCCAGCACGACTCCCTACACTACCCAAACACCACTGCACTACCCTAAACCCTAAATCTACCCCCAGCATGACCCCCTACACTACACAAACACCACTGCACTACCCTAAACCCTAAAACACTACCCCCAGCACGACCCTCTTCACTACCTAAACACAACTGCACAATTTGTTACAGGCGTTGCAACGCAGGCCTGTGGTGCTTACTGGAAGTACCTAGTGGGCTAGTTGGGCCCCAGGGACCCTCAGGATTCAAGGTGACCTAATCCCCCAACTTAAAACGCACCACGGGGCGCGTTTGCACAGTGGTGAAGGGACGGGGCGGGGCCTCAGGTGACATGTGCGCAAACACGCCCTGTGGTGCGTTTTAAGTTGGGGAATTAATTCCCTTTGAATCCTGAGGGACCCTGGGAGCCAACTAGCCCACCAGGTACCTTCAGTAAGCACAACAGAGTTGCGTTGCAGAGAGGTGAAAAAGGTGCGTGGCCTCGGAACGCCTCTCTGCAACTCAGCTCTGTGGTCCTAACTGTAGGTACCTGGGGGCTAGTTGGGCCCCAGGGACCCTCAGAATTCAAGGGGACTTAATCCCGCAACTTAAAACGCGCCACGGGGTGCGTTTGCACACATGTCACCTCAGGCCCCCTCCCTACACCACTGTGCAAACGCGCCCTGTAGCGCGTTTTAAGAGGTAGTTTTAATCCCCCTGCCCTATTATGTACTAGGGACTTGCAGAGGAGGTCATGCTAATCACAGGGGTACCCCAACGCATAGTGTTCCCTAGTGTATGTAGGTGTTTTCACTGTATTCTAAGTGTCTTTTAGCATAGCACTGGCTCTGGTTAGTCAGAGTCAGTTACCACCAGTACCCGTCTGAAAAAGTTGTGGGCACAGGATGATTTTGCAACAAGGCCTCTTTCTGCTCCTCTGTTGATTCTTTCTGCACATCTTTTGCTTCTTTCTGTGCGTTTTTTCTTCTTTCTTCACATGTCCTACCTCTGTAGGCATAGTTAGAAACTAGCATTTAAAAAAACCTTTGAAATTCACTTAAAAAATCATAGGTTTCAGGCACGTTATAGTTAGAAATTAGCATTTAAAAACCTTTGAAATTCACTCAAAAAACCATAGGTTTCAAAAACGTTATAGTTAGAAATTAGCATTTAAAAAACCTTTGAAATTCACTGAAAAAACCATAGGTTTTAGGGACAGTTATAGTTAGTTGGACATTTCACTCGTACAAAACCATAGAAATTTCCCCGTTATAGTTAGTTCAGCTAACTATAACTCGCGCCCGCAATGCACTGCTGATGACGTCACATATTACATCACTCATGACATGGTCAGTGACATCACTGATGACATCACTGATGACATCTCAAATGACATCACTGATGACATCATCCATGTGATAATTTCATGCATCTTCTCACACCCTAATATAACTTTTGATACACCCACTTTAAATTACAGACTGCCATTCTCAAAACCATAGACACTCCAACACCAAAAACTACATACCCACTCACTGATTCTTAGGTCTACACACACATCCACTCACTCACCCGTACAGTCACTCATACTTAGTCACTCAGTACAGGACTATCATATGCACTCATACACCTATATAAACACTCACACACCGCCACTCATCCATAGAGGTACTCACACACCTAGTCAGTCATGCAAAAACCTTAATCACACACCCATTTACTCACCTATACAGTTATACACACACTAGCTCACTTACTCATACAAATACTAGCACATTCTTACGCTCTTATACAATCACTGATACAAGTACACACTCATCCATACAGCCACTCTCACAATCACACACTCTCACTTATAGCCATTTATATACTCCAACACACATATATACTGCCTTTCACATATGTAGTTACTCACACATGTACCACTGAGATATACATTCAATCACTAACACACCCATACACACACTCACCCACCCATACAGTCCATCACAGATGCACTCTTGAAACCATGCACCCAGTGAATCACCAACTCACACATCTATGCACAGAGTCACACACACCCCACCCACACAAACACTCAGGCACCCATACAGATACTCAGACAATCAATCAATAACCCATGTAGACACTCATGTAGCTATTCAGAAAGCCATGCAGCCGCTTACAAACCAACAGACAGACGGATACAGACATTCACACAGTTTAGTCACTAACCCATGCATTCTGTAAGATACATTTAATCACTCACTTGTAGAGTCAGTCACTCACGTACTAAATCATCCATTCAGACACTTATACACCCACTCATTCGTCAATACGCCTTTCCCTATATATATTAAACATATTTAAACTTTACAGAAACACACAGTCACTGGATGATGTCATCAGTGATGTCATCAGTGATGTCACTGACCATGTCATGAGTGATGTAATATGTGACGTCATCAGCAGTGCATTGCGGGAGCGCGAGTTATAGTTAGCTGAACTAACTATAACGGGGAATTTCTATGGTTTTGTACGAGTGAAATGTCCAACTAACTATAACTGTCCCTAAAACCTATGGTTTTTTCAGTGAATATATATATATATATATATATATATTTTTTTTTTTCACTATTAATGTAACAAAAATGGAGTTCATTTAGCTCAAATATGGCGGTCCCTGGCAGTTTAGGTAGGTAAAAAAATGCTTTAAAATGTATGTTATGTGCGTGCTTGCAGGTGAGTGTGTTTACGTGAGAGTGTGTGTGTGTAAGTGTGAATGTGTGTTAATGTGTAAGCATGTGTGTGTGAGTGAAAGTGAAGCTCAAAGGGTGTGTGCTGTCACTTTCACAACCTCTGGCATTTCGATGAATTGATGTGCATGACTGTGTCCCTCAGTGTTACTCTATCAGGGTCGGTGATATGGTGTGCGATGTTCAGACCGCTGTAAACCCTAAATGATTCCGTAATGATTGGCTGGAGAAGGCAGAGGAGCTACTTGAAATAACAATTTTCAGTTTGTGGGAAGTCCATAAAGTTCACAAAAAAACCATAGCCCACTGGCATAAAGAGTACAGGCCAAAGACTTAGCACTGTAAATGTTTGCTGCCGCGACAAAATAATCTAGAAAGATAGCATGCACAAGAATTTAATGTGCAAGATAATGAGAATCAATTTTCATCTGGGGGCCTGCTCTTTTTCTTAGCTAAGAATATGTACATTTTAAAGTTTGAAACTCTGCAGCCTGTTGGCAGGAGTGAAAGTTTTCATTTTCTATTAATCCTTGTCCATGACATGTGCAGGAAGAAATGACGTCAGAAACATGTTGTTATGTAATGTTGATAACTGTATTTAACGGTGCATATGCCTGGACAGAAAGAGGATGGAAAGCAAGAGAACTGTGTTCTGGTTTCTAAAACTGTTGCTAAAGAATGTTATGCATTTAACAATATATAAAAGGACTTGAGTTTCATGGGCTTTTTACATTTTGTGCTAGTTGGTCTGCTCCTTGTATTCAGAGCTACTTTTCTAGGGCACTTCAACTTACAACATATATATAAATAATAATATTATTATAATTATTATATATTATATATATATAATTCACACAAAAAAAACAATGCTAAAGTAATGCTACAGTTAGGTGAAATGTTCAGATTTAAACCCTAAATACCACTGAAATTCACCAGTTATAGCTAGAATTATCACAAGAAACTATAACTTGTGCCCTGAGGTGGCTATAACTCGAAACCCCCGCCAGGCCTTGCAGCCAACCCCCCTCCCCACATGCAGTCAACCCCACTCTCCATAGGGCGTTTGGTTATGCATGGCAGGGGGTTGGACACAGGGCCTGGCCTTCGGTCAATCTCCTGCATGCAGCCAAACCTAAGCTGCGCATGGCCACAGGCCAGGCCCTTTGGTCAACACCCTCAAAGGCAGCCAACCCCACACCGCACATGGCTGCAGGGGTTGGCCACAAGGCCTGGCCCTGGGGACCCAAGGGCCTTTCCACATGGCCCCACTCCCCAAAGCTATTATGGCCCTGGGGAACCCATCTCTCAGGCCCATATATATTTTAAATGGGGCCCCCTCCCCAAGCCTCATCAGGCCCATGGGACCTCATCCCTCAAGGCCACTATTAAAATTAAAGAGGAGGGGACCTTAATGGCCCCCTCCCCAAACCTTGTAAGACCCTACGGACCCCAAAAAGCAGTGCCACTATTAAAATTAAAGTGGAGGGGGCAAGCGCCCTCGAGCTGATTTTGGCCCCAGGGACCCCATTTCCCAGGGCCCAGTGCATTCTTTTTTTGGGAAGGTGGCATGTGGTCCCCCTTCCCGAACCGATCCCATTGCCTGAGCCCTGGTGTATTTTTTGGGGGGAGGTTGGAACGTGACCCTCTCCCCGAACCTCTTTTGGCACCGGGTACCCCATTTCCCGGGCCCGGGGCATTTTTGGGGGGAGGGGAGCACATTGCCCCCCTAACCTGGGCCGCCCCATTCCCTGTGGTCCAGCGCATTTTCTGGAGGAAGGGTGGCACATGACCCCTCCTGGTCCGATTTTGGCCTTGGTGGCCCCCAGCCCCCAGGGCCCAGCATTATATATTTACAGGGGAGGCAAATACACTGCCACCCCCCCCCCCCAGGCTGATTTTGGCCCTGGGGACCCCATCCCCTGGGGCCTTGCCAATAAAGGGAGGGTGCCCTGGTGAACACCCAGGGCACTTATCACACTATATTTAGGGTCGGTAAGGGGAGCCCCCGTGGCCCCAGCTGTCTCTTAGCATCCAGTGGGAGCCAACATTGCTCCCACACACAGGGAGCAGCTACCAATTTTGCTCCCTTTGGGTGGAAGCAACCTTTTCATCTGTTTCCCTGCCTGCTTCAGTGCGGGTAGGGAAACAGATGAAAAGTCTGCTCCCAGTGGGTGGGAGCATTTTTCAAGCTCCCGCCCACTGGAAGTGGACTTGCAGTTTGCTCCCACTTGGCAGGAGATTTGCAATTGTTCCCGCCAAGTGAGAGCAAACAGGTTTGCCTGCACACTCTAGTGTAGCCAGGGAAATAGCTATGACCCCAGTGTGGGCACTCCGTAAATACCTTACAAGCCAACCTTGGAGTATGGGGTCCGTAGGGCCATTAATTATTCAGGGAGGGGGGCCTCCCTCCCAGTTTACATATATGGCCGGGCCCTGGGGGATGGGGTACCTGGAGCCAAAATCGGCCTAGGGAGGATAGCCACATACCCCCGCCCCCTTTACTACATGGCTGGCCCTGGGGGAATGAGGTCCCCAGGACCAAAAATGGCCTGGGGATGAGGGCCACTTGCCCCCTTCCCTACACGGCCGGGCCCCAGGGGATCAGGTCCTCGGGGCCAAAAAGACCCTGGGGAAGGGGATCGTGTGCCCCATCCCCCTTCACTACACAGCTGGTCCCCGAGGTATGGGGCCCCTGGGGGTGAAATGGGCACAGGGAGGAGGGCCACGCACACCTCCCTCCCCAGAATATAAATATGTTTATCCCCTGGACCAGGCCCACCTGAGGGGCTTTAAAACAAACAAGTGCACTTCGAGTGTGGAGTAGTCAGGAACTGTGCCACCTAAAGACGGGCTTGAGGATTTGATTGCAGCTAACGGGGTAGATAGAGTGGGTTGGTTAAGGGTGCTAAAAAAAACCTGGTCTGATGTGGGCTTTGGGAAATTCTGGAGCGAGCCACAGTCCATTCGGGGAGGGGATGTTGTTGCAGTAAAGAAGATGGCGATAGAAAAAGCCAGCCATCTTAGAGATCACAACACATTGCTAGGGAGTCTGACAAGTGCATTTCTTTGCCACAAGTCTGTGTGTGAGGGTGAGCTGTTCCTGGAATTTATACGCCCCCATGCGCACAAGCCCTAAACCTACAATTTAGATCTGGGTATTTACTAGGGGTGGACGGAATTTGCGTAGTCGCGCTCCGCAAAGCTCCGCAAAGCTCCGCAAAATGGTAAAAAATCTCTGCGAGCACGCAAAAGTTCCACGAACATGCGGAATTGCTTGTTCCGCCCGTTCGCGATGCTTTTTTCCTGTTTGCAAATGCTGCTTGCATGCTCGGGGAGAAATATCTCGCGAACACGCATTTTGAAAGCGCGAACAAGCAAAAAATTCCGCGAAGACGCGGATCGCGGAATTTTTGGCAATTCCGCATTCTCTGCGGAACACGAAATTACCCAAATTCCGCCAGCGGAACGGAATTTACCGCCCAGGCCTAGTATTTACCTGTAGCAGCCTTTATGGCAAAATGGAGGGAGGCAAACCAGGAATCTGAGTGTTGTCCATGCTGCCTAACTCCCTGGGAAAATGCTGAATACATGTAGTTTTTTGGCCCCCTCTTTGCAAAACCAAGTTTCAAATGGACTGTCCGCATGTGTAGATCCCTCTGTTTATTGCCAAGAAGAGAAGCATATAGATGCAGCTTGGATAATTAGAAGTAAAGTGTTAAAAGCAACACAAAGCCAGGTTGCGAATTCCCCCTTTGAATGTACACCCCCTTTATTGATTTTATGGTTAATTTAATGTTATTTATTGCTGTGTTTATGTGTGTTTTATTTTAGTTTTAAGATGCTTTTAACTGATGTATAATATTTTGATTATGAAACAATGCTTCAAAATATCAATAAATGATATGATACGAAACAAGCGCACTAGTTTTTTTATTTTTCGTTTTGTCCTGAGTCCTAAGTTGGCTGCCATCACTTCCTGGTTGAGGTGGTGCCAGTCAATCGGATCTCAGTTTTAGTTCTGTCGTGCTCCGCGGGGCCTCTGCGTCCCTAGATATACAAAGTTTTTGAGCATTTATTGCTCATAAATGACTTAACAGATTACATACATAAAACACTCTTCCTGGACCTAGATCTAGCTTTCTGCCAAATTTGGTGTAAATCCATTCAGTGGTTTAGGCTGTAGCTGTGTCTAAAGTTCCTATGGGAAAATTAATGGAGATAACTTGTTTTGGGACTCCCTTTCATCTCTACCCCTGCTTGATGGATCACCCTGAACCTTTGTATGTGAAAACCAGGCAGAAAAGAGCACTCTTCTGGAAAGTTTAATGGAGACTTGTCCAATGGCGCCAAAGTTATTCGAAATGCAAAAACTGCATTTCCTATGAAAACACAATCATGAGTGATGTAATATGTGAGGTCATAAGCAGTGCATTGCGGGGGGCATGAGTTATAGTTAGCTCAGTTAACTATAACTGCTGAATTTTACTGGTTTTGTAATAGTGAAATCGGAGCCTTACTATAATGTCCCAGTAACCTTTGGTTTGTTCAGTGAATTTTTAAGGTTTTTTTTACATGCTAATTCCTAACTATAACATCCCTGTAAACTTTGGTTCTTTCAGTGAATTTCTGTGGCTTTTTAAAGTAGTAGTTGCGTTTGCAGAGAGGTGGAGAAAGGGGGTGCGTCTCCGACCAGCTCTCAGGAATTCCGCTGTATAGGACTTACAATAGGTATCAGGACAGCTTCTTGGCTCCCAAGATCCCTCAGGAGTAAAGTGGACTTCATCTCCCAACCAGTAGTGCACCAGGAGCCGAAACTGCAGAGTGGTGCAGAAAGAGGTGTGGTCTCCGAAGACGTCTTAGCAATCCCACAAACTCCCAAGAGGCCTAGGGGGTCAGGGTGTTTCTACCCTTCTTTTTTAAATGTTTTTTCATGTGACTCGGTTCAACCGAGTCACAAGATGGCTGCCAACACTTCCTGGGTTGAAGGGTCAGCAGCCAATCAGAACTCAGGCAAGAGGTCGGGAGGGGATGCAGATCCTCTGCGTCCCCAGATATACAACTGGATGTTTCTTCAAATATCTCTGAATCTACTGAACAGATTCTACAACATTTAACAAAAAGAATGCTTTCTGGACCAACAGCTACTGTTCTGCCGAATTTGGTGTAAATCGATTCAGTAGTAGCCGTGTCTAAAGTTTCCGATTGAAATGAACATGGAGCATAATATATATTACATATTATATATATTAAATGAAAAAACCAAAGATTAAAGTGATGTCATAGTAGGTCTTAAAATAAGTTTAAATAAACTAACTTACATAAATTAAAAAACACTGACATTTACCAGTTATAGTTTGGTGAACAAACTATAACTAGCGCCCAGTCATGCACTGCTTATGAGCTCACATACTACATGACTCATGACAAGTTGAATGACATCATTGATAACCTCACTGGTGACATCTCAAACGATATCATTGATGACTTCACTGATGATATAGTGCAATGAGTCTGACAGTTTGCAATGGCACTTGTCTTACTAGACGATATTCAGTGAGGTATATATAGATCTAATTTTCTTTAACTTCTGTAGTGGTTTTGGGTGTAACTTTTCACAACATGCAGAGCTTGAAGCATATCTGTGAAATCACCCACATTTAGTAGATTATGTTGTTTTTTTATATGTGAGGTTATAAGCAATTCATGCAGGGTTGCCAACTATTGTAAGTTTACGACTGTCTGGCCAGTGAAGGCCTTAACTTACTGGCTGCGCGGTGCTGCTACCGTTTACCGCCCTCCACCGCTGCTCCTGCTCCTTTCCACACTTCCTCATTGTTGAGGTGGGACTCGGTACCCCATCGCAATGCAATCTCCAGGAAGGGGGCGGGGCCAACCTCCCGACACAACATAAAGGCATCGGAACTCTCCCGCAGCGCGAGACAACTGTCTGGCCAGTGGAGGCCTTAACTTACTGGCTGTGCGGTGCTGCTGCCGTTTACCGCCATCCACCGCTGCTCCTGCTCCTTTCCATGCTTCCTCATTACTGGGGTGGGACTCGGTCCCCCAGCGCAATGCAATCTCCAGGAAGGGGGCGGGGCCAAGCTCCCGATGCGCCATAAAGGCACCAGAACTCTCCCACGGGACGCGCCCGGTCCAAGGGCAGGCCCGTCTGCGCCCATCAGTGCCCGGAAGAGGTTGGGCTGGGCCACCCCCCTAACATTTTGCCTAACTTTATGCTTCATTTGGACTATAATGTATCATCAATGTTACATATTCCTGCCTGTCCGCTTGCTGCATCTTTGGAAAGCTTATAAAAGCAGTGAATGTACATTAGCTCATTAGCCCTAAGATTAATTATTAGTGACTGTGGTAGTTTGGCATGGTTAAGGCTGCTATTTATAATAGTTCTACTTCCCGTTCTTTATTTCAATGGCCAAAAGAAAGGTGGCAGAGGGTGGGGGTGGGACAAGTGCAGTGAAACCTAAGAAAGCAAAGAGATTAGCCAAGCATGCAGGAAGCAATTGCGTCCTTGATCGCATTGATACTCTCCTGGTTGAGTGTGAGGACATCCTAGATGCTAATGGGGGAGGCGGGCTCAAGTGACCGTAATGGCTCGCCTAATATTCTTAATTATGGAACAACCCAGCCTATACCTAAGATGTTCTCAATGCCTAGGAATAAGAAGGACCTTGCACCCAATAACAAACAGTGAAAAACATGCCTGGAAGCAGCAGCCATAACCCATCATGGAAAGCATACTGATGTACAATTCAATAGTACAGTAGATTCGCCAATTGCATGCAGAAATAATTTTGCGCCTTTACAGAGTCCCTTACCCTAAGCCAATGTAATAATACCCCAGACAATACCCCTGCCACTACCCCTAGCACCCACGATATTGTTAGCGATTTAAAAGCTGAGGTCACTACTTAAAATCTATGATAGGTGACCTTATGGGGTTGCTGAGGGAATTAATGGCTGTCAAGAAGTTGGTGCCCACATGTCTCGAGGCACAAGTTAACTTACCTGTTCCTAAGGACATCCATGTAGTACATGCGGGCACTAGACAGTCAACCTTGTATTCTGACCCCGGCAAAGATACTGTATTAGAGGGACACTGTACAGCTCGGAGGCCAGGGAGAGAGCCTTGTCTTAGCAGCACAAATACTTTGAGAGGGCATGCTCCAGGCACGGAGCAGGTTCCTAGACCTCGGAAGGTTGGGCTATCCAGTAATACAAGCACAGAGTTAAGACCCCCTTTCCACTGGTGTCCAACAATTAATGACACTTGCAAAGTATTTATGACTAATGTCCAAAAGCTTGCACCACAGAGAGGCTTTGAGAACGAAGATTCCCTGAGGAACAAGGTGATTCACTGGATACGGCAAGTGAGAGGGTGCAGATCCCTAATTGGGGAAGACAATGTTAGGGTTAGAAGGCATGTGATCCCTCATTCTGGCACTGATTTTTGGAGCTGACCTTGGTTAATGGGAAACTAGCAGATGACTTAGTTGTCTTGGAGTTTAGAATATCTTCACCTTCCCCTTCGTCTATTCAGTTTAGACGTAGTCCACTGCCTGCAGTTCATCCCCCAATGACTAATGGCCATTTAAAGAGGTCTTTATCTAAGTCATCATTGAGGGAGGTTGACTGGCTTGCGGGGCAAAGTGGCAAGATGGTTGCTCGCAGTGCTAACGTAGAGCCCACTATACTACTATTGACCACTCAGGATATTATAGAGCCCCCATGTGTCGCTACTTGTCCTGCGGGCTTAAGGGATAAGGAAGTGCCCTTGGACCGACTGGATATCTCACTAGAAATCCCATATTTGAATTGCTTGACCCCCGTAGGTAGTACTAACCATAACTGGGTGGCGTCATGGCTAAATAATCAGATGAGTGAAGAAGCATCACCACTGTTCTCATTGATCTCATGGAATGTGGCGGGCATCAAGAATAAGCTGCTGCTCCTGCATTAGATTGAGTTCATGGACAACTTTGATGTATGCCTATTCCAAGAGACCTGGAGTACTACGCCACCCTTCAAGGTGGGATTTGCTAGCTTCTTTGTACCTGCAGTTAAAAACAAAATGGGCTGTCCCGCGGGGGTCATTTGGTGTGGGTTAAGCTTGGCCTCTGCAGAAGTATTTCACAACTATCTGTGAACAACCCAGATATTATAGAAATTCGCCTCAGGGGTCCCATGGACACTACTATTGACATTTGTAATGTCTATGTGAGACGGAAAAGAGGAGGCAGACCTTCGACAACTATTACACAATTGGAGGAATATCTAAATACGAAAAACCCTTCACCACCATTAATTATAGCAGGGGACTTTAATATGACTTTTGAACCAGTAGATGGGGATGAGATACTGAAAGCACAGGAAGAAGAAAAAAAAATGGCTGGTGCCACCAGTGGGCCTGAAGCCTGTTAAAAAGTGGACCCAAATAGTGCTGCAAGTTAAAGCAATGACACTGGAATTTGGTCTTAGGGCAGTTAATGGTAGGACTAAATCAGATCGGTCTGGGGCAAACACCTTTAATAGAATAGGAGAGGGCAAAGCTGTATCGATTATATCTTGTTGGATTTAAGGTTGTGGTATTTGTTCAAAGATATGGTGGTCAGTGGTACAATAGACAGTGACCACAACCCTCTTTTCTTCACTATGTTACCTTTGTGGGGTGCTTTGAATGCTCTGGCAAAGATCCAGGGGATGGTCACAAAACATTTTTTGACCTACTAACGACAGGCGCCGCCTTAAGTGGCAAAATTTGGCTACTGACCAGGATAAATTAAGGAGCATTCGGAGCAACCTAGCGATTGCCACAGCTGATTTTGCTGCACTAGAGATATCAGAGGAAGGGAGGCTTGCAGCAACAAGGCTCCAATGCTACTTTTTCTCGCAGCTGAGCCACTATTTTTTAGCTAATAAACACCCCAAGCATATGTGGTCTAATAAGAACAAGTCATAGTGCTGGTATAACAAGGCTTGTAGGTATTCTAGAATATTATTAGTACAAGCGGTTAAAACCAGGGACCTAGAGGGGATAAGAAATGCATGGAAGACCTACAAACTGGAACTGTGGAAAGCAAAGCGGTACTGGGATGAAGCTAGATGGCAGGCACTTAAGGTAGCTTGCCAAGACAGAGACAGTACAAAATTTCGGTCACTACTGGCTCGGGGTGCCAACCTAGTGCATACTGATTTGGGAAATCATATTCCGCCCGATGTTTGGTACACTCATTTTTCTACCCTATATATGGACGAACAAGAAGCACCCAAACTATTGTCTGTACAATTGAGCAGGTACCTTCCATCTAATGGGACCCTCTTCTCAGTGGAAGATATTTTGTCTGCAATTGGAGCTATAGTTCCGTCCAGGTCCTGATGGGCTACTGGGTGACCTTTTTCTCTGGGACATCCCTGGCTGGTCGCAATATATGTACACACTATTCAATGCAATTGTTGGAGGGGTCCCTATTCCAGTTCTTGGAAAATTGCAGAAGTTGTACCAATATTCAAAAAAGGAGACAGGTCAGTTCCCAGTCTTATTGCTGCAATGCAGAAGGTTTTCAGCAGGGTACTTTTGAATAAAATCCAGCAATGGGCTACTGATAATGAAATGTTATCCCTGTATCAAGCTGGATTTAGAGTGAAAACCGGGACTGTTGACCAAGTAAAACGGTGCTAATTGGGAAAGGTAGCCTGTTTGTCGCATACATAGACCTCAAGACAGCGTTCGATCTTGTGCCCAGGCTGAAATTGTGGCAAACCCTTAGAGATCTGGGTTTGCCAGAGGAAATTGTTGCATTGCTCATTCGCCTGCACGATGGAAGTTCTGCCAGAGTGCAATGGGGTTTGCAAGGTTAACTCACAGACCCAATCTCTGTCACTAAGGGTGTTCGCCAAGGTTGCGTCTTGGCCCCAACACTTTTTTCACTGTTTATTAACAGCGTGGTACAGTCTCTTAGTGTGAAACCAACTGATGCTCCAATGTTAGGAGGGGAAAAGGTCGTTTCTCTTCTCTTTGCAGACGATACCCTGCTGGTATCTAAAAACCTGGAGGGCTTCAACAGTTGCTAGATATGTTCCAAGAATTCTGCAATACCAAAGGCTTAATAATTAATACAGCAAAAACTAAATTCAAGGCCTTGAACCCACATAAATCTTTTTGGAGTTGCCCGAAGCTCGGCGGTATCCAGCTTGAAAGGGTCAGTGCCTTTGATTATTTAGGATTAAAGATAGCAGAAAACCTTTCTTGGAACCATCACATTAGCAAGATGGTTTTGAAGCATAAACAGCTGGCTGTGGTTTTAGGTAGAGAAAACCGGTTGTCTCACAGTAAACCAATTAGCCCTGCACTCCAGGTATATGACGCTAAAGTGGTGAGCTCTGTGACGTACAGTGCAGAGTTATGGGGCCTGGAATGCATAGAGGAGCTTAGAACCTTAGATTCTAAATACTTAGGAGGCCTAGGATTGTTACCCCAGAGCACCCCCTCCTTCCCCTCTTGCTAGATTTGGGCAGGTACTCCCTTATCTCCAAACTGAGATTATCTCCCCTGCTATTTTGGCTCAAGAATAAAACAACACCTGAATTATTGTCGTATGCCCGTGCTATGGATGTAAAATGTAGGGATACATCCAGTAAAATCAGCTGGCTGAGAGGGATTAAGAAATTGCTTATAGCTATCGGGATGGATGAGTTATGAGAAGTTAACGACCCCTCCATGTTCCCTCGGAAATGTGACTTGGAAAATGCCTATTGGGGATGGGTGTTCCAGGAGGAATTGAGCAGGGCACAGGGAAGCTCACGTTAGATTTATTGGCTCATAAATTAACTCGCTCCCTAGAAGGATATATTGATTTCATAGAACACCCGGGGGATAGGAAATTATATACCCAGTTTAGGCTAGGTGCATTGCCCCTGAATGTTTTTACTAGAAATTGGGTTTGCAGGAGCGAAGCCATCCTTAATTGCCCGGGTTGTAATAATTACCATGAAACTCTACCCTATATAATGTTTGCCTGCCCACTTTATACAATGCCAAGGAAAAATTGGCTTATCCTGATCTGCAAAATATTAGGAACAAATAATTATCGGATTGCTCTGAGGATTTTGAAGACAGATGCTAGGCCATTATTTACTTGTGTGGTGGCAAAAGTTTTGAGTCAAATGTGGGGCATTAGAGGGAGGGAACAAAGGTTGGCCAAATAAGTGATATTTTAACGAAATTTTTTAGGTCATAAATAGTACTAAAAATTTGTCTAGATGACGCCACTCTGGGGCTGTTAAGGCAGTATTCTGCACATCGGTATTCTGATGTTATTATTATGGATCATTCACAGTCTTACTCAACTTGATGAATTTTAAATTTGATATATTTTTATTATAGTTTTATTGCTCTTCATTAATTTCTATCAGGGTTGCCCTTAAACTGTCTACCATTGAAGCTACTGGTTTTAAGGAACAGATGTGGATAACTGCTGCCCTTTATTTATAATATCGATTGTATTCAATTGTATATATTCTGTGCCATTTTTGTGTATTTTATGTAATTAACTTAGGGCCCGATTCACAGAACTAACTTAAGACAAAATCCTAAACTTACTACCATTCTGGTATTCACAGAAGGCACTTACTCATTTGGTTTTCACAGAAGGCACTTACTTACTCATTTTGAGTAACTTACTCATTTTGTGTAACTTACTCATTTTGGTATTCACAGAAGGCACTTACTCATAAATGAGTAAGCCTTCTGTGAATACCAAATGAGTAAGTTACTCATTTTGTGTAACTTACTCATTTTGTGTAACTTACTCATTTTAGTATTCATAGAAGGCACTTACTCATCAATGAGTAAGTGCCTTCTGTGAATACCAAAATGAGTAAGTTACACAAAATGAGTAAGTTACACAAAATGAGTAAGTTACTGGAAATGAGTAAGTAAGTGCCTTCTGTGAATACCAAAATGAGTAAGTGCCTTCTGTGAATACCAAAATGGTAGTAAGTTTAGGATTTTGTCTTAAGTTAGTTCTGTGAATTGGGCCCTTAGTATTTTACCTACCTTTTGCACTGTCTTTAGGTTGATGCACATAACTTTATAGATCGTACGAAGCCTAGAGACATTCTATCAATGGCAGAATCCTTACCATCCCTGTTGCACTTTTTCTTGTCTTAAATAGGCCTAGTTTAAGATCGGCACTCTATTGTACTATTTTAATAACATCATTGTACTGTAAGTGAACATTTATAACTTAAAGTCAAAATAAAGTATTTATGAAGTTAGTTCATTGAACTATAGCTGGTGAATTCCAGTGTTTTTTTATGTTTTATAAACATTAGTTTTTAACTGATTCGAAACCTAATTATTACGTGTGTGTGTGGGGGGGGGTGTTTGTGTGTGTATGTGTGTGTGTGTGTGAGTGTGTGTGTGTGGTCAGTTCAATAAACACTCACTCAGACTTCTCTTTTATATATACACACATTGGCATGCCAGCACAGGCCTGCAATAAAAATGACACTCTTAAGATATCTGTTTCAACTTCTTGGGAGCCTTAACAAAATCGCCCTATTGTATTCGGCCCCGACGGCGAGACTGAGGATCAATGGTAGGGTGTGTCCCCCCATCCCGGTGGCCCGGGGCAAACGGCAGGGGTGCCCACTTTGCTCCCTCTTATTTGTGGTGGTGACAGAGCCGCTCGCAGCTAGGCTCAGGCAGCATCACGCACGGCATAGGCTAGATTTCTCCCCTCAGGTGATTTTGGTATCCATGTACACTGACGATGTGACCCTATACATCCAACACCTAGCCGAAAACCTCAACCCGCCCATCCAGGATATTATCCGCTTTGGAGGCCTATCAGGCGTCACCATATATTGGAGAAAATCCACTATTTTCCCTCTCACTCCCGCCACTGACCCATTCCAGTTGGAGTTCCCACTTAAATGGGCGTATTCCCCAGTGAAATATCTGGGGATCATAGATGAACTTTGGAGCTACAATTATGGCAAGCTCATGGAGCGGCTGGAGAGCAGATTGAATAGATGGAGGACACTCCCTCTGTCTTTGGCGGGCCAGTTGGCAATCGTCAAGATGGTGGTCCTTCCTAAATTCTTATATGTATTTGTCAACCTGCCGCTCCCCCTTACAGCTGCATTTAAATGGCGGTTACGCTCGAATTTGATATCTCTGGCATGGGCAGGAAAACAGCCCCGTGATGTGTGGGAGATCCTGATGCTGCTGTTTGAACAGGGAGGTATGGGTGCCCCAGACATGGAACTTTATTATAACTGTGCCCAGGCTCAATTTGGATATCAGTGGGTGTACCCGACCCTCTTCATGGCGCACACTGCCACGGAGAGTGACCAGGTTGACCCGATCCCGCTACACATGGCGCTGCTTGGACCCCAGAACAGACCCCGAGCCAAGGTTAACACGGTAGGCTGCACAGTGTGGGCATGGCGGGAGCTTAGGCGTAGAGTGCGATTGGAGACAATATTTGCCCCTTCCATACTACTCTTCAGACACCCAAAGTTGCCCTTCACTGCAGAGACGGGGGGATGCCAGAGACTGCGGAAACTCCAGCTCCACACAATGGGGCAGGCGTTCCCCAACGGTGTGTTTGTTACCATGGATGAGGCGCTTGGGGAAGACCACACAGGGCAACTGGACAGGCTGACATACTATCAGCTATGAGCAGCATTGCGTGCACTTTTTGAATCCTTCCCAGTGGCGCCACCAACATTTCCGGTGCTGGGGGAGTTTCTGGTGAATCCATCTCCACAGAAGCTTATTACCCGCTTGTACTCTGGAATGCATGCTGCGCTTCGCCGATAATCATCCCCCTGCGCAGTGCTAATGGGAGAAGATCCTGGGAGGTCCCTTTGAGGAGATACTTGGGCTTATTGCTGCATGCAAATCAAGGAAATGTCACCTAATTACAGACTGCGACTTATCCATTTCAAGTTCATTCATAGGCTGTACAGGACCCCTGTCTGGCTGCATAGAGCTGGGTTGAGTGAGGACGAGAGATTTGTGCACTGCTGAGCACCGGAGGCCTCTTTCCTGCACCTGGACTGGGAATGCCCAGAGGTGGTGAGGTACTGGGAACGCATCTTTGATGTGTTGGCCTTGATAATGGATGGTGAAATTGAATGCTCCCCCCCCTTAGTGGCACATGAAATTGGTGGCCATGCTGCTACTGCTGGCAAAGCAGAGGGTGGCAATCTGCTGGGGCCGCAGTGACGCAGCGTTTTATCACAACCTGTTGTCCGATAACTGGGAACTAATGCCCGCACAGTCGCGACCGAAGAGCATGTGGAAACCACTTCAAAGTGATCTAGATTCTCACCCCCTTGACCAAAGGGAAATCACATCAGAGCAGGCACAGGCACTGTGAATTGATCATGCTAACCATTTGTAGGAGTGCCGCGCTCGTTGCCACGACTGGCAAGAACTGCCCCATAAGGGCCAGAGAGTAGTCCTTACATTCCCCCCCTCTTTTATCCCCCCTCCCTCTCCCTTTCTTCTGTCTCTTTCATGGAGTACACATGGCACCCTGGGGTCCATACAGGGAAAATAGGTGTTATAAGAGACAGTGGGACAATAAATGCCGATCAGACTTCCGTCCAGCTATAATGCGCGAGACTATTGACCACTGCTTGATACTCCCACTTAATGTTGTCCAAGAACATCAAAATGTAAGCAACAAGCCCTTCTGTTTTCATGTTTTTTTGTGAAATTTAATAAAAAGAAATTTAAATAAATAAACTTCTTGGGAGCAATAGACTTCACTGATTTGACACATTCTGAAAGGAGTTGAATATATAGTGACTGGTCTTTCAAAGCTTGTGGCTTTTGAGCACATTTATGTATAAATTGTGCTTTAAAGTGCATTATTTGGCTCCTTTTTTAGGTTGAGCCTAGCGGCAGCGCGCATGCACTACTCGCTCTGCAAGACTGCTGTAGTAGAGTATGGGAGAGAAGCCACGCCCACATTCCGCCCATATTTTTTTATTGGCTTGTGTCATTGTCTTTCGTAAATGCTGCCATCAGATTCATTAATAGGCTTGTTAGTCCCTCCTTAGTACGGACTTGTCTTCATTTGTAGCCTCCCATGGCTACTAGCCATTTACTTTGGTTGTTACACAGGACCTGTTATTTGGTCTGTAAGCACTGTTTACTTTATCGAGTTTCTCTTACTGCACGCCGGACATGCGCTGCTTCAGCTGAAACCGCTTCTGTTTTTTTAACCAACTCGGCCGCCCCCGTAACACGGGCGCCTGCTTTCGATCACTTTTACCCGTCATTATCTTGTGTCTGTTTCAACCCCCCCATGTAAAATGGATTTAGAAATGATTAGCGAATTAAGTCATGTGAATTCCAGGTAGCACATAATCCTGTGCTAATTGCCTGAAGCTGGCAACAGTATATCTGTGTTACATGTCATCTGTACTAAAGCCACCTGACCAGTTGTTTTCAAAAGCCTGTTTTATTAACAAAAACACCACCAATACTACCAACACCAACACCAATACCACCACCAATACCACCAACACCAATACCACCGCCACCAGCAATACCACCACCAATACCACCACCACCAATACCACCACCATCAATACCAACGCCAATACCACCACCACCAATACCACCACCAATACCACCACCACCACCACCAGTACCAAAACCACCACCAATACCACCACCAATTCCACCACTAATACCACCAATACCACCATCACCACCAATATCACCACCATCAATACCATCACCACCACCAATACTACCACCACCACCAAATCCACCACCACTGATACCACTGCCAATACCAATACCACCACTACAAAGACCACCAATACCACCACCACCAATACAATACCACCACCACCAATACCAACACCACCACCACCAATACCACCACCACTAATACCACCACCAATACCACCACCACCAATACCACCACTACAATACCACCACCACCAATACCAGTACCACCACCACCAATACAACCACCACCGATACCACCACCACCAATACCTCCAATACCACCACCATTACCAATACCACCACCACCACCAATACAACCACCAATACCACCAGCAATACTACCACCACCAATACCACTACCACCAATACAACCACCAATACCACCACCAATATCATCACCACCACCAATACCATCACCACCACCAATACCACCATCACCACCAATACCACCACGACCAATACCACAATCACCAATACCACCACCACCAATATCACCACCAATACCAATACCACCACCAATACCAATACTACCACCACCAATACCACCAGCACCACCACCAATACCACCACCAATACCACCACCAACACCACTACCAACACCAATACCAATACCACCACCACCAATACCACCACCACCAATACCAATACCACCAATACCACTACCAATACCACCACCATCAATACCACCACCAATACACCACCACCAGTACCACCACCACCAATACCACCACCACCAATACCAATACCACCAATACCACCACCACCAATACCACCACCGCCATCAACAGGGCCGGACTCGGAACCGGCCCTGTAAAACTGCTCACTGGCCCCCCCTGGGGGTAGGGGGGTGCAGCTGAGCTGTTTGCGAGGGCCGGTTTTGGCCGATTTTGATACAGGGGGCCGATATTGCCGACCCCCGGTAACAAAAACAGCCCCCCAGGGGCCCAAAACCGGCCCCAAACCTAGCGGCCCACTGGGGAAATGCCCGGTGCCCGCTACGGCCAGTCCGGCCCTGACCATCAATACCACCACCAATACCACCACCCCCACCAATACTCTCACCAATACCACCACCACCAATATCACCGCCAATACCACCACCAACAATACCAATACCAATACCACCACCACCATTACCACCACCACAAATACCACCACGAATACCACGAATACCACCAATATCACCACCACCACCACCAATGTCACCCCACCAATACCATCACCACCACCAATACCACCACCGCCAAATTCACCACCACCACCAACAACACCAATACCACTGCCAATACCAATACCACCACCACAAAGACCACAAATACCACCACCACCAATACCAATACCAGCACCACCAATACCAATACCAACACCACCAATACCTCCACCACCAATACCACCACCACAATACCAATACCACCACTGCCAATACCAATACCACCACCACCATTACCACCACCACCACCAATACCACCACCAATACCACCACCACCAATACCAATACCACCATCACCAATACTACCACCACCAGTACCACCTGTAGCAATACCAACACCAATACCACCACCACCAATACCACCACCAATACCACCACACCCAATATCCACCACCAATACCACCACCAATACCACCACCACAAATGCCAATACCACCACCACCAATACCAATACCACCATCACCAATACTACCAGCACCAGTACCACCTGTAGCAATGCCAACATCTATACCACCACCACCAATACCACCACCAAAACCACCACCCCCAATACCACCACCACCACCAATCCCACCAATACCACCACCACCACCACCAATACCACCACTACCAATACCAATACCACCACCACCAATATGACCACCAATAGCACCACCAATACCAACGCCAATACCACCACCACCAATACAACCAATTTCACCACCACCATCAATACCACCAATACCACCACCAATACCACCACCAATACCACCACTACCACCAATATCACCCCCACCAATAACATCACCACCACCAATACCACCATCACCACCAATACCACCACCACCACTACTAATACGACCATCAGTACCAATACCACCGCTAATATCAATACCACCACCACAAATACCACCACCAATACCACAACCTCCACCAATACCTCTGCCAATACCAATACCACCAATACCACCACCAATACCACCAATAGCAATACCACCACCACCAATATCACCACCAGTACCATAACCACCACCACCAAAGCAATACCACCACCACCAATACCACCAGCGCCAATACCAGTACCACCACCACCAATACCAATACCACCACCAATACCAATACCACCACCACCAATATCAATACCACCACCAATACCACCGCCACCAATACCACCAATTCACCACCACCAATACCATCACCACTAATACCAGCACCACCAATACCACCACCACCAATACCACCACCACCAATACCACCACCAATAACACCACCACCAATACTACCACCACCACCAATACCACCAATACCACCACCACCAATACCAATACCACCACCTTAGTGCCTCTTGCTCACTTGTAATAGCAGGGACACTGTCCGAGGTCAGAGCTGCAGCCGAGACCATCCCTCACTCCCTCCATGCCTGCCACAAAGCACAGCCTGCCCTGCAGCAGGAGGTGAAGCCAGAGTCCTACTACAGTTGGAGTGTTTTTTATTAGGCAAAAGATAGCTATGACATTACGCAATGCCACACTGCACACTCAAATCACGGAGAGGCCAGGAAATAGCCCCCCTCCTGCTCTTCCTCCTGAGCCGTGACAGTGTAATCACAGAGCGAAAGGTGTTGGAGCGCTTTGTTAGTGTTTAGAGCTCGGATCATATGTAACTCTCACTTCACACTTTGTGTCTTTGTAATTTACAACGCTTACATATCTTCTTCACTGCACTATTTATCACTACTTTGAAGACGTCACAGGCCGGTCTCTTCCTCTGATATTTACAATCTAACAAGCGGTCGAGAAGGCCCTTTATTGCAGTGCAATATGTTTCACATTTGAGAGAGTTTAAGCTATTAGTATTGTAAATGACAATGCCTTTTATTTATGTTTTAAAACCCAAAACATAAATAAAAGGCATTGTTATTTACAATGCCAATAGCTCAATCTCTTGTGACCTATTGCATTGCAAATGCTTGTTTTAAATTGTCTCAGGTTGGAGTATCCCTCCTATAACCGCTGAGAAGAAGTCAGGTTGACTCACTTCACTTGCTTGCTGAAATTCGTTCAAAGTAATGCACCCCACTAGTTTCAAAGGTCACCAGCCATCACTGCCTCCCTGAACTCTCTTACAAGCCAGGCTTCTCATTTCCCTCACTGAAATTTGGGGCAAGTATTATTCTGCACCTCTTTCAAAGATCACAAGTCACCACTGCTCTATAGCGTTTGCAGATAGGTGTTTGGATTCCACCAGTCCAGTATGCCTGTTTCCTCATACATACCTATCTATTTATTTTGTGTGTGTTGCCTTCTAAATGGCCTGTTGTGCAACTAGATGGAGAATTAGCTAATTGAAATTTTACCTGCTATACCAGCTTTTTCATGGTCTTAAGCTTCCATTTCCGGCATTACCTGAAACCAGTTTGTGTTTGATTAATGAAAGACGTTGGTCCACATGTCCCTATTTTGAGTTACTCCTCCAGTCCATGAGATGCTCCCAGTGGGGGGGCGGGATATTTATTTAACTTGTGAGGCTGGTCTAGCAATCCACAGGTATGTTCCAACACTTGGTTGAGTATACATATGGAAGAAAGTACCCGGTGGCATGCATTATAAAGATATTGCAAGTCACCGAGGAGTTCTATGACCAAATAGAGGAGCGAGGCTGGAGGCTGAGCTCTTTTATAAGGTTATGGAACTCCGAGGTGACTTACAATATCCTTATCATGTATTGCAGAGAAACTTTATTCCTTATAATTAGGGCTCCGGGTTTTATGTTATTTATTTTTTTGTCATTTTCGTCTGTATTTATCAACGTTATCTGTATTTATCCATATTTATTATGGGTATTGTGAAAATAATAAAACTGAAACTGGTATATTTCCACATTTATTTCCCCAATAAATATGCAATCATGCTTGAATGCCTGCCAGGTTTCAGTGATATGAATAGAATACCCGCAGAAGATAAATCAATGCACTTATATTAAAATATGCACATTTCAGAATCAGCTTTGAGCATATCTGCTGTTTAAGCTTCTTTACTAAAATGCCTTTAATTTGTAACCCCCTTACCTATCAATCCACACAGTTATTGGCCTGGCAGTCATGACAAAGTGTATTTAGAATCACTAAAAGAGCACCCAATTTCCGTTTTTATCCACATTTAAAAATAAATACAGACAAGAAAATAAATGGTTTTCTGTCTGTATGTATCTGTAAAAATCTGTAAAAATGGAACACAGTGAGCCTTACTTATAATACATACCCACACCATCATCTTTCTCACAAACCATCTACATGCTTGGTGTGTATCTCTTTTATGTGATAGAGAGAGCATGTTTGCAAAGTTGAGAAATAAAAATAGAATCTCTAGTGCAAAATTAAACATCAAGAAGCTGTTAGATATTTGTTGCAAAAAGATGTTAGAAGTAATTTAATACAAGTTATTTTTAAAATATAAGGCACAGTAGAAACATGCGGTAAGATTCTAACGTTTCTATAATCACCCAAAAAGTGCAAAAATGAAGCATATTTTCATAAATATCTCCTTTCTTTTTGTCAATGTACAACTAGAAAAACAGAGCAAAAGAAAGAAAAGCAACTTTTTTTTTTTAAACACCTGCTTGAATTATGCTCTGTGATCTGACCTGCCTACCCTTGGCTGCTGGCCCAGCAGACATGGTGACATCATAACTCAAGTGTAATAAGCTATTACAATTGAGTTGTGGCGTAATTTCTTTTTTTTATCGGATAAAAAAATAATTGGAGACGGTTTTTACAGGGATTGCAGATCTCATGTGTTAGAGAATATTTATATATTTATGTGTGTGGGTTGATTCTGGCGGAACTTTCACTATGCGTTCAATTCCAAGCAAGTGATATGAATGTGCATTTGTGACTTTATACTTTTCCCCATACAAGTCAGATGTGTCTAATATTTGATCGTGTATTTTTACAAGGATACGATGTCACCTGCCTCTGGTGGAAGGCCCAGCATCATGCTCGCACGCTCTCTTCTTCAACCTCGTGGGACTTTCCAAAATTCTTAAGGGAAAAAAAAAACAGCTGCGTGTGTCAGGAGGACAGACCCAGGCGGCAAGACATCACTACATCTTCCTTTGAAATCCAAGTTTCTGTTGTAGGCGGGCCGCTCCCTCCGTGACAGGGTGACCTTTGTTGTGGGGCGGGCAGTTGTACAAGGAACCCTTACCACACAGGGGAGGCGGCATTTAAATAGGACCGCCTGCGCCAAACAAGGCACAGAGGAAGTTGGCAGGGAGAGTCAAGGAGGCCAGCTCACTGACGCCGCAAGCCCCAGATATGGAAGGAGGAGGTCAGAGGATGCTGCAAGAAGAGAGTGGACTTGTGCAACAGATTGGAAGAGCGCAGGCTGAAGAGAACCTGCGCCCGAAGAGAGTCAGGAAAGCCCTATTGGCTGCTGCGTGCTGCCTTCTTTTCATCTGCATCCTGGGAGCGCCCGCGGCGTACCTGCTGAGCAGGCATTCGAACGCAGCGAAGCTGAGCGCGAGCGCCGTCCAGGTAATGATTAACTTTCATCGGGCGGGAAATAGGTGCACAAATAAGTCAATGCCAAGAGGCGACTGCCGGAAGCTCATTGTTTGTTGTTATAAACTCTGCGTCTCGCTACATTTTCGATGGTCGGCATGAGCTGCATAACTCGCGCAGTAGATAAGCGTTTTATGGCACGTGTCTTTAACAGGGTCAACGCGTGAAATATAACCGCACCTGTCACGTATTTAATAACCTAAGGCTCTCGTTACGAATAACGCAGCAGAGAATGCGAGAATTATTGCACCTTTAAAATCCGATGCCCTGGAGATTGGAATATAAAAGGTGCGATAACCATCGCCTATACAAATGTTGTGTCCTAGCGAACGGATTTTGACAGGTGCGAAGCTCGTCACCTATAACAAGCTGTACCGTTTCAACTGGCGAATAAAGTGTTTTTTGTGCTTTGCGTACCAAAGTCTGCAAATGCCTGCATTTACCGGGCATTTCCACTTCCCAGTAACTTTTTAGCAGGTTTGACCTGCCAGAATTCAGCTGGAGAAGTCCTGGCATGTGGTATTTCCCGTGGAACCCAGGATTCCGATCTCTGCCCACTCATAATGAGGGTCCTGATGTATACTCAGGGCCATTGGACTTATGCCATTGTGCGACTGCAGCGGTATTTTTTTGTTGTTGCATAAATATAGATTTTCTGCATTTGCCACATAATCCATCATCTGCTGCATAATCTGCAGATTTTAACAAAAAATATGTTTCCAGCTCAAACGGTTCAAAAGTTGCTAAAAATGTATCAACATGTGTTGCTGTGCAGTGGAAGCCTCTTTGTAAAGCTTGCCTGGACACTTTTATGTTGCTTATATCGATATTTGGGTGTTAAACTGGTACTAATGAGGTTCAACCAATGGCCACACAGTCCTAACAAGTGTAAAAATGACAAAATACTTAAGTAGTACTATCACAAAAAGTGCTGCATTATGCTGCATAATTTGGCTTTTCTTACCGCATAATTTACTCAACCCATCTGCATAATTTGACTTTCCCCTGCCACATAATTCCAGTGTCCCTGCGTGTACTGACCCTGAATCTCAGTCCTGGTCTGCATACATTGTACCAGGTTACAGTAGTAGGGACACGTCCCGCCCAGGTGTGGGTAGCTGTCTGTGGCACTGTGTTATGATCTGAGAGTTTGCTCTGCGCTCTGATGGTGACAAGTTACACGATCGAATCACCGCTACCTCTAACCACTTTACCATCTGTGTAATCCGAGGGACCGTTCTGCTGTGGTGTGCCTGAACTTTTAGCACCAACATAATACCTGTCCAAGCAACAAACCGGTAATAACTGCAAACAAAAGGCTATATATGGGCTCTGTACACTGATGCAGTACAATCAAGGCAACAATAGAGATAGCTCAGCTGCCTAAAGTCTGTGAAACACGTTTACACTGAGTAACTCTCAGTGTAAACGTGTTTCACAGACTTTGTGTGATCCTTGTGCATGCTCCAGTTAACTTAATTATGACTCAGGTATGTGCAACCTAAAAGTATTTTGAAAGACAGTTCCACTGTCTAAGGGTTGGTCATGTAAAACGTGTGTAACTTTTGGTCTGTGGAATATTATCATTTCACAGATCGAGTTTTAGAGGACAGACCTATGAGAGGGTATCGGATTTTAAGGATAGAATTTTCTTTCTACATATGTTTATGCTTTTTCTTGTTTAATTATTATTATGCACAAGGCATATACGTATAAACCAAGAGAGCCCATAAAAGGAGATTAAAGGTGTTTCCAATGAAGCAAAAACCCACAGTAGCTATTCAAGATATGACGTACTATTCATCTTGATGTATACCTATATAACGGGAAGTCACACACTACTAAATCTGCAACTTTTCTTTTAAATTTCGCTACTAAATTAGGCAACAAACCTGTGAGACACATGCTTACTGTTTACAATACAAAATGTGTCTCTGTTGCTCTTTACAGGGCTGGCATTTGGGGCTATTTTGCAATGTTAACCATCTGCAGATGGCTGAGAATGCCCTCCTTAAAAATCTTTTGTCAGCTCGTAAAAACTGCTCCACTACTGTATGCCATCCTGAATTGGGGGTTAGGTTTGTATCTGACCTGATCAAAATGCAGCCAATTCTACTGTGGCACAAGGTATGGGCCTCCGAATTTACTGTTTTAAATCGATCACTTATTGATTCCCATGTTACACCCTGCTTTAAATTTGTTAAACATTTTTTATCAGACATTGGCCATGCATAGTATTTTACCACACCTGAAGCAGTATATAGTGTTAACAGAAATGACTTTAAGAAACTATTTTTACACTTACTTGAAGATGGAAGGCTGAATCAGGAAATGACGAAGCCCAGTGTTATTAAAAACCAGTTGCTTCTTGTAACAAATGGTGTGCAACCTTAGCTTAGCCTCGTGCAGAACGCTCTGCACAGGTTTTGGCTCACTCACTTTAGATTAGACATTTTCCACCGCCTAATTAGCTTCCCAGTAATTAATGACTGGTCAGATGTTTTGATCAATGGCCCCTGTGACAATTTATCCACACAAGGCACTTTTCACATCATCCTTTCTGAAAGTTTTATGATATTCCATGAGACACTTTATACTGCCTATATTAGCAATGATGTGTCACTGTGCGCTTTTTGTTTAATCATGATTGTATCATAATTATGTATTTGAAAATGTATTCTATATTGGACTGTATGCTTTTATGGTTTTTTATGAAAACCGAATAAAGCTGATTTTGATTGATTTGATTGATGTGTATATATATATATATATATGGCAGCATTTGAGAAAGTTTTTAATAAACGAAATGCGTCATGCATTAATGCCGAAATAAACGGATTTTGAGCAGCTTGTCTGGAGTCCCGTGGTGTTCCTCTCCTTGGAACTTCGAGGAGGTTGGTGCTAATATATATATGTATATATATATATATATATATATATATATATATATATATATATGGATTTCTCCAAGTTAGACTAACTTATATATGCAAATATTTGGGTTAAATTAATTGAATACACGTACTGCAGGTGCATAAGAATAGGTGCTCTGCTATGGCCTGAGCCATAGGAACCCTTTGTTATACATCATTATACAGCTCTTGAACCTACAGTTGAACAGTGTCATGCAAACGGCATGAGCTGGCTTCGTTGCGCCAGGTCGCACTCAACAAAAAACCTAGAAATATAATATTTGATGCACTCGCTGCTAGAGTACAGGATGTACACACTGGGGTTTAGCCTTCTGGTCAGTGGCACAGTGTCGGAGTATAGGGCGATGAACACCCTAGGTTCTGCTTTTTGATTCGGCGAGGCTTCCCTTAGGTTTCTGCTTCTGGTGGACTTCTGGCGCATTGTAGTTGCTGGCTAGGAGTTTTTCCCTGCCACGTTATTGTGTTTGAATCCTGGAGCTAGATCGGCCCTGTCAATCTGTGCTTCACAGGTGCTTAAAACAATAAGTACATACTTACACGGACTGTGACTTCCCCACCTACCAGTAAAAAAAAATTAAGTATGATGAACTTCATTGAAAGAAATGCTGAAAACTCAAATGATGCTCTGGGATTTCCTATATATATATTGATATAATGAAATGTGCCTGGATCTAAAGTTCTGTGGGTGCCTTTAATGCGAATCTGCACCAAACCTTGTGTTTTGAAATCCGTCCTTTTGACTTTAATTTATTAATAAATATTTATTTTTGAACAAACTGTCCTATCAGATACATAGTAATAAAGTGGTAATGTCAGTTTTAGAAGGCAGAGTGGTTAAATAGATCAGCGATGGAGGTAAATGGCTCTAAATAGAACAATTCAACACCAGTACATTAATAGTGTTAGTAGAATGGCTCAGTGAGCTAACTGCTTCATGCTGACAAATGCGATGATTTTTAGGTCGAGAAAAAGTTTGAGTTTCAGGTAGACAGACTCAGCTTTGCAGCATTCCGAGGTCAGACAGTTGAGTACAATGAAATAGATTATAGCATCATGTGTTAATTTCAGAACTTAGAAACTGCAGTGGTGAGGATTGAACACTATATAAATATCAAGTTAGCATTATACATTACACATGCTTGCAGTTTCAAGTGCAAGTGAGAAGGAATGGTTTTTGTAAAGTTTTATAATGTTTTGTCAAGTCTGAAGTGAAAATAAAAACCCAAACCCCATGGTTAAAATTTTAGCCTCCAGACCACATCCTTGAATTTTTAAGGGTCCAATTACGAGTTTGGCGTTTCGGCACCGGGTCCGCCCTGCCAAACCCATGGTGAGGTCGCCCGCTGAGATTACAAGTTATTCTCATGTCTGGCGGGCTTTGTTTTTGGCGTTCTCACGGCGGTGCCCTTAAAATGGGCACCGCAATGGGAATGCCAAAAACAGTTTCTGCACGGCATGGACTGAAACGTCCATGCCGTGCAGAAACTGGAAGCATGCACACTTGGGGGCACATGTTGTGCCCACCTGGGTGCATCCCCATGCGGAGGAGGCACAGGGGGCCCTGCAGGGCCCCCTTTGTTTCCTCTCCACCACGGTGTACATGGAGTAAGAACCTCCATGACACCGGCGGCGGAGAGGAAACTTGTAATATGCTTGGCGGGACAACATCGGTTCCGCCAAGCATATTTTGGCCCCTTGACCGCCACAACACCACCAAGGAATGGCAGTTCCATGGCAACTGCAGCGAGGCTGTGGCGGTCGGACTGCCTGACTCGTAATTTGGCTGTCATGAGACCGCCACCGTCACGCCCCACGAGTCTGGCGGTCCGTGGACCACCAGACTTGTAATCAGGGCCTAAGTCTTTGGAATATGGAATATATAATAATTTAATCATACAGGTAACAGGTTCACTTAATCCTAAAATTCCTAAAATTACAAATATGTTGAGAAATTGTGGTGAACCAAGAAAAGTCTACAAAGCTGCAGGTTGATTAAAAAAAGGAATAAAAGCAGGAATGGCCATCTGTGAGTGTGCAGCTATACCTTGCTTTCAGGTTTATTGATAGGATGAGCTACTCTCTTGATGTAACTCTGGTCCTTCCTGAATTTCTTTCTTTACCACCTCTGGAAAGCTGTATCACTTAGTGCTGAATCAGAAATTGTGCTAAAGTTTCTTTTTAAAAGTGAGCCGAGGGATGCAGATATGACACATCACCATTCTACTCCTACGTTTCATGCACATCTCCACCCTCAGTTACATGCATTTGAAGTGCTTTCGAGGATGTGAACTGGTTTTGACCTTTATCTGTAGGAGAAAACCTTCCTTGTCCATCTCAGATTTCAAAGCAATGCATTTTGTGATCATGGAGGCAGGTTATAGCCTGAAAACAAAGCCTTTTCAAGTACAGCATGTGTACTATCAGACCAGTGATCTTGGGTTGCAATTGTATCACATCTATGTAATATATTTCAATGAGTTTCCAAATGGGGTGGTACATGTATTGTAGAACTATGCAGTGAGCTGCTGTGGAGTGTTAGATGGGCAATATTGGTTGTGAGTGTGATGTCACCTAGAATTTAGTTTTGGTGGTGACTACCTTCTTGCACTGCCTAGCACCTTATCAGTGGTACTAATGGCTGAGTCCATCAAATGGGACCTTTGTAACATTAATGTGGCATTTCTAATTTTATAAGAAACACCGTATTTGTAAGCAAATGGTTGATGTCAGTATCCCAGTGCTCGAGCATATTCTGTTTCAGCTATTTCATGAGTCTCCAAACTGACCAAGTCCCACTAAAACTAAAGTTGTATTTTGTTGAAGAATTAACTCCTCAGATCTGAGGGGAAATGGCAAATAGCAACTACTCTTCTGAAAAGTTCATAGAGAGCATGAAATAATGCCCTTTGTGGTCAGATGTTTGCCCAACAAGCACTGTAACCGCTTGTCAACTCAATATTGCTCCAGGTACCAAATAGTTCTTAGACATTTATGATGTTTAGGAATAAAATATGAAGGCTGCCATTTTGTCCGCCACTGTGTCTGCTTTTACACAAAGAGAGCAATGCCAAACTATCTTAAAAGTACTCTTTCCTGACCTTGCCAACCACCTGGCAGATGCTTAATAGTTAAGGGCTTTTTTCCAAATGTATTACAATTAGATGAGATGTGATCTAAAAGCAAAAAACATCCTGTAAAATGTGCACTCACTGACTTCGTTGGTCGTAGTTCTTACTGGATGAAAAAAAGCATCACCTTCATTTCTCCTCCCTGTCTCTGATCACATGTTTTGGATGTTCTGCATCTCTCTTTCATTTTCATGTTAAATTGTCTAATTGTGTTATCGTTTCTTTTTTCTGGTCCATTAAGTGGTTCTTTTCTCTTTAGCCTGATTACGAGTTTCGGTGGTCCTGGAGCGGGTGGCAAGCCACTGCCCCGCTCCAGGACTACCGAAACTCACTGCTGCCCGCCCACCAGATCACAAGTAATTTTGTGGTCTGGCGGGAAGGCGGCGTGGCGATACCGCGGCGGTGTTGTTTAACGGCTCATTGTGAGCCTTACACAGCACCACCGTGGGACCACCAGTGCTCATTTCTGCACGGGAAGGAATGCACCATGTTGTGCATTCCTTCCCGTGCAGGAACTTGGGGTACAAATCAGGGGGGCACAACATGTGCCCTCCTGCATGCACCCCCATGCACAGGAGCAAGAGGGGCATTGTAGGCACCCTTTCTTTCCTCACCGCCTGCAGTTACATGGAGGAAGAACCTCCATGACACTGCTGGTGGTGAGGAAAGTTGTAATATGCTTGGCGGTGCCTATTGGCACCACCAAGCATATTGCAGCCCTCAGACCACCACGGGGCCGCGAGGGAATGCGGTTCCGTTGCAGGTGCAGTGGTGCTATGGTTATCCGACTGCCAAGTCCTAAAAGATGGTCGGACTGCCGCGCCCCGTGAGTCTGGCGGTACTCGGACAGCAAGATTCGTAATCAGGGCCTCAGTGTTTGAAAGCTATTGTTTATATTCCAATTTACCATAGTGCTTTATTTTATCTTTCTATAGATTCAGACTCGAAGCCTGCACGCTCCCACGCATCAACCGAGTGGAGGTAAGTTTTTTGTTTAGACCCTCATTAAATTGACACTAGTTCCTATGCTCGCTCCTGCCTCTTTCCCTACCCTTTGATTGAGTCCTTATGCCTCAGTAATCAAAAGATGTGTGACAGAAACAGTGGTTCCTGCGGAAAAATGCTTATCTATATTGATAATTATATGCACAATCGCAATGATCACGGGTTACATCGATGTCAGAAGGAAAGGAGACTGTGAACACTTCTGTTTGTATTTCCAATATTTCTTTTATATTTCAAAGAGTATATGAATATATACATAAAGGAAAAAATACAGTAGTGCTTGGTGTCCCCAGTGTAAATGGAACCAAAAAAACCAAAGACTAGTGAATTTGTGACATATATAACTTGGTTTCCACAATTTTTAAAGACAACCATCAATAATTTTACAATGATCACAGCCACTGTGTACAATAATTAGAGCTGATCAAATGGTTCGCTTTAAATAGTTGTCGACGACGTTTCGACCCTTCATACGATATAGGGTCTCCTCAGGACCTATGGATGTAGGGACATCTGAAAGGAGATTGCGCAGCCACGTGAAGAGTGTGAAACACCGGTCAAGTTCAACGTCCTACACATCGGCATTCGCCGCGCTGTGCATCTTCGTGGTTGCCAGCCCCTCACCCCGTTTCTCACACTGGGTACCCGGCTGGGTCCCGTATGAGTATTCTTTTTATTTCTTCTTTCACTTGACCGGTGTTTCACACTCTTCACGTGGCTGCGCAATCTCCTTTCAGATGTCCCTACATCCATAGGTCCTGAGGAGACCCTATATCGTATGAAGGGTCGAAGCGTCGTCGACAACTATTTAAAGCGAACCATTTGATCAGCTCTGATTATTGTACACAGTGGTTGTGATCATTGTAAAATTATTGATGGTCATCTTTAAAAATTGTGGAAACCAAGTTATATATGTCACAAATTCACTAGTCTTTGTTTTTTTTGGTTCCATTTACACTGGGGACACCAAGCACTACTGTATTTTTTCCTTTATGTATACATGCATATACTCTTTGAAATATAAAAGAAATATTGGCAATACAAACGGAAGTGTTCACAGTCTCCTTTCCTTCTGACATCGATGTAACCCGTAATCATTGCGATTGTGCATATAATTATCAATATAGATAAGCATTTTTCCGCAGGAACCACTGTTTCTGTCACACATAATTTACCCTGGTTCCTAGTGAGTAGGGTGTCCCTTGTTTTTGTTCGCATCATTAATCAAAAGTGGCACATCACATATTTTCTTGCCCTGTGCCTCATTGGTCTTCTTCTTCTCCACAATCCTCCAGCAGAGTCCATGATATCCTTAGCACAACTGCTACATGCCCGTATCTTCCGCCTCCTCTTTGGCTTTTTATACAGTCAGTAGTTATATGAAAGGATCAACCGGATATCCACACACTATCTGGTTCATCAGTAGACCAACTGGATCCCTTCCATCCGAGTCTTTGTCTAATGTCAGACATTGCCTCTAGGTTTGGGTTCCCATTCTGGTACCTCAGCGCCTCATGCTTAACTACAAACCTGAATGGCAGGAAAGGGGACATCGACAAGCATCTGTTTGGGTGGTACAATCTATCAACATTTTAAATAAATTCTCGATGAGCGATGTTCTACTTTTATGCACTGTCTTTTACCACATATATATTAATACTTAAAATGCCACATAATTATTATTTTGACTGAATACTTATCCAATGTAATTTCCTTACTTCTTCTTGCAGTAAGTCATCCACAAGAGGATAAGCCCAGAGCACATCTCACAGGTACAAATTTTAGGATTTATTATTTTCTCAAAAGGTCTATTTCAATGTAATAATAATGTTAGATGCTTCAAACCATTTCCATTCACCAATATAACTTCATAACAATTAATTTCAATTGTTCTTTTTAAACCTTTATTGTTCCTTTTTTGGCCTGTAGTTCCCCTTGCCCATTCCACTGAGCCCACTCTGACACACCTGCTCTTGTTAGTTAAAGACGACCTCTTGTTTGAAGCAAGTACAAATGTATAAATTGCAGCAAACTTTGAGTACCGCCAGCTTCTGTTCCTGGGAATTCACAGCAGTGACTTTTTAAAACAATTAATGGCATATTCAGTAGGTCTGGCCTACAATTTGAGCCCTGGTGAAAGCATTATAGAAAAGGAGGAGTCAGTGAAAAAACAGAACAAAAAGGGTTTGCTTTCTGTATGTAGTGCATCTACGAGATAAGGAATTTAGGGGTATATTTACTAAGAAACTCTTGGAGCGCAGCGTTAAGCCAAGAAGGCTAATGCCGCACTCCATTCCAAATGCAGGGAGGCACCGTATTCACAAGCATACGGTGCACCCCTGCTTTTCCCTTAGCGCTGGCGCTAAATGTAGCTGCCTAGCGCTAACACAGGCACTCTTGCACCATTGTGCAAGGGTGCCAGTGTTGCAGGGAAAGATTGTTTAGGTGCAGGAAGGTACCCCTTCCTGCACATAAATAATCAGTAATGGTGTTTTGTAACTTCTATGTGTGCTTCAGTATGCAGCACACATAGAAGTTGCAACTCGTCATTTTTTTTAATGATTATTTGTGCAGGAAGGGACACCTTCCTGAACATAATCAATGTTTTTTGTATGTCTATGTGTGCTGCACAATGCAACACACATAGAAACAGCAAAAACGAAGTGAAATAAAGCATTTCTCCTTGTTTCGCCATGTTAAGACCAGGTTGCCTGGTCATAATTTTGGCGCTGCTCCATATTTATGCCCCCCTTGTACATATGGGACAGCGTCAACATCAATAGGTGTTGCGGCGGAACGCCCACTGCAACACCCATTGCCCACCCCTTTCACGCTAAGTGTAGTGTTAAAGGGGGCCTTATTGACAAGGCACCGACTTGTGAATAAGGCGAAGCCCTTATCGCCACAGGAACGTCAGAAAAAGTCATATTCCTGTGGAAATAGGGGCCTGTAAATATGCCCCTTAGTGTTTGATGATTCAGTGTACTTTTGAGATGACAAGTAGTCCCTCCTCCATTGTAATGTAAACACTTCATGGGTTGGAAACGATAGAGAATTGATTCTCTTTTGGGATGTCCTTAATGCTTGCATCACATCTGGAAACGTATTTCTCAGCTAAGTGAAAAGGAAGTGATCAACTTCCATTGCATCAGAGCAGCAGAAGTCTAAATCTGCCATTAAAAGGCAGAAATAATGTAGTGAACCACTCCTTAATTGAGTGCACCTGCTTTGACCTTGGTAGCCACAGTCCACCAGGCCAGTCACATACAGTTGTAACTGCGAATGTGTTACAGTCAGTGACATTAGGCTGGGAGGTTTGACATGCAGACTGTTAGTAATAAACCATGGTAAACAATGCTTTCAGAATTGGCACTATTTGTGCTCACAGATTAATTATCTATTCGGTGTCTACATTCATTTTTATAAATGCTACGTTTTGATCTGCATTACATTTATGTTAATTTAATGACTATTGCCCAAGTCCACGAACAATCTCTCCAGGAAAAAACAATTATGTTCCTAAATGATGGATTTTGCATCATTAAAAGGCACAAATATTGAAAAATGAGTTTCTCTTATGTGACAATGGGCTCTCCTTTGTTAACCCTATGGTGTTATGGTGAAATTCAATAAAGTCGATAGCGTTCTACAGGTGTGAGTGCCCTAACGTAGAGTAGTAGATCAAGACATATGGCAGGTTTTTTAGAATAATATCTTTCTATGCAAATGATTTCCATTTTGATTCATCATATGTAAAATATTTTTTGCGGATATCATAAAATTCTGACAAGGACCAGATCCTTCTGGAGGTACATAGGAGAGGTTTTCTGCAGCTCGTCTGCCATACTCTCTTGTCTGTTGGCAGGGTATGATGTTAATGTTGGTGTCCTCTGGCTCACTTTATTGCCATTAGGCTCCACATCGCTCTTCTGTCAATCTTTTTTCATGTTTTGCGAGATAAGAGGTGTGTTGCAAATTAGACAATAAGAATATTATGTAAATATCTTAGATGACACCAAGCAATCAGTAAAAGATAAAATATTATGTTAATTTATCATGTAACATATTAAAATCACGATTAATCAAAATGGTTTAACTATTTTTGTGCAGCAGATGAGATTATTTTGTTACAAATTCCCAATGTTTTATCAACTCCTCTTGTCTTTAAAATTACAAAAACCAAGAATTGACTACTGTATTGTGCTTTACTCAGCTTACCAGGATAACAAGTACTCTGTCCTGCTAGGGCCCCCTAGGGTGCCTTGGCACTACTATCCTCGGAGTTCAGGAGGAAAGACCTTCTTTCTTCTCTAGGCAGATCTTTTCATTGGTTTCCTGAAAGGGAGCAGACATGTTTTAAGTTAGCATGCTCAGACTTTAAGGGCCTGATTACGAGTTTGGCGATGCGACCCGGGTCCGCCCCGCCGCCGCACAGCCAAACCCGTTGTCAGTCCGCCCATCGGATTACAAATTAAACTCTTGTCTGGCGGGTTTTTTTGTCGTTCCCACGGCGGTGCCTTTAAAAACAAGCACCCCAATGGGAATGCCAAAAACAGTTCCTGCACGGCATGGACTCGAAAGTAGTACCCCCTGTGTGCATACACAGGGCGTGAGGCACAAGGGGGCCCTGTAGGAACAAAGAAAACCCTGGCGGAGAGAGGAAACTCGTAATTTGCTTGGCTTGACCACAGTAGTCCCACCAAGCATATTGCGGCTTCTGGACCTCCGCACCACTTCCAGGGAACGGGGGTTCCCTGGCCGCGGTGGTCCTATGGCGGTCTGACCACCCGAGTTGAAATTGGATTGTCGGGAGACCGCACCCCCATGAGTCTGGCAGTCCGTGGACTGCCAGACTCGTAATTGACCCCTAAATGTCAGTGTATTGTGGCAGAATTGTTCCTTAAGGTGAAAATCACAAGGCACTCAGGACAGACTTCAGTGACCCTGTGCTCAATGTCTTTTCGATAGTCATTGTTTACGAGCCCTCAAGGGCAACAACTTTTGTCTGCTGAAGTCTCTTTAATTGGAAGCATGCTTCCAGGGCAGATTTGTCAATACAAATTGCTTACCACGCTTCACCAAGGCGTTCCAGTCTAAGTGCCGTTTTTTGTAACATGAGATGATGATCGACTGCTAAGACGGCAATTCTCGATTAAGAGTTTATATGAATATTTTCATTAAGTTAATTATGAAGCATTGGACCGCCAAACTCAAAATAAGGCTCTATGTCATGTCCTTCATACACATTCTTTGGCCTTAAACCTTGGAATTGTGCACACTAGACCAAAAAGGTGCCTTAAATAGTGATTAAATATACAAAAAGGAGCCAGAGAGGGAAACAAATCCCAAGGGCACCCTCCACTCAGTCAATTCAAAAACCAAAAAGCCCTAGGAATATTACACAAACCTAATAATATTCATTCCTTCTCTGGGGACCTTCACTAGTAAGATAAGTGCAAACTCTAGTGCAAAGATACAGGAACAACCCCATGTATGTGTCAATGTATAAAACAAGAAAGACAGGTCAGTGCCAAGGAAAAGACCAAGTATACCCTTAAAACAACTGTGCAAAAAAGCAAAGGAAGGGCCTCACGTAAGCAACCATCAAAGAGCAATTCGCATAATCTCGCCAATTTGCTCACATATCATCGGCACCTCACCTCTGCAATGGAGGGGAAAACACCCAAACAAATTTAAGAGGAATGTTGTGTTTATGTGTGTATAGTTAATCTAATGGCATTTTTTATGTACAACACATCTCATTCAACCCCCAGAGGACCCCTAATTGCCTTACATGCTGAGTCAGCAGACTTCCACAGGAATCCTATGGGTAACGTAATCGTCAGACAATAAGGTCTATGGTAGGTGTACACAGACATGGCTCATAAAGGCCTATCTTTCAGTCCCATTCATCTAGGATAGTACCCTCCCTTCCCTTTACACATGACAAAGTGTACCTACCATAAAAGGGCATTAAAAGTAAAATAGGAAAATGTCTCTGAAAAATCTGTCTCTGTCATGCACTACAGGGCTAGGCATTTTATTCTAAATATTTTTGGGTTCTAAGTGTAAAATATGTCACCTATATTAAACAGATTTTAATTAAAATTAAAAACATTGGAAAAAATTGAAAAACAGAACCCAGTGCCTTCTTTATTCTACTCTATGGGGTCGATTAGGATGGTGGAAGGACCGCCACCGCCAGCCATGCGGTGGCGGTCCTTCCGTCCGCCGACCGTGAGTTTCCCCCCGCCGAATTAGGATGGCGGGGGGAATCGTTTCCTGACCGCGGCGGACGGAAAGACCGTCCGGCACTTGTCCGCCATAAGCAATCATTCAGATTGCCTGGCAGACGGTCCAGGGACCATAAAATGGTGGCGGTGCCTAGTAGGCACCGTCCACCAAATTATGATGATGGTAATTGCAGGCCTTTCCATGGCAGCGATGCTGCCATGGAAAGGCATGTGGGGATTACTTAGGGGGGCCCGTTGCGGGCCCCCATGTGTTGGGGGGAGGTGAGGGTGCACTTGGGGGGGTACCCATGGTACCCCCCTACATTTCACAACACTACTTGGTAGGCGCCGTGTGGTGCCTGCCACGTAGTGCAGTGAAATGCACAACATGGTTTTTCGCTTCGCGGCGGGTGCTGCTGTGAGCAGCATCCGCCGCAATGTTAAAAACCAAAATGCGACCGCCATGGTGGCGGTCGCATCCTGATTTGGTATGCGGGACCACCGCATGTATTGCAGACGGTCCCGGTTTACCACAGGATGTCCGACGGACTCAAGTCCGTCCGCCATCCTAATGAGCCCTATGTTATTATGAGGATTTTCATTGTTCATGTTGCAATGCACATACTTCTGGAGGAACTGCTTTGGAACGCTGTATTCCAGGTGTGACTCAGAGAGGTGAGGAAGGAGGAGAGCGGTCACAGAGGAACAGAGGGAAGAGGAAAGGGAGTCAGATATAGTGCGGGAGCAATCCTGTTTAGTTGTTGGTCCTGCCCTTAACTGGCACAGTGCCGGCCTTTCGGCTCTGATTGGTCAGGATTATGTGGCTTATGAATGCCACGGAGTTTGGGGTCTCAGCCAGCTCAGTTTGTGTGTTGTGCCTGTTTGAGAGTTTATGCTCCAGACAGGACCCAGTTCTGCACATCCAGAGGTGAACTGCCCTGTGTGTCATGTGGAGGAGGAGACATGTGGAGGAGGAGAGGTATGAGATCGGTTTAAGAGGACTGAAGTGCATCCATTGTCTTATGCTGCAGAACTGGTTTGGGTTGGCTCTCCTTTCAAATGTCTTTTCCAGGCAGCTCTCTAGACACAGCCTTTGCTTAGTGATACCTCTCCCAGCATGGTGGTATCATGCCAGGAGCACCTATAATAGAGGCACAAAAAGTTGTGAGGTTTCTGTGCTTGGATGTCAGCAGCCCAACTGAAAGTGTAATCAAGGAAGACAAAAGGTCAGGCCTCACCAAAGGATCACCTTCACCTTGAAAACAGAATCTGCAGTCCCACACCTCTCCCCTTCCATTTAGCAATGGGCAGTGCTTCAGAAAATCTAATCAGCAACCCCTTGCGAACAATTCTTTGATTTTCTAAAGGGTGTCCAGACACCATCCTTCTCACCTCAAAGTCTGGATCTACATCCTTCAGCCTCAAAAATGCAGACAGTACACTTCCCTTGTGTGGGGGAGCTGTCCTTGCCCTTCATTTTGTTCCATGATAAACTGTGGATGTCAAAAAAACGGACCCCACTTTGCTTTGTAATTAATACTGTGAGTCAAACTTGAGAATTAACATCAGAAGACATCCCCTCCAGCACTTGCAGATTCTCCTTTTCAATGTTAGCATTATTCCCCATATTTCATCATATTTCTGTCATCTTGACATTAATACTTCATTTGAGTATAGCTGAAAACTCTCATTATTTCCCTCAATATATGTCCAACCATTACCTTATGCTTCCAAACCCTGAGCTGGTTAGCTGTCCTTTATGGGACAGTGGTCTAGTAGTAGCCTAAGAGTGGACAGACTGTTCTCTTGATTCCACTGTCATCAAAAATACCTAATAGAGCACTATCTTCACATGCAGATAAAGGGCCAGATGTAGCAAAATAGGATTTTGCGAGTCCTTAATAGCGATTTTTTGCGAATCGCTATTAAGGACTCGCAAACTGCTATGTAGGTAGGAATCTGCTAATATTTAGCGATTCCTACGCACTCCTTATTTGCGAGTCGCAAATAAGGAATGGCCTCCCAATCATTCCTATGGGCCAAGAGGCCCATAGGAATGAATGGGAATAGCGTGCGCAATTTGCGAGTACCTAATAGGTACTCGCAAATTGCTGCACGTACTTCAGAGATGCAAGGGTTCCTAAAGGACACCCTGTTGCACCCCTGAAATGTGCAGGTGTGCACATGTGGCGCACATACATGCCCAAAGGGCATGTATGTGTGCCACATGGCACTTCGAAACATGCATAAAATTGCATTTTTAAAGGAAATCGCAATTTACCACCAACCTGAAGTTGGTGGTAATTTGCGATTCCTTACAGCAAAATCGCAATTTGCAATGTCTCCCAGAATAGCATTTAGGGAATCGCAAATTGCGATTCTCTAAATGCTTGCGCAAAATAGGGAATCGCAAATTTTGCGATTCCTTATTTTGCGAGTGGGTTTATCGCTTCCTACATTGCACAGGGCTATTTTGCAGTCGCAAACTTTTAAATTCTGCGAATTTCAGCGTTTGCGATTGCTATTTCGCTTCCTACATCTGGCCAAAAGTTGTTTCTTTCTACATTGTTGCAAGCTATCTCACAAGGCGTCCTCTATATTCTGAAAATCAGGAATGAAACACTATCCTTTACTTAAAAACCTCAGATTATCAATTCTTCTTTTTCTTTTAAATGGCCCTCTTCTCCTTTCCATCCTCTACATGCCTTCTCTCGGAGCACAACCTACCTTCTCAAAGTTGCATACATATCTGGCATAATCTCTGTTTCTACAAACTGACCATTTGAAAAATCAAAACCTCTCCTTTGAAAGCAACCTAGCAATACCTAATCCCCTCTAGCTCTTTTAATTTCACCAGCCTTCTGCATGAACTCACATAACCACTGCCCGACCACTAATGCTCATACCTAACTGCTCTTCATTTAATCTACCACAAAAAACATAAGGAAATGTATAGAATGGTTTTGCCTGAGCACACAAAACTAATTCCAGTAGCCAACAATACCAATAACAGTGGACTAATCACTAAGGGGTCGATTACGATGTCGGGCGGATCGCCACCGCCCGCATGGCGGTGGCGATCCGCCCGCCATAATCGCCCGTCCGCCAACAAATTCCCCCCGCCATATTACCATGGCGGAGGGGAGCCCGGCAGACGGTAAGACCGTCCGCATGTTTTCCGCCCGGCCGAACAGTCGACCGGGCGGAAAAGGGTTTAATATGGTGGCGGTGTCTGCAAGACACCGCCATCCATATTATGATGCCGGCGGAGATGAGCCTTTCCATGGTGGCGTCGCCGCCATGGAAAGGCTCGCGGTCTTTGCTGTTGGGGGCCCGTTGCGGGCCCCCAGGGTGTTGGGGGGGTGGGGGCTGCACAGGGGGGGTACCTATGGTACCCCCCTGCATCTGCATGCACAAGGTGGCAGGCACCGCGCGGTGCCTGTCACGTTGTGCATGCAGATGCACACACAACATGCATTTCCAGCACTGTGGCGGGCGGTGTTGTGTGCACCGCCCGCCACAATGCTGGAAATGGGGGATGCCACCGCCACCGTGGCGGTGGCATCCTAATCACATGTGCGGGACCGCCGCACACATAGCGGGCGGTCCCATTTACCGGGGCGATGGCGTGCGGACAAAGTCCGCCCGCCATCATAATCGGCCCCTAAGCTTGGGTTCCTGAGCAGTGTGCTGCCCAGTGTCCAGCACTTCAACAACTCATCAGGGGTAGTAGGCACTATATAAATGCAATTACAATTGCAATTACACATGCAAACAGGCTTTTTAGCAGTGCAGACACTTTTTTAACTCACAAAAGTTTAGTTTGTACTCGTATACTTCATTAAGTCAGTAGTGAGTGTGTGTTCAGTTGTTTAAAACTCACATATTTGTGTATTTTCACAAAATTTGTGGGGAAGAATATTTTCCTCTGAAAGCAAAAAAGTATAGCAATTCCACCTACACTCCCTGAAACATGAGACGGAGAAAGATTTGCAAGTGCTGGTTACTACAGCCAACAAGGAGCGTTAGAAAGTCCAGCACCACACATGGCTAACCACTGATAGCGCAACACCCATAACATAGAACATTTTATTGTTATGTTATTGAGACTTATACAGCTCACAGCTACTCCAAAGAGTGTCCCGCCGCTAAACAGATATAACGGCACCTGCACCAATGACCTATGCAGATTGTCGGAAGAGCTAGGTTTTTAGTTTTTTCTTAAAGGTGAAGAGATCACGCGTAGTGCGTAGCTCCAAAGGGAGTTTATTCCATGTGACCAGCCCCAGTATCTGCCGCCTGTTCTAAGCGGCAGATTTTTCGAACTCTAGCAAAGTGTTCAGAAGAAGAACGTAAAGTTCTGGAAGAAACTTAGTCATGGATCCTCTCGCTCAGATTGCCGGCCCGAGAGCCATGTTGAGCTTTATGTATCCTTTTTTATGGGAAGCCAGTGGAGGGCCTCCAGATGGGAGGAGATATATGTTCTCTGGGGGAGATTAAGAAGCAACTGGTCTTCCGAGTTCTGTACCACCTGGAGTATGCCTAGGAGGTACTCCAGTAGTCCTAGGTAAAGAGCATTCCTGTAATCTAATTTAGAGGTTATTAGCACTTGGATTACCATTCTCTTGGAACACTTAGAAAAAAGGGGCAGAAATCTTTTCAACATCCGAAGCATCCCAAAGCAAGAACCTATCATGGCCTAGATCTGTGGTTGAAAGGAAAGGGCACTATCACATTTGACGCCTAAGTTCTTTATTGAGCCCTGATGAGGGCCCGGAGGAGGAGCATCCTTCGGCCGGAAGGATCTCCATAAGTCTGGTGTAGATGAACCAAAGATCATAATCTCTGTCGTATCCGGGTTGCCTTTTAACTGATTAATTGCCAACCGCTGGAACACCTTAGAGAGGCAGTTTTTAATAGCCTCCCCAGCAAACTCTTCTCCCTTCCCACAGGAAAAGAGAAGCTGGGTGTCATCTGCATATGAAATTACTTGAGCTCCCTAAGACTCCGCCTATAGAGCTAATGGTGTAAGATAAACATTGAACAGAGTAGGGCTTAGAGCCAAGCCCTGAGGTACACCAACTGTCAATAATAGAGGCATGGACATAAAATACAACCCCATGGGGAAAAATATTACATTAAAATTATTTATTTATGATTTTTAAACATATCAGAAATATTTTAAAAAGTGATATATATATATATATATATATATATATATATATATATATATATATTTGAAAAAGAAATATTTAACAATAAAATATTTGATTACCTTTTTTTAACTAGAAAATAAATCGAACTATTTTTTAAGAAAGAAAATTGAATGAATTTCAATTAAATCTACACATAACTTGTTAAATTATTTAATACATAATAAGAAAATACAAAAATACTTTAGGTGGGATTGATGTCAATAAAATAAATTTAATAATTGAGTAAAAAATAAGGTAATAGTTTAAAACTACTACTAGTACCGTTTCACATGTAGGCAATGGTCTTTGACACTAGGACAGAGATCCCAAGTAAAAATATGGTTTTATTATTGAAAATTATTAAAAGGAATTGATAAAATGAATTAAAAAAATATATATTTTAATAAAAATTACCTTAGTTTTAAAATTTTAAAAAGTGTGTTAAACTATATAAAATGTAAATAAAATATGTCTTATGTGTAGATCATTTTATTTGTAGTTCATTTTTAAAATGAAATGAAAATCTAATGAAAAATTTTTCATTAGATTAACTTCATGTCTATTTTTAATAATTAAAGTTTAATTTAGTTCAAATAATTTATTTTAGTTTAATATTATTTGCTATGGTGGTTGGAATATGTGGTGCTGAACAAACTCCAGCTCTGAGTTGTAGTAAATTTTTGACTGTTTATGGGTCCTTTTTGGCAGTGGAAATGTTAGAAGTGCAGGTTGTGAATAGGAATGGGGCTACTCTTTTGTGGGTGGGCGCACTTCCATCCGTATAGCCCTCCTTACACGTCAGTTAACTCCACCCCTTTATTTGTAAGTATTCTCCATTAACCAGCCACTCTCCTCTATCAATATTATATTTATCAATAAAACCTATACTTACATGGGCGGAGACTCCACAGTTGGGCAAAGATTTCCGCACAAAAAAAGTTAGAAGAGGCAAAGGCAAAATCTCCACAAGTAGGTTTGTGAATAGCATTTTGTAGTACATTAGTAGCACTGCTATAGTACCATTAGACATACGACAAAATGCAGTTTGTGAATAGGCCCCATAGTTCTCAAGAAAACTGCATGTGCTACTTGAGAAAAAAATTCAGTAATTCTGCCAAACCCTAATAAGTATGATACAATAGACCCCTTGTGTGAGTGTTGATTTTGGCTTACCTAGCAGTAGCTTTACATGTTCAGGCTGCTTCTGATTGCTTTTGGTACAAAAAGTACTTTGAAAAATAGATGTGTTGTTTTAAACAATAAGGGGCTTATTACGATGTTGGTCGGAGTTGCCTCCGACCGACACCGTCTTGGTCTCGTGACCGACCAGCCTCCGGTTGGTGGTTCCGACCGCCTGATTATGATGTGACCGAACACTGTTCGGTCACATACTCACTTTTCTCTATGGGAGCTTGTGTTACGGACGGCCGTACCGGCGGTAATTCAGGATCCTATAGAGAAATGGGTGTGTGTGTAAAACCCTGCACCCTGTGGCAGGCACCCCATGGTGCCTGCCACACAGTGCAGCGTATGATAGGGGGTACCCTAGGTACCCCCTAGGCCACCAACCCTAGGCCGTGGAGCCAAAGGGGCCCTGCTCGGGGCCCCAAAGTCGCTGTACGACAGCTTTTCCGTGTCCGAAAGGCCAGCACGGAAAGGCTGTCAGAAAACGACATCGTAATCCAGACGGCGGAAACGCCATCCATAGTGGATTATGGTGCGGTTCCAACCAATTGGAAGACTCCGAGAGCCGGTCGGAACTGCGTCGGAATGACCAGCATGTTTACGTTCCGACTGCCGACATCGTAATCGGCCTCTAAGTGTGCGCATAGACAATGAAGCTTATTATATATATCAGCAGAAGCAGCAACTAAAATGTTTCTGCTTTAGACTAGTTCATTGTCACTCAGTGAAGTTCGGAATAGCTGATAGAGTGAGCTATAGGGTTCTCATGGGAACTCAACGTGAAACCAGTGTACATAAGCATTTGCAACTTAGTATTTCACTTGAAGATAATGTTAGCTGCTTTCATATGTTACAGTGGGAATGAAGAATGATGCAACAGACCATCAGATGATCCTTTCACCATTGTCTGATAATGACCTGACAGGTGTTTAATATAAATATTCCTAAATTATAATTCAGTCAGTCTAGCAGACGCTTTGCAGAACCCATTCCTTAGAAATGCTCTGAGAGCTTTATGCTGATCCAGGCTAATTGCTTTGTGACTATCTCCTACCTTTACACTGTAAGCTACTGCTGATGGTGTTTTCAGAACCTTCTTTAGCTATACAGCAACTGCTGTGACTAATTCCTGATTGGGAGAAGACTCGGACAAGTTTTCCAGAACTATTCTTCATGAGAAGTACACTAAACTTTAATTGCCATTTCTAAATGCTCCTACATATTCTTGCTCTTTTCCAAAAGGACTCTTTATGGGTTCTGATAGGTTAGAATCTATTAGAGTAGAGTAGGGATTTAGATAAAATTCTTTATGGAACACGCAGTGATATATATCTGTTTGCTACTAACCATTATTTTTCTCGACATTTCTGTAAACTGGTTTAAATAACTTAAATTTAAAATAAAGAGAATAAGACTCAAACCACAAATTTAAAAAGATAAATACAACTTTTAAAACTTACTTAAACTCTCATTATTGAATGAACATGAGAAGCAGTGTTGAAATGTGATATTGATTCATGCCCCATTCTAAAACAGTGGCAAAGATTCAGTCGACCTGGACAAGATCAAGGCGCAGAGTTGGAGGCCATTGTTGTAAGTTAAAAGGGGTGAAATGATTATAAACTACTCACACGCCAGCACTTTACATGTTCAGGCTGCTTCTGATTGCTTTTGGTACAAAAGCTCTTTGGAAAATAGATCTGTTGCTCCTGACACTCGTGTGATTTTAAGTGGTTAACATTTCATCTCGTAAATAATTGCCTGTCCATGGTAGAACCCATCTGTTTTCATTTGTTATTCACAGAAGACAATGCAAATTTCCAGGGTGTTGTCACCCATATTTCTGTTGTATACTCCATACATCACCATATGTTACAATAAATATGAAAATGAGCAAGAAGCTATTAATATCTTTTCAAAGTGAGTTTGATGCATTCTTTATGGCTAATCCTTCGGAAAATACTCCTTATATTGCTCTGTGCCAGTTTAAGTTTCCAAATAGTCCTACTAAGGAAGCCTAAAACGAAGATCTTGCAATAATAAAAGTCAGAACATGAGGAGAGTAGGACAGACACAACTGTGTCTCGGAAAAAATGTGATCAATGAATTCAGCTCCACACAAAGTGAGAAATTCTAAGATTGTGTACATGCTGAAGCTGGAATTGTGTTTTGGAACAGTCATATGGATGGGTTTGGAAAGCTACACACAACCGCAAACTGATGTCGTTGCCCATGGTGTGATATCCAATAAACAATCCCAGGCACTTCTGTCCTATGGTAGAATTTGAGTTACAGTGACTGATGTAAATGCTTTTTGCCCTGTCTGAACTGTGCCTTTCTCTCTTTTGTCTTAGTCCGGCCAGGTGACTGGCAGAAAATAAAAGAAAGCAATGCAGTCCAGTGGGAGGACAGGAAAGGCCTTGCCTTCAACAGGAGCGGAATGACCTACGAGAAGCCATACTTGAAAGTCCCACTGTCTGGGGATTACTTTGTCTATACTCAGGTTACTTTCAGACACAGCACTGGAAAAGCCAAGCCTATCCATCTGCGCATTCAGAAAATCAGCTGGAGCTACGGCAAGCCTGAAGACCTCCTGGTCAGCACAGAGCGTTCGTGTGCAAATTGCAGCTGGGTCCGGCCCATTTATCTGGGGGGAGTGGTAACCTTGGAGGAAGGAGATTTGCTCTTAGTGAATGCAAGTGAGATACAAATGGTGGACAAAGCAACAGAGCACAAGACTTTCTTCGGTGCATTCTTACTATGAACAGGAGAAAAATTCATCCACAGATTTAGTCTTCTTGTCCCTGACTCTCTCGAAGCACGCTACGCTAATCCATTTTCCTATTCTTTTCCCTCTTCTCGGGTACTCTACTATCTCAGACACAAGAGGGTTTCACACAGATCGATTGTGATTTTGCCTTGGTTGTATCTAACGTGATTACTCTTTTGTGGCTGTAGGTTACTTACATTTCAGACCTTTTACTGTTTGGACACACATTGCTTTCGAGGACACCGATTGTGATCCTATAACTTCAGGATGAAAAGAGGTGAATGGAGAGCTCCAATTGCTTCCAGCTTCAATGCTGTGCGCCAATAGCACCAGGGTAGAGACACACACATAGTTACAATTTTGTGAAATTCCCTGCATGATCAATACAGCTTTCAGTTAGGGACTTCTTACATAGACAGTGTAAGTGTGCGTTGAATCAGCATGACACTTACATCACACTCCTGTCACTCCTAGGGATTGAGTGGTAGATTAAAACTCTTGGTAGAAATGGCTGATAGATTGATATGTTGAGCAAAGAGTTCAGTTTGCCTATCTGCTCCGGTACTGGGCTCTCATTAGAGCTATTGGGCGAGTCCTGCATCCAGATGCGAGATGCCACAGTATTACAAGTTATCTTCGAGGGATGGGGAATGACAACAGAATCTGGCTTACTTCTCCGATTCCTGCTGGGATTTTCTCCACTCTGGTCCATTTCCCACATGCATCATTTGTGATGTTTGTCTCGGTGAAATGTTATGTTAATAAATTTATTAAGCACGCGAATACCCAGAGGTATCTTGGCGCTGCTGGTCCGGAGTAAGCAAGGGCCTCTATTTATTAAACAGCCCAGTTTTCAAGGCCTTCCTAAAAGCAAACAAGGTAGGAAGTGTTCTAATGGGAAAGGGTAGATCGTTCCAGAGTTTAGTGGCTGCCACCCTAAAGCTTCTGCCACCCCAGCTGGTTTTAAAAAATCTCAGAGTTGCTATCAATTTAGCTCCATCAGAGCGAAGATGTCTCTTAGGGGCATACCAATGTAGCAGGCGTCTCAGGGACTGAGGACCAGTGTCATGAAGTGCCCTATAGGTAATCCAAAGGGCCTTAAAGATGATACTGCTCTTAACTGGGAGCCAATTCAACTTTTGCAGGTGTTTTCTGACTGATTGAAATTTGGGGATTCCTAACAAGAGCCTAGCAGCCCCATTTTGAATCATTTGCAACTTATATAGTTGTTTCTCAGGCATACCAAAATAGAGCCCATTGCAGTAGTCTAGTTTAGCAAGAACCAGTGAAATAATTACTGTTTTCTTGCTGTCTGCAGGGATAAATGGTAAGATTTTTTTGATTACCTTAAGAAGGAAAAAGCTCGATGAAGAGACGGCGTTAACCTGTGCCTCAAAGTTCAGTTTATTATCAATAATCACGCCGAGGTTCTTTGCCTTGGCGACTGGGATGGGTGCTGTTCCCAGTTCATCTGGCCACCAACTCTGTGACCAGCCCAAATGGGCCCTGGGAAGAGACTTTAGTGTGGGGAATTCCTGCACAACTCGTAATTCTGATGGAGACTTCCCAAGAGTCCGTTTTACAATAGCACTCGTAATGAGTGCCTAAGACCTGTGATTTCAGTTTATTTGAACTAAAATCGCTGCTTCCGTTGAAAGACACGAGTGTGGCTTACAGGGAAGTTGGAAGCAATATGGAACTCCAATTCCAAAAAACATTTTAAAAAAGTCACAATGGATTGTATTTCTTCTTTTAGCACATAGCTTACACACTACTTTTCTTTCGGGTGCCCACCATACTCCATGTCATTATGGACAATTTTCCAGTCCTGGGCTTTACTGTTACTGCCTGATTTATTCTGTGTGTTGTACTCTTCGTTTACTTCTATTAAGGCAATGACACTTACACACCTGAAAGTAATGATGTTTAGTTTAAAAGTTCAGGACTGGAAACTGTGTCTGCAGCATCATGGAGTGAGGTGGTCACCCTACTTGTCTTCCATGAAGCAGTTCATCAGTGTCCCTTCTATGAAGGGTGTTTCTAAAAAAACATGCACAGAGGATAACAGGAGATAAAGCCGGAAATCAATGTACCATTTGCTGAAAGACCTTTTGACTATGAAAAGGTGATGAGCATGTATTTCATTCCTGCTGTGCAGGACGATCAAGCAACCACTCCAGGAGTGTAATGCTGAACCCTTCTAGGAACTGATGCTCAGGGGGCTTCCACTGTTTGGTCCAACACGGTACCAGTATATTGTGTACTAAATATTGTCTGACAAAAATCGTGTGTTCTAACTATCATCTATATTTGCCCCACTGGAGGTAATAATATAAAATCTACACCCAATCGTCCGATACGTTGTCAATGATATTTAGGACACAATATTCTAACAACCAAACAGTCCAGGCTGCCATTTGAAGGGACCGCCAAAAGATTTTTCCCTATGTTATGGGAGTGCAAGAGACATCTCTTCTAGGGCCAAGCACTTACACACATGCAGACTTAGTAATCTGCTTATAACCTGACTTTCCCCACCCTGTCATCTTCTCCAAACTATTTTAGTCGTTTTTAAGTAATGTAGGCTTTTTTTTCTGTGAGCCTCGTATTCAACACTGCTTGCTGTGATAATCTAGAAACGTGTGTCAGAGCATCTGCTCTTCTTTGTACTGTGATGTCAATAATGTTGAATCATTTGTTATTGAGTGGGGTAACCATACAGCTCTTGCTCCCACTTAGAGCCATGTTTGTGGAGGTTGTGTCCAAATGATGCTGACCAATGTGTGGGAACCAAATTCAACAAAAATATGATTTGGGCAAAAGCTGGTGCTTGCAGCTTTTGGCCATTGGGTATTTTATAACAGTTTGCATCACTATTGCTGTTTATCCCTGCTTATACCGTACACACGAACTGTAATTGCCTAGTTGATTATCTGCTGCTTTCAGCACTGACACAGTGATGACTACTGATTTGGGATCTTAGTGCAATGTCCTGAAAAAGGACAAGTTAATTTCCAAAAATAGGACTGTTATTGCACTTTGGTAACTTTCAGAAAACAGTAATGTCTTTCATTGTTTTGATTTCTATAACGCTGACAATTAATTAAATCTATTTATGAAATGTGATTAAACACTTAAAACTCACATTGGTCTGTATATAAGCCTCACTTCTAACATTGAATGAATTTTCTTCTTAGAAAGCCTTTTCTCAAGCGTTCAACAGGAGTGCCATCCTATGAACACTTTGCAGCAGCACACTGAGCAAGCTGTGTGTGCTATAATGTCTTTATAACCAAGTCTATTGTTCTCATAATGATGTGCAGAGATGGGCAATATAGAATAACTAAACATGATCTAGAATGGCGGGTGCAAACTATGGGAAAAGTCTGATGCTCTTCTTGGGGAAGTGAGGGCAGATTGGATCCCTGGCGTGTGTCAAGGTGCTTGACATGCAGCCAGTCACATCATTCTATTTACTTAGCCAATATGACCCAATGCATATCAGAGAGGGTCAGCCATGGCTTGGACATATACACGGCCGGCCGGTGAATGTGAGTGAAAGTGCTGCATTCATTCTCTAACCATTTTCCCAGTCACTCCGTTCAACTATAAATTGGAACCTGTTGAGAAAGAAAATGAGCCCCCCCCAACCCTTCGCACCAAGCCAACATGGAGCTGTATTCTTTTAAATCCAGCCTGTAGTGTGCAAGGCCACATCTATTGTTTGCTTGAAACGGACTCCTACTGGTTCATTTGGGGCACAAGAAAGACATGCAGGGATTAGGAAGATCAGTTTCCCATCTCTTCTAGCCGAACTCCACATAACCCATGTGCAACACTTTTTAAACCATAATAACCAAGTGACTTCTGTGCACCACCTCAGGTTTCATATTTCCAACCACCAGAATTGATATTTGATGGATAAATTACCCACATGCTAAGAAACGTCATATTTTTCAGATGATAACTAGCATAACAATTTAATGGATTCTTTGCAAGAACTTCAATGTATAATATTTTCCCAGAAAAGGACATGGCTTTGGTTTTCAAAGCATTTGGCTATATTAGCAAAAGTATTATTTAGGAATTTATACAGACAGAGCAGGACTTTCACTTAGTAAGGGCCTGATTAATATTTGGGTGGTAATTGAAAATGCTTCAGTTACATGGACAATCCAAGAATGGAACTCCATTCACCATAGGCATAGCAAGGATGAGTCACCACTACCTTTTGATTCACTTCCAGATTTAGCACTTGCTCCAGAAACCAGAGGGTTTTGAGTTGCTAACCAACTTTAAATCAGGCCGTAGGTCTCTTGCATCATTCTTCCCACCTTGGGCTAAACAGTATATTTAAGTATTTCAGTTGGTTTTGCCTTGGTCTGATTCTATTTTCTTTTTAAGCCACAAGGAACTTAAAGTTTGACAAGACAAATGACCAAGGAGTGAATTTATTTCTTCAAAAATTTGGAAATAACTTCCTTAAGACCTTCTGTACAGTTCAACCTTGATCGAAAATTCATTGGATTTCTGGAAATAATATTAAATCCAGAGGAAAGTCAAAATGACTTTTCCCACCTCCTTTAGTGATGGCCACACTAAATTGTATTGGTGGCTTTTCCTTCAAATGTGGCATATATTTAATCAATTGGAGACGTTTCCTCTGGCACCCATCTCTAAATCGGGCCAGCGCTTTAAGAAATGTTCATTGCTTTGCTGCACAAAGCAAGGGAACAACAGAGAATGTAGTTTCCTTTAAACTAGATGCATCATATGTTAATATATATTAATGATCCATTCCTATTCTGTACATGAACATCAATTTTAGGTATGAATACTTTGTATTTACTATCACCTTGTTAATATTTAATCTATTTTCATTTTTTAATTAAACTTGTCTTGCTATGCTTTCAATTGTCTATTCTCGTGTTGTACTTAATGCATTCTCGTGTCTGCGTATATGGCTAGAGTTTTGACTAGCAGTTGTTTGAGATGCAGTGAAATGAGTAAGGCTGCTTCTTCATTATTGAGTTAAAAGACGTGGTGCTTATTGCAAATTTTGTGTTACCAATATGAATATTTATGATGAATAATTTATAATTATTGTTTTGTTGAATCCACTGACATTCACCAAGGCACACTATATGCACCCAAATACGAATGGATATGTAAAAATGAAAAAATACCTGAAAACTTTTATGATGCGCTAAAATGGAGCATAAAAAGAAAATTTAAAAAAGGATACAAATTCTTTCTTAATACCCGACTCTGCTGAAAGTCAAAGAAATAATATTTCCTTCTTTCTCTCAAGTCAAGGGAACATTTTTCAAGCATTCCTAATGTAGTATGGTAACATTTTCAAAATGCAACACTTTGCACATTAGGGTATTCTGTTCCTCAATATTTAGGGACAACGACATTTAGGCAACTGTTAAAACTTAAAGCTACGAGAGAGGAAATGATAATTGTAATCTTTTCTTTCAGATTAGCCATAATTCCTCTAGATGGGTATCCAAACACAGATGTTTGCATTTCAGAGACAATCACTTTGCCTAGTGCTTTCCTAATTTGTATGACGATCTTCTTTGAAGTATTTTCTAGTTCAGGGCAGTTCCAATTCACTGGTCGATGTAACTCATCCCAAATTTACATCAGTTTCAGAATTCTTTCTTCCCAAGGGTATCTTCTATAACCTTTAAGGCATGTAAGAAAATCTAAACATATAGAAAAATTTATTCTGCTTCGATTTGCCCCCAGGAGACAACAATGTTTTTATTTGCAAAGAGACTGCATGTCTTTAGATGCAATATTAAAACATGCCTTTGAAGCCCACTAGGGACAAAACCCAAATCCCATTTAACAGGATTCATTTGTAGCATTCAAATTTACAATTGGTTGAAACATCGGGTGTCATAGCAACCAACTTCCTATATTGATTTATTCCTTAAAACATGAAATTTCTTACATTCAACTCATCATAAGGAACATAGTGGCACATGGTGAGCAGGGCTCTTTAATAACTGTTGAATAAATAATTTATTTAATGATAAAATAATAGAATCAGTATTAGCTCTGTGTTATTGACGGTTCTTTAGATATGGGTCCTATGCAATATGGAACAGTCTTAATAGAGAGAGAAAACATTTCCCCAAACTAAACATCAGGCAAGGAAAAGCAAAAACGTACAACGACTATAAATCTTGTGTGACCATCATGGCAGGCGCCTAGACACCTTCGGGTAGTAGTGTGCGGTATAAAGTTTCATTTCATTTCATTACAAGGCATTTATTCCCGCAATGATGTCAGATGAGCGTCAGAGCAACCTCAAATGATAATTAATGTGTTCCATAATGCCACCAGAATTTCACTTTCACAAAAATGACAAATGTGAAGGTGTTTGAAAAAGTATGCTTTTGAAGCCCCACTTCAAGTTGTGCTTGTGTGTCTGTTGACCACCAAAATTCAGAGAGACTCCCACCTTATAACCCCAGTTACAATTCATTCATGATATCCACCAAGGTTACTACTATATGAAAAGTTTGTCTCTTAAATAAATGGGTTTCTTTATTTATTTTAGAAGCTTATATAGCTCAGGAATCACCCCAGAGGCGGTATCTCCATGCTGCAATCAGGCAGTGCTAGGGCTACAGACAGTTAAGCCATAGAGAGTTCAGTTTTCAGGAGTTTCCTGAAGCGCAAGTGATCATCACAGCTGCGCAGAGTATGGGGTAATGAGTTCCACAGCCATAGGGCCCTATAGGAGAAGACTTTGCCTCCTGAACGCGATTTCTTCACAAGGGGAATAGTAAGACGATTTTTCATACCCAAGCGTAATACTCTGCTGGGCTGGTAGCGAATACGTTTCTGAGCTAAATAGCTAGGTCCATTGCCATTTAAGGCTTTGTGGACAGTACAGCACACTTTGAAAATAATTCTCTGGTGGATGGGCAGCCAGTGGAGTTGCTGTAGGAGGGGAAGAGAGGCCGTTCTACGAGGCATATCAGTAACCAAGTGCGCTGCCGTGTTCTGTACAACCCGTAGTCTATTTAGCAGAGATTCGTTGGCAGCGTCCAGAAGTGCATTGCAATAGTCCAGACGACTCATAACCAGTGCCTGAACTAAGGTTTTGCGTACCGCTAGCGGAAGGAGGGAAAAGACTCTATGCAGCAAGCGTAACATATAGAAGCAAGTCCCAAAGGTGGCCCCACTTGGTCCTGCATAGACAGTGTCTGATCTAAGTAAACACCCAAGTTTTTTACCACTGTCTTAGGGATGGGGGCAGTCCCCAGGTCCGCTGGCCACCAATCCATAGATCAAAGTGTCTTGGCATTACCGAACAACATAATCTCCATCTTACCAGCATTTAGCTGGAGGTAATTGTCCGTCATCCAAGTGGAGATGGTTTTCATGCCATCTGAGAAACGAGATATTGTGGTAGAAGAATTATTGTTGAAAGATAAGAGCAGTTGGGTATCATCCCCATAGGAAATGGGGATGAAACCAAATTCCCTTACAATCTTAGCAAGGGGAGCCATGTATATATTAAACAACGTGAGGCTTAAGCAAGAACCTTGGGGTACTCCCTTAGAAATGTCCATCACATGGGACCGGAAGGAACCTACATTGATGACCTGCATATGGTCCTTCAGAAAGCTCAAAAACCATTGAAGAGCACAGCCACAAATTCCAATCTCTTCCAGTCTTCGAAATAAGATGTGGTGAGACACAGTGTCAAAAGCTGCGGATAAATCAAACAGCACTAATAACACAGATTGATTGTTGTCCAGAGAGCATCTGATGTAATCAGATACTGCAATCAGGGCCGACTCTGTGCTATGCATAGATCTAAAACCTGATTGCGAAGGATCTAGACAACCAATAGACTCTGTGTGTTCGGTGAGCTTTTTATTAATGTATCCTTCCAATAATTTGCTCATCAGAGGAAGAATGTTTATGGGGCGTTAGTTCAATAGAACCGATGCAGATATATTCCCCTTTTTGCGGATCAGGATCACCTGCGCTGCCGTCCACTCCCGGGGAAATAGGCCTTCACTTATCAAAAGATTAAATAATGTACCCACGGATGGGGCAAGCTGCACAGATAGTAGGGCAGCAACCTTTGCTGGTATGATGTTTGTAGTAGACCCAGACTTGGCCGATTTTAACATTTTCTCCATTGTGCGTACTTGTAAAGGAGTAAAGCTGTCTAATTGGAGCATTGTGTTAGTTATTATGGGGGGGTGAGAGAGAGATTCAATTGGGCTATCAGTGCTAGTGGAAAATGAGGCATAGATAGAATTTATTTTATCTTCCAAGTGATTAGCGATATCATCGGATAATCCTTGCGAGGGAGCGGTAGTGTCCTTAGCTACCATGGGATTTGTAAAGGATTTAAGAATTTTGTACAACTCTTTAGAGGAGTTTCCTGCTTGACTAAGTTGGAAAGCGATATGTGTTTTGCGTGCTTTTTTATTATTTTTGTGATAGAGTGAGAGTGCTTCTTTATAGATTTCCCTCTGCCTTTAATTCTGAGATGAGTGCCAGCGTATTTCCAACCATTTCCAGGCTGATTTCTCTTTACCTAACTCCATGGTCTCATCTGTTTCTGAGTGAGATTATGCTTTTTTAAAGGGGCAATATTATTAATAGCAGTTTTCAGAGCCCCGTGGTAATGCTCCAAACTTGAATTAATGTCCCCTTGCTCCACCCTCAAAGGCGCCTGAAACCTTTCCTTGAAGGCTTCTGGTGTAATTTTATTCCAATGTCTCCTAAAACTATGAAGGGTAATGTTTTCAGGAGTCCATCAGGGTTCTAGCTATCTGGAAATCAATTATGGCGTGATCAGACCACACTACCTGGTGAGGAGCCATAGACTGTAGTTTGGAAGAATTTGTTAGAATTAGATCTAGCGTGTGACCAGCAGAGTGGGTAGGGCCTACATTGGTTGTTTCTAGATCTAGGGAGGCCAGATCAGACAAAAACTGTGCCACTTCCCCCTTCGCACTGTTTTCGCTGTGTATGTTTAAGTCCCCTAGTAGAATAAAATGTTTTGAGGAAATCACATGGATAGCAATTAAGTCCAACAGTTTAAGGGTGAAATCTTGAATAGGTCCTGGAGGACGGTACACTAAATCACCTTTCCAGCATTCCTGTGGTGACAATTCAATTTTGAAGATGCAGATTTCTATTTTGTCCTCGGTGCGGGCTTCAATCATAGTTATTTTTAATGACTCTTTATGAATTATAGCAATACCTCCACACATCCTACACTCTCTATCAACCCTTAGAATTCGATATTGCTCTGCGAGGGCCAGAGTGATGGCGGGTGTGGAGTTGGGTTTTAGCCAAGTCTCCGTAAGAAAGCCCAAATCAGGAGTGTCTGAGGACAATAGATCCCATATTGCCATAGCATGTTTCGGCAGGGATCTAACATTACAAAGGAAGCACTTCCATTCTGGAGTTAGTGCCGGGGGTAGGGTAGGGGCTAACTCCGATGGTGTTTTTAAAACAGAGATAAACTCAGTCATATGAGGAATTGTCGATGAACTCACCTCCAGATCCTGAATGAGGCTCTGGTAGCGACAATAGGGACAGGAGAAAGGGCCCTCTAAGGAGGACAATTTACAGCACCTAAGATCAGCCACAGAGTTCCTTAGTGTGGAGAGACTGATTAGATCCTCCCCCGAATAAGCATATCTTGGTATGTTCGAAGTAATTAAGGACAAAGGGGCAGGGATCCTGGCTCCTGGCAACGTCCAGGCGCGGACGGGTGCAGGCGGGCTTGCCTTTGGCGCGACAGCGGCGCGCCCGCTGCGTGCATCCGACCTGCCATGCAGATTAAATAGTGAGCGTGGGAGTGCTATCTCCCGTGACCTCCACAACCCGGAAGTCACTCTGTCCACTCTCGCCGGCTCCCTCCAGACAAACGGAAAATCCGCAGGTTAAATAATACTATCAAGGTACCTGCTGATGGGGACTTTTGTCCAAGCAAATTTAGGATACATCTTGTTTTAACATTCAATTTACTTTCATTTTAAATTTTGAAGAATTTGGATTTGTTGAATTAAAGCAAAACGCTAGCTACTGAGAAAGTTGTGTTCATGAGCATGAGACCAAATTGATCACAGCCAACCAAATCTCCAGGTTTCTGTAGCAATTTGAGATACAATAAAATATGCACTTTAGTAATTCTCAAGGTCTGAAAGGGCCCAGCCACCTTTGACCAAACTGCAGTACCTTTTATTTTGTTCTAACCGCTCCACTTTGCCAACTGAGACAGAAAAGCTACAAGCATTGGCAATGCCAATAGGTCTGGCTTTAAAGACATGTATGGTAATGTGAAGCATTACAAGTAAAAAGCATGGTAATAGATAAATATATGTGTGGAAGCAAAGAATTGTATAATACAATTGGACTAGGATAAAATGTCAGGTGACAGTTGCACTGTCAAGCCAGACCTAAAAATCTATTTAGGTTAATAACTGCCCTCCTCCAATTTGTGCTGCTGCTAGAGAAAAACAACATAAATTATCCAGTTATCCAAGACACTTTGACAGCATTACAATTTCATGTGTGTGCCCCTGAAAGTTCAACCTCAGGCAACTGAATAAAGAAAATGTTCACAGATGCTTGAAGGAAAAGCACTTTTTGTGGGAGCACACAACTTCTGCCCATTTAAAACATGTACTCCGGGCTCCCAACTTGTGGGTGGAGCCAAAGCCCCTCTCTGGTGATGCTCACTTAATTGTCTGGTAACAGCTGCTCTGTCAAGCCAGACGATAATTAATGAACTAAGCCTTTGGAAGAGAAACACAGCCAATAGCTCAGGATTTTCTGAAAAATCTGACTTGATAAAATCACATCTTTATCAAGCTAATCCATCTTCATTATTTTGTTTCTCGAGCAGAAACTTGCTTAGAATTTTTAACAAACTACGGACACAAATGAAAACTGTGTTGATGCTAGGTTTTACAGTGATTTATAAACCCAAATACCTCTTAGGGCAAACCAAAGTGACCAAAATTAGTTCTGCATTATTGGAATACATTAAGATGTTGCTAAAAAAAATCATCTGGCATAAGCAGACCCTTTTGTATATCAGAAACATCACTGTACAGGTAAAGCACAAGAATTTCAGCTTACATGTGACTTTTACTAAGATCATGAAACACCTTGTGACCATCTAGAACATATGAATAACACGGGTCAATCACTCAATGAACAATGGAAACTGCAAACTGCAAAGGTGAAATTGTGCATCAGTGACCAACACAGCTCTCAATACATATATTCTGTCATGTGGCTCATTAATAATCAATCTTCCTCCGAGGTCTGGTAGACCTCTTGTAATGGCCTTGTAAACTAAACCGGACTTCCCATAGGGCCAAGGGATTCCACCACATTGTTCAGTATCTGAACAAATACATGTGTTGCTGGCCAGGAATAAAGCCAAGTTTGTTCAGTGGCTACGCTAGGTTAGATGCCAGGCAGCTTAAAGGTGACACATACATGCCAAATAGAGAAGCGCGTGCTGAAGAGCCCTGGTGTACACCGTGATCAAGTTTTATAAAACAAGATTGTAAAGAACCACGCTTCACCACTTATGTGTAGTCCAAATGATAGGAGGCTTTGAATGCCAAGACATTGCACATACGCCAGTGTCTGCAACACAGCTGGTGATTGAGATGTGAAATAATTTGTGTTGAAATCTAAGACATCCAACAATATTAGCACCACTTCTTCCAAGGTCACTCTGAGGTAATGCAGGATCAAAATCAGATAAGTTTCTGTGCTATACACTGGGAGAAAGCCTGATTGAGCCACATACAGTGTTTCTTGATCTAAGAAATACTGAAATTTGAATGTCAATGTGTTTTTCCAAAATGTTATTGTGAAGAGAACTGGGCTAAGACTTTTTCAGCAAAGTCTTCACCAATGCCTATTTTTAAGTAACACGATTGGAGGAGATGATCGATCAATTGCAGGGAAGAGAAAGTAATGGACCTTAGACCCCTATCCATCAGTGAAGCATGGTAACTGGACAGATTCCAAGAGAAATGTACTATCTAATCGAAGGTGCGAGTGAGTTCAAGTATTCTACCATTAGTAGTGGGAATTCAAAATAATTACAGAAGACTCCAGCTTGCAATTATGCAGTGCATTTCTAGTGAATGATTTACTTATTGATTATTGTTTACTCGGATACGTATATTTTCAAACTCCAGACGCAGTCTTCTTCCAGTATCGATTGCAATTCATGAATTACATTTCAATAACATTGAGTACCTTCTATCAAGATCTCTGCATTCTTTATGGTGAATCCCTCCTAAACCATTCCTCTTTCCAGAAACCATATAAACAGTCTCATATTAGTTAAGTGACAGAAATAAACTGGTCAATGTTATTCATTTTCACTGTGGGCCTTTAGTTGCTCTACAACGCATTTACCAAATGTACCTGTCTCATGACATATAATTTGTGTCTTTGAATCCTTCCAGATCATAAGGAAAACTGCCTGATATGAAGCAGCTTTCTGTGACTTTAAAGACTCTTACACCGATATTGGCTGCGCAAGCACAGTCTGCTTGTAAGAAAATGAATTATTATTTGGGGTGGGTGACTAACCACCTCAAGAAACAATCACAACCTTTGTCAGGGTGAACCCTGAAATGCACTAAATTAACCTGAGCTCAACCCCCAGAAAGCTAGGGCACAGAGCAGACACACTTAACTTAGGGCAATGTGTAAATTATTTATGCATTACGAAAACAGTAATAAAGTTAAAATGCAAAGCAAAACTGAATTAGAAGAATGGATACAATTTAATAAACAAAATGACACCAAACAAAAACAAATACAATAAGGGGAACCGGAAATATGAATTCTTAAAGTTTTAAGTAGAAATAGTGCTAAGAAGCATGAAGTGCCAACAATAGTCAATGGTGACAGTAGGCAATGGACCTAGGCGCAATTTGACGCAGACCGCAATGAAGCACAGGTCCTATTCATTAACAAAATTTTGCCTTCTGACTTTAGTCCATTAAGTTCCAATCCACCACAGGAGTGCTCTTCTAAAGCCCCCCCAGGGCTTCAGATGAGGCACTGAGAGACTTACAAGGTGTCAGGCAGAGGTCAATCAGCAGGGTCCAGCACTGATCATTTAGGCAGTTGGGGAAAAGGCCTCTTTTAGTTTGTTGTGTCCCTGTAGCTTTAACAGAAGGTCAGCATTTTGACCCTTGGAATCCACTTCTTTGTCCTTGGTACAAAAGAGAGCTGATCCATTCATTCAGGAATTTTCTTAGGTCACAGGCAGCAGGTTCTCTCCTCTTCCGATCTTATTCAAACCCAGGAGTGTTCTAAAATGTGTGCCTGGTTATGGCACATTTATGCCTAGCATGAAGTAGTGGGTGGAAATGACTCCCAGGCATGTCCTTAACACGGTAGTAAAAGTTGCGGGAGGCAACTCTACCCACTTTGGGCATTATCAAGATGCCAAAAGTCTTCAGCCACACTAAATGTAGGCTCTGAAAGTGGTGAGAGGGTATGGGGAGTACACTATGGTAATTCTACTGTCCCTTCACTAAAATCTAGTTTGTGGCCGTCACTATACACTAGTAAACTCAGAGACAATAGTCTGGTAGAACAACGCGGGTTTTTTCAGCAAACTGACAGTGGATTCACAATAATTGTTTTGGCACCCTGTTTTTCTTTTTTTTAAGTGTGGATCCAATGTTATATGTAAACCCAGAGACAGAGGTCTGATAGAACAAAAGTAGGTCCATCACACAGACAGTGGAACTGTTTTGGCATTCTGTTTCCCTTCTTTTCAAGTGTCCCCTCAGTGTTATATGTAAAGCGCAGCAGACATGTCAAGCAAGAGTTGGCATTCATAAAGGATTTGATACAGTTCTGTCAGTAATGTCAAAAAGGATGCTCACATCCCACCCTGCATATACTGTCATATCTGCCCATTCAGGTCTGCCTATTGTTTCTGCCTCGGAAGCACTTCACACCTTTTTCACACCTATTCAAATGCTACTTACTGGCTTGCAGAAGTGGGAGAGCACTAATGCCTCTATTGTCTCCTTTCTTATTTCTCCTGATGCCTTCCCTTTCTTTCTCTTTGCAATTGTGTTTCCTGTGTATCATGTTCAAATGTCTTGACTGCTCTGCCATAACTCTCCATTTTCCAACATGTATTTCTTGCTCTGCTTCTCAATATCTACTTTCTGTTCCTCATACAGTTTGTACCCTATCCCTCTTTCGTGTCATCTCCCTAAAAGCCAGCAGATATGGGAATTTTCCTACCTGCTATAAGATTTTTCCCCTAAAAACAACCTGATTGCTTTGAATTTCTGCTACGTATTTAGCCTTGTTGTACTAATCTTTTTAATTTGCAAGATTTCTATGTTCTGCCTAGTGGGATGAAGTTAAGATTTCATTTTACTCCCCAAAGTTCATGGTCTTTGTTACTTTGTCCTTCTGAACTACAATTAAGTGACACAGGAGTTGGAAGTTTGCTGTCCCAGAAACTCCTTACAGAAAGTTTCCAAGCATTTCAATATATTATGGTGCAGGTTTCTTCCTCATGTGTAGCATACTCAACAAGCATTGGCAAAGCCAATAGGTCTCGCATTGGCAATAAGAAACAAAATACATGTTTGCAGATGCTGAACAGCGTCGCAAAAACAAAATATAAAAGCCACACAGCATGATCACATACACGGGCCACCATGCATGTGCATGTATGCCTCATTACATGTCAGGCATTTTTTCCTTTTTTAACTTTTAATTTACTCATTCAAGTTGGCGGGCAGGAATCTTACGAGTCAGCAAGTAGCAAGCCGCAGTTGCTGGGCCCTCAAAAAAAATAAATAAAAATCATTTTTTTTTTTAAGTATGTGCCGGGGAGTGGCAGAGAGAAATGTAGTAGCAGTGGCTGCTGGAAGGATTAGTCAATGCCAGAGTGGGGGAAAGGAGAACAATGGAAGAGGTTGTAGAATGTGTGCAAGGTAATTGTAATAAAAAACAAGATAGACAAGGGTGACAGAAGGAAAGGACAAACTGGGGGTAACGGTAGCAACATAAAGAACTTGGAGGGGGTAAGGATTTGAGTGGGAAAGCAGTACAGGCATGAGATAACAGGAAAATATGCACTTGCATATATTTCTGAAAGAGAAAGAAAAAAGTAGTTCCCTGAATGTAAGACTAAGAAGTTTATAAGTCATTCAATCAAAATAATGATAAGGAAGGAAGGAAGGGGCAAAGGCAAGAAGAGGAAGGAAAACTATCAAATATTAAGGAAGCAAATAAGATTGACAAGAAAGTCAACAAATGCTATACAATGGGCTGGCCCAAAGCACACTGGTAGTATTAGTACTGTCCATAATAGATCTTCGATAGCAGACAGCTAAAAGCTGTCAGTAGGGAAGACATTAAAGTGGTCTATCTCTATTGACTTCCAAACATTCCTAAATTAATTAAAAAGTGTGGTACTCTCAATGTGGAGTGGCACATGATTTAGGTATGACAAGTGTGACCATAGCAACATTAATCAGCACAGTTGAAAGTTCTTGTTTATGCTATGCCCATTTCCTAAAAAGGGTCCTTCATCTTTTTTCTTATCATCACAAGGTCTCTATTATGGATGAATTTAAATCATCTAACATTGATTTCTGCAATGCATTATGTCTAGATCTTCCAGAGTCTTGTATGCATCACCTTTAACTGATACAAAATGTTGGAACCAGAACAATCCTGAGGCTTCCCAGACCATATTTCTCCAGCCCTTGCCAGGCTTCACTGGTTGGCAGCTAAGCAACACATATTACTTGAGGCTATGGGGCATATTTACAAGGAAATGGTGCAGTGTGGTGCTGCTGCAAATTTTGCAGCACTGTGTCATTTCAAAAAATGCAGGGATGCGCCATATTTACAACAATATGGCACACCCATGTGTTTTCCCTTGCACTGGTGCTATAAATTGCTGCCTAGCGCCAACACAGAGACCCTTGCGGCATAGTGCAAGGTTGCCTGTGTTGCAGGGAATGATCGTTTATTTGCAGGAAGGTGTCTCTTCCTGCACATAAACAATCATTAAAGGTGTTTTGCTCTTTCTGTGTGTGCTGCAGAATGCAGCACCCATAGAAAAAGCACAAACAAGGAGAAATATAAGTATTTCTCCTTGTTGCACCAAACTAGCACCTGCTTTTGCATGGCATTAGTTTTTGGCAATGCTTCAGATTTACAGATCCGTGTAAATCATGGGCAGCGTCAAAAAGCAATGGATGTTGTGGCGGAATGCTCACAGTAACACGCATCGCATTCTCCTTTCACGCAGAAAACTGTGTAAAAGCGTACCATATTTACAAAGCAGCGTTAAGCTATGCAAAGTGGCTCATCGCCACTTTGTAAATATGATGCAGGGCATTACGCCACCGGAACGTCGTAAAAAGTGACTTTCAGGTGGCACATTCCCCTTGTAGATATGCCCCTATATGTCTGCTTCGTAAACCATTCCAAACTTCAGACTTACTCCACTGTTCATAAACTCATATTCCCTGTAGATTACAGTGTTTTATTTCTGTGCAATGATTGAGGAGCCTGTGATTCCTCTGGTTTCTAACCGCCATGGCTTGTTTTGGCAAAAGCATTTTAATACATAAAACTAAACTAATACAAATTGAAGTTGCTGCCAGCAACTCAAAGAGCATAATTGTGCTAAATTCCCTTAATTATTCTGATATTAGCTTCAAACATATAATCTTTAATGGATCTTACACCCCCTTCCATATTTTTTCCACTTTTCTGAAACCAGCTCTGGTGGTTGTGATAAATATATTCAGGTGGGTCTGTCTCAAATTGTAGTAAGAGAATGGGAGGGTATAGCTGAACGCTCAGATGACCAGCAGCTTCAATTCAGATGGAGATATCAACTTGGCTGCAGATTAATTGCCCTTTGTGATAGAAGTAGCAACAATCAGTGATAAATGGCTCATGGTCTAACACGCTATTATGTATGGCTCTGGTAGAGAGTCACTAGTGTGAATAACTGGTGCAAATCCAGTAACTCACTGCTATGGCACAGAAACACTTGTTAACAAAAATATCTTACCCACCGTTGCTAAGTCGTCATAAGGGAATTCCAAGCTTCTCTAACAAGCCTAAGAGCTTGCGGAGCAGAAAAAGCAGCACAGCCTCTGGAGGCGAGAGAAGGGAAGGCACAGAGGGGCTTATTTACAAGCCACTTGCACCACCGGTGTCTGTCCCAAAAGGGACTTCTGCATAGTAAATGTCATGCATTTTGAGGTAAGGTAACATAACCTAAGCGTTACATGACACATCACTAACAAAAATCCATGCATTACTTCAGATTTTCACACTATTCTTGGTAGAGGTACTTTGGCATACGAAATGTGTTGCATCTGTTAGAAAAATGTTGTGTTAAAGATAACACTCACGCATCTCCTGTAAAAATGACTTATTACTCACTAAGCGTAACGCTCCAGATGGAAAAACGATGCTTCAACAAACAACGTGACGCATGCAGATATTGTGACATGAATCGCCTTTTAATGGATGTTGCGTAAAAAAACAACAACATGTAGGCAGAAAATATGACGTAAAACGTCAAAACGTGTCGCATCCATACAAGAAATGATTCAATGACTCAGCCATGCTGCAAAACAGGAAGTGGACAGTTAGTTTCTCTTTCACTTACTATTCCTAGGAGTGTGATTGGTGATGGAGGGAATTGTGTGGCACCTGTATTGTACTGTTTTAAGTGTCTGCTTTGTGAAAGTTTTGTAAAATTTGTCTGTTTATTGTCCTGTGTAATAAATTGTGTTGTTTATATTGTTGTGTTGTGAGGTGTGTGTGCATTTTTGGGGTCAATAGTTGTAGGGATAGGGGTAAGGTTGGGCAATAAGTTTCTGTTTTTATTATTTTGTATATAGAATTATAGTGATGGCAGGCAGGTCAAAAAACCTGTCACCACACAAGTTTGGGGGCTTACTTTGACTCATTGTACAGTTGCTACCCAATATGATTGGCACTGGTGGCCACGTCAGTAAGGGCTACCCCCCCTGAGAACGCCGTCAAAGGTGGGAAACGGTCCAGTACCAGATGGCTTGCATATTTGATGTGGAGAGGACTGTCCATCAGTTAAAGCACCGCTGGCAACATGTCATCAGTAGAGAGGCTGATCTGTTGGACCATCTCAGCCTGTAAGTCGGTAGCCCTCTTGGTAAGTCAATACATACCTAAACACCCATAGCTCAACTCACACATACATATGCATTGTGTGTAATAGTGACATGTACAGTTAGTGAGGCACTATGGTCCTCATGTGTGAAAAATGGCGCATTGCTGGGGAAAAACAGCAATGGAATACTTTTCATAGCGCCATCTTTGCAACACCTTGGATGCACCGTATTTATTTTTCGGAGCACCATGGCACAGTGAATCAACAGATACGTCAGCTATCCAGACTTATCTGTTGGAGCAATGATGAAGCATTGCTGGAGTGTGTAGGTAAATGACGCAACTACAGTAATGTGTCATTACACAAGGGCGATTCCCATGTGTGAAGCCCTAGGTCACTCCTTACACCATGGTACAAGGGTGCCTGTGTTGCGGGGATGTCTGTTTTTGTGCAGGAAGGGACACCTTCCTGCACAAAAACAATCATGAGAGGTGTTTTCCTCTTTCTGTGCGTGCTGCAGAAAGGCAGCACTCATAGAAACAGGGAAAAATGAAGAGAAATAAATGAATTCCTTGTCGTTGCGCCTCCTTACACCTCCCCTGGGGAGGCATAGGAATCTGACGCATTGTTTACAAAACCTTGAAAATATGGAAATGCAGCTAAATCCATGGGTGCTGCGTGGGAACACCCACAGCAATACCCATGGCACACTCCTTTCACACAAAGTGCTTTGTGAAAAGGGGACTTATTTACAAGGACACAAAAAGCCATGCAGGGTGGCTTAACGTATCCTTGTAAATATGGAGCACCAAATTGCACTAGCGGAGCATCAAAAAATAGTGACGCACCTGTGGCACAAGGGGCTTGTAAAATGACCCATCTAATTTTTAACTGCACCAGTTCTAAGAGGCTTTTTCATGGTGTAACACCCACGAGACCTGACGCAGGTATATTGTAGCTAACCCTGGGCGTAGTTCGCGTAGTAGCGCTACGCGTAGCTACGCGAAGTGCACTTCGCACTACGCGAGCTACGCGTAGCTACGCGAACTGCGTGGTGCACTGTGGAAAATGCTGTTCGCACTGATTGCACAGTGCCGGATGCTTGTCCGCACTGTGCAATCAGTGCAAACCGCATCTTGCACAGTGCAAGCGGTCAGTTTTCTGCCGCCGAGTAGATTTCTACCGAGCGGCAGCTTCTCAATGCAAACTGGTAGTTTCTCATCGCGAGCGGTCGCGAGCATACGCGACCACTCGCAATGAGAAACCTGACCTCCCGCGTTGAGAATCTCGCCGGGAGGTTTATTTTCCACGCTCGCGATCGGCAACTTGATGTTGCTGATCGCGAACGAGGAAAAAGTCTCGCCGGGATAGTCATTTGCTTGCTCGCGGTCGCCAACTTGACGTTGAGGACCGCGAGCAAGCAAAAAATGACCGCTACGCTACGCGTGTTTGCACTGTGCTACGTGCAATTCGCGTAGTGCGAAGTAGCGCAAACTTCGCAAACTACGCGAGTGTAGCGTAGTACTTCGCCCAGGGTTAATTGTAGCACAGAACTTTGCAAAGTGCCGCATCTGCATAGATGCGTCCCATTATGAACCGGGCGCAGTGTGGCACATTGATCAACGTACCCCAACATCACTGAAAAGTGAGGCAAATGCAGCACAAGGCCTTGATAGATGAGCACCTATGTGCCTCAAAAATATTGTGCGTTGTAAAGCGCGTAATGCCAGAGAACAATGAACATGGGGACAGTGTGATGTGTCTCTTACATGTGAGCACACGTAAGTATGTGATCAAACATTGTTGCCTAAGTATGCTTTGTGTGCAACTTCCAAAACAACTCTCCACACAGCCCAGACATCTGTACAACTGTCACCCATGTAGGTAGCTATGCTACCTCTTTTACCTGCGCTGAACTCAGTACTACACTTGGCTGATATGGACACTATGTACTGGCATGACAGCATAGTGACATGCCAATGACCATCACTCTGGTGTTACAACATGGCTTTGAGAACAAAAGCCATTGTATGGTAATTTCATTCTTGTGTAATGGCTATGTACTGTGCTCCATGCATTCACTGTACACTTGTCCTGCATTCACAGGTCAATGTACCTCTGTTTATGTCTCATAGGTGGACCCCAGGCCTACACACAAGGAGAGGTGGACTCATTTCAGGACCCTAATGCTACCAGTGAGCATCAAGCCTTATTTTGTTTGATCCAGTAGGCTACTACTAATATTTTGCATGGAATGTAAACAATCACATGTTCCACAACTGACAACAGCATGTGTATATAAATAGTACCATACATGTGCCTTGACATGCTATCTTGGTAGGTGTCACATCAAAGTATCCATCTGTGGAAATTTATCCATTCACAATGCATTCCATAAATCCACACTTACATGCATATTCACAATGAGTCAATACCCCCATAACATCACTGTATTAAATGTTCTGGTGGCATTGACTTCTTTACATGAATTACAATTTGATGGATAAGCCAGCTAACATGGCTACATGCCACCTTGTAGGTTATGCCCCTATTCACGCACAATTTAGCATGGGAGGTCTGTGCAATGGTTGTAGCTGAGGAAAATCAAGTTCAACAACCATTGCTGTATTGGGACAGGGCCCAAAATGTACCATGAGTAAACCTGGAGCACAACAAGCGATACAAGATGATAACACTTATTTGACCTTGGACATTGCTCTTACTACGTGTGCTGCTTTGTGCAGCACACATAGCAAGATGAAAATGCCATCACACAATAGATATGAGCTGGAGTGTGCACCTACCCACACTAACACAAACTTGCCTACAATACAGACACCCGTACACCATCTTGCATGCTTGGCAGCATTGTTACATGGCAAATCATTGTGTGCCAGTGCAGAGTTGAAGGTACAAACTTCACCAAAACTTTGAAAATTGGGCCATTGTTGTAGCCATGTCTTCACTCACTGCAACTTAACATCAAGGGTACTAGGGCAGCTGTGCATCTGTAACATTGGATTGTGATGCAAACTATTGTTCCAGGCACCATGGGCATCTATTCTGAGGCTTTGGCGTAGGGCAGTGCCAGAAGGAATCTTGCTGTGTTGCCCTCCATCAAAACAAAAGGGCAGCAATGCACCTAATCTATGAGATTCGGTGCATACCAGTCCTTTCCCCCCTGCGCTGACGCACGATAGGCTGACATGCACCAAGGCAGGCATCCTTGCACCATGGTGCAAGGGTGCCTGCATTGCAGTGCTGATTGATTTTATGCAGGAAGGGACACCTTTCTGCACAAAATCAAAACATTCTGGCTATTTCCTCTTTCTATGTGTGCTGCAGAATGCAGCACACATACAAAAAGGAGAAAAAGAGGAGAAATTAAAACATTTCCCATCATTGTGCATCCCTAATGCCACCCCTGGGGTGGGGTTAAATTCTGACACATTTCCAGGTTTGCGATTTGTCGTAAATCTGGGAATGTGTCAGATTCCATGGGTGTTGCATGGGAACACCCACAGCAAAACCCATGGAACGGCCCTTTTATACAAAGTGCTGCGAGAAAGGAACACATGTGTATAAGGCCAGGAAAAGCCATGACAAGTGGCTTTACGTGGCCTTGTAAATATGCTGGGCCACATTGTGCCACCAGAATGTCATAAAAGTGATGTTACAGGGGCGCAAGTGGCCTCATAAAAGAGGCATTATGTGTGAGGCCTCATGTCAGAGTAATTTTGTATGGAAATGGCTGGGACTTAGCAGGATCAGTATGTGCCGACAATTCATGTATGTAGCTTTGGCTAGGGCTGAAAGCTGTGTGAGTACTATCCCCACACCTACTTTGCTTTGCCTAATACATGTATGATGTCACCTGTAGCAGTGTGCAGAGTTGATTTCTGTGCATCTTGCTTCCTGTGTGTGTGGACTGACTATCAAGGCAATGGTTGCTTAGTATGTACGTCAACCCCAACCATGTAGTTCGATTCTGAGCATTTGCAGCAACAGGACAGTTTACTTTCCTTGTATGTTCATGTTTTACCATGAGCTGTCATTGCACTGTATGTGAGCATCCAGGACAGCTTCAGGAAGAACTGTTATCATCATTACATATGAGCAAGTTCACATGGTCAAAAATATGTTCAGGTACATCCTGGAATTCTCATATGTTAGGGTGATGTGCCATTGTACCAATTATTCAGTCATGATAGCAACAAAGAAGTCTAGTACAACTAGTACCCCAAATATATATCTGCAAAGGCATGACTCCATTGTGGCATGTAATCATCTCATCTGTGGGACTTTGTTGCCCACATGCAACATGTATATTGCTGATGTCAGCCTACATCAGGGTTGCCTACACATCCTTCTGAGTCCTGCATGTGAGTAACATGTGATTGTATAGAGCAAGTGAGGTAATGTGGTATCAGCCTGAGGCCTATTGTGCGGTCCACGAAAATTTGGCAATGAAAAAGAGAGGGTATGGATAGGATGCAATTGCCCTGAACAAATCGGAATTTGTAAATGTTGAGGGATCTACACCATGCACAAGGATATTGTGTCCCAGGTCTGGCCATGTGTGACTACACCCTTTACACATAGGTTGGTTCCCCTTGCTGGTACCTTCTTGCATGCTGCATATCATTCCCCATGGAGTACATAGATGGTACCTAGATGGGCATTGTGTGTACATGTTTGTGCACATGATTGCACCCACTAAATTTAGGTTTGGAGATTATCAGGGCTCAGTGTGACTTTCGACAGTCACTTCCATTTCTTGTAACCACAAAGCCAACTCCAGGCTGTTCATGTGATGCCACAGGATGTGACGAACAAGCTGGATGTGTACATTTGTTGTGTGGTTGTCCCACAGAAATCTTAGTTTTGGCACTAGTTTAGCATTCAGCATCTACAATGTTCTCATGCATGGACAGCAGAGAGTGTCATCTATGACCACAATGTCTGAGACATGTGTCATTCTTCTCCAACAGACAAAATGACTGCAGAGGAGGAACGGCTATTCCGAAGTCATAAGAGCCAATACCAGCACATCTGCAGCATATCCAAGGGGTTCATGGGGATGAGCCGCAGATATGAAAAGGAAAAGGCAGCCAAAACCTGGGTTTCATCTGCATCCTGGTAAAGTGCCAATGACTCCAAAGGACACCAGGGCCTACAAGGGAATGGGACATCCAGGAGGGCAGGAGCCTCAAGCAGGCCCTTCATCTGCAACTACACCGTTGGCAGGACAACCGCCACTACACAGTGCATGACAATGGGGTGGTCAGGGGGTGACTCCCGAGGATGTGACATATTTCAAATTGAAATTGGCCGGTCTGGAGATGCAGATGGCCACAAGTTGGACACACTGCAGCAGTCTGTGGACCGCATCCTGCAGCAGCTGTAATTCACAGAATGTAATCATAAGTTTCCTTTTTTTTCTTTGTTTGGCTTTATGATAATAATAGTGTTAGAATAGTTAAAGTTAGATTAGTCAGGTTTAGATTAGCGTAGTTGTAGTTTTTGCAAATATTTAGGTACTTTTTATTGTAATTGTTCAGTGTGATTCGATTTTGGGTTCTTAGTTTTATTGGTTTGTATGATATATATTAAAAAATATATATATACACATATATTTTTATGTAGGCTTCAATGTTTAGTTAGTTCTTGTATAGGTTAAGTATATGTATGTCCAGTGTGCATTGATGTGTTAAGGAGGAGTGGGGGGTAGATGGTTTAGTGGTCTTATGTGATGCTTGTGTAGCATAGATTTATTTAAGGTTAGTTAAGGTAGTTTATTGATAAGTTAGAATAGGTTAGTTTTGTAGGGATATATTAGGTGCAGGATTAGTACATTAGGATAAGTACATTTTTAAATTCATTTTAAGATTCATTTGTATCCTTTAATAGTTATTTTAAAAATTGTGTTGCCAGATACACTCTTGTTCATTGTTGTGCAGCATTAATGCTGACTTATGCTTTTGATGGATTAGGCCCAACCGATGCCATTTGGAACTTGTGTATGTGTGTGGCTAATGCACATTTGCTATGGATCATCATGACATTTCTGTCAGAATACATGTGATTTCAACACTTGTGATACAACACTTTGGCCCATACACTAGTGGAAGATGTACAAACTACTCATATCATTTGGAACCTTGCAGTTCTAAGTGCATGTGCATGTTTTGCAAAAGGAATTATGAGAAATACTGTTGATGACTGGTGTATTCGTATCATTAGGTATTGACTCATACACAGATGGCAAACACATACACACTCCACATTGCCCCATTCTGCGCTGATTACCCTCGGTTTTGCTGCATGATCACCATGATACTGTCCAACAAATGGTCAATTGATGCTACTGTTCATCACAATATCTGTGAAGAAAACATGTTGCAGAGCAGGAATGAAAACTGGTGTCAAAAAGAACAACTTAGCATGCATCGTGGGTTCTGATATGACTGGTTACTCTCACTGTGGCTATGTTGTAATATGACCATGGTAAGATCTTTGCTTCAGATGGCTGTTGTACATGGTGTAGACGCATGCACATTAAAGTTCTTTTGAGATACATGTAGAGTCATTCCACACACTGACACAGGTGTTCATCTTTATTTACACATCTCACAGAAAGCAAAGGGTAAGTGGCAGTACTTGAAACAATCATCCATAAATCATGAAGCAATACTTTGGATGTGCAGCCATGTTTCCCGGGGGAAGATATGTTAAGACATATGTGGTAAAGAAGAGTTCTAGTGAGGATGTAAATGACAGTGCCACAAAGTGATTTTCTGCAACAACAATGGGACAGCAATGGTGGAGTGTAACATGGGGACAAAGCAAGAGGAGGACAGTGTTTTCACACTGGCACAGTTATGAGCAAAGTTCAATGGTTTCACAGCACATGTGGCACAGGGAAATGTTAGTGGGCAGTCTTACGCTGGAATTGTGTCTTATAAAAATCCTCTTCCTTATCTGTGTCTGTTGGCTGCTCTGTGGGGGCTGTAGTAGGTGACTGAGTTAGATGAGGAATACCAACATCAGGGGCTGAGCATGTGGAAGCCATGGCTGCAGCAGCATTTCCCTGTGCCAACAGGTAAAGCAGCAGTGCATTTAGGATGGTCTGCTGGTTTTTCAGGATAGCTACTACATCCCGGTGGTAGGCAGCCATTGTGGCAATTGAGGTATACTGCTTCCGCTCCATTGACTTTAGGATGTCACGAATTCCCACCAGCCATTTCCCTACCTCGCTGGTACCACTTTGGCAAGGCATTTGTTCATGCCTTTGCCTCATGAGGCCAGCGATGGTAGCCAGGGATTGAACAAGGCCATGGCGTGGAGGGTAGTTTCCTTGTGTATCCTTCAGGTTCTCATCATTGGAATTAAGGCATCTATGGATGGCCTATAGGCTCACTGCCATGGTCTCCATCCCCACATGAACCTCATTCACAAGCTCATGCTGGAGTCCAACAGCACGCTGTTGGAACAAAAGTTATGTGTCCTCAGAGTCCAGTGGTGGATGTGTGCTGACAGGTGCTGTGGGTGCACTTGTTTTGGAATCATCTTGAGATCCCACTACATTGGTGTCCCTCACGGCAACCGGAGATGGTGTCTGTATGGAGTCCAGTATTTGGTGGATGATATCCTGATCAAGGGTGGACAGGCTCTCGTCCATGTCAGGAAATTCCAGTGGATCATGCACCTGGACAGACGGTATAGGTGCATCCTCTGCACAGAGAGAGAGATATGTTACTGCTGTTTGCAGAGTGATTTGGGATAGAGTTGGCTCTCCTACTTTTCAATTTTGAATGCTGTGGGCCAACACAGCATTCCTTCTTGGGGTGCAAACCTAGGGACATATTTACTAGCCCATTGCAACGCCGCTGCATCACTTTTTATGACGCACCGGTGGTGCAGTGTGCTTCCCCATATTTACAAGGCCACAGAAAGCCACCTTGAGTGGCTTTTCGTGGCCTTGTAAATGCGGCCCCTTATCAAATATCACTTTGCCATGGGTGCTGCTGTGGGTGTTCCCACGCAGCACCCATGAATTCTGCCGCATTTCCAGATTTATGTGAAATTGTAAACCTGGGAATGCGTCAGAATCCTGCGCTTCCCCAGGTGATGTGTAGGGAGGCGCAACGAGGAGAATTGTTTTAATTTCTCCTCATTTTTACCTCTTTCAATGCAGGCTGCATTTCTGCAGCACACACAGAAAGAGGGAAACACCTCTTGTAATTGTTTTTGGGCAGGAAGGTGTCCCTTCCTGCACAAATACAATCATCCCCGCAACACAGGCACCCTTGCACCATGGTGCAAGGGTACCTGCGTTAGCGCATGGCAGACAATTGTGTACCAGCACAAGGAGAGCAAAGGGATCCATCATATCGTTGTAGATATGACACATACCTTTACTTCCACAGTAATGCAGCATGGCGCCGCCAAATGACTTGCAGCACCGCGCTGCGTTACTTTGTTGTATATAAGGCCCCTACTGCATTGCATACAGGGCAGGTATGCATTATCGGGCATACTTACAAGGCCCTTGGGCAGCAGGTGCGTCACTTTTTGTGATGCAACTGTGGCGCCGGGTGGTGCTCCATATTTGCAAGGCCGCATAAAGCCGCCTGGCTCCTTGTTAACATGGTCCCTTTCCACACAGCACTTTGCATGAATGGTACATTTCATGGGTGTTGCGGTGGGTGTTACCATGCAACACACATAGATTCATCCGCATTCACATATTTACAACATTTCTAGAACATGGGAATGTGTCTGAATCCTACACCATCCCAAGGGAGGTGTAAGTAGGCGCAATGAGGAGAGATACTTTTATATCTCCTAGTTTTTTCGGGACTCATTTACGAGTTTTTGCCTTAGGGCAGCGCTGCAGGCCTTCCTGCTGCTGCGCTGCCCTACGGCAAGAGAAAAGGGCAGGAATGCGCTGTATCTATGAGATATGGTGCATTCCTGTCCTTTCCCCCTGCGCTGCTGCACAATGGGCTGCCGTGCGCCAACACAGGCACCTTTGCACCATGGCGCAAGGGTACCTGCATTGGCACATGACATCCAACTGTGCGCCAATGCAGGGGAGAGCTCATGGATACATCATATTGTTGTGAATATGAGGCATCCCTTTGCTTTGGAAGTAACGCAGCTCGGCACAGCCAAATGCCTTGTGGTGCTGTGCTGCATTGCTTTCTTTCAAATGCGGTCCATTGTATTCAGATATTTATAGATCTGGTTAATCATGTTGTACATCCAACAACAGGAGGCAGTAGGCCAAGTGGGACGTGGACTGGTGGAAAAATTTAGACATGGCAGGTAGGGACATGACGCAGCTCAATTGGCCTGTGCACTGTGTGATTAGCCTGTGTCATTTACTTTATGTGGGAGTACATGGAACAAGACCCAGAACCCAAAACATTAAGCTGCACACAGCACACTAGGGCACAGGTACATAACTTGCTGAAATCAACATCATGACCTATGATGCCCATATTTCCACGTGTTGTGACTTACCCAATGACTCTTGTTGGTTCTCATGTCCTGCACTGTTCTATCCAGAGATTCCAGTCACCAACTCCTCTGGGATGACAGCTGCCACACGCTCCTAGGGCATCCAGCACCTCCTGGTCTGCTGGGCTTCCTCCTCTGGTCTGCAAGACTGCTTTGAGGTTTGACGCTAATTTGGCCTTTGTTCTGCGCTTATAGTTGTGCCAGCGCTTCTTGCAGTCGGTAACTGTCCTCTTTGCTTGGCTGACACAGTTTATTTTCTGCACGATGGACTGCCATATTGCCTCCTTTTTCCATAGTGGCAACTTGGAGCTCACAAACAGCTGATGTTGAGGATTGGTAACCTCAGTGACCAGTATCTCTTTTCCTCCTCACTGAAGTTTGACTCCCTCTACCTCTTTCCCTGGCTGTCTGCGTGTGCATCGGGACTGGTATTCGGGTTGTTTGGTTGGTTTTCCTGAGTACTGCAGCTTATTTATTTATTTATAAAGTTTTATATAGCGCGAACAAGATCCCGAAGGATATCATAGCGCTTTACAAAAGGATGGAAGGAAGGACATAAATGCAATATCGACATCAAGTACGAATACAAAACAGGAATAATCGCATAATTACAAGACAAATGATTTAAGGAGAGTAATACAATAAACAGGTATATAGCGGGCTACGAAGGAAGGCACACAATGAGGTAAAGAAGAGCAGCATCAAATGATGGTACAATTGTTGTAGGATCAATGACTTCGAGCAGGTGAGCCTAGCCCAGTTAGGGTAAGAATTTGGTCATTAGGAATCTTTTGGCTTCCAGTTTGAAAGCAGTCGTTGAGGAGATTCTGCGTACTTCCGGTGGAAGAGAGTTCCATATCTTAGGGGCAGCGCCGGAGAAGGCTCGGTGACAAGTTCTCTTTTTGCTAAGGATGAGTGGTTTCAGGAGGAAAGTGTTAGCGCTTCTTGAGGCTCTACCACCACAGGATAATTCAAGCTTTTGCGCTAGGTACTTGGGAGTTTTGAAGTGCAGGGCTTTGTGCGTCAGAACAGCGATCTTTAACTGGATTCGAGCTTCATAGGGCAACCATTTAAGAGATTTTAGGACTGGGGATATGTGCTCATTTCGTTTGGTACCTGTGACCAGTCTAGCCGCAGCGTTCAGTGATGCCCCTAGTGGAGCCAGGGTGTATTTGGGAAGGCCACAGAGCGTAGCACTGCCGTAGTCTAGCCTCGGCAAGACAAGTGCTTGGACCACCTGCTTGAAATCCTTTTGTGGAAGGAATGGTTTGATATTTCTGAGTGTCCTCATCAAGTGATTAGCTCCGTTACACACATTGCTGATATGATTTTTCATATTCAGGTGCTTGTCCAGGGTGATTCCGAGAGATATGGCTGAGTCTATGATGAGAGGGGTGCAGTTGAAAGCATTGAGGTGATTCAGCCAAATGTCTAGCTTGGGGATGTGGTTCGGAGGAGAGATGAGAAGGAATTCAGTTTTGGAGGTGTGGAGCAGGAGATGGTTCTCAGTTAACCAATTTTGAGTAGACGTTAGGATAGTGTTGAGTGAGATGATGTTATCCGGGGATGAGATTTTCAAATAAAGTTGCGTGTCGTCCGCATACATATGGAAGAGAATGTTCGTGCAGTGTGCTCCCTGATCCATTGGAGACTCCAGTATGGTCCCTCAAATGGTTTTTGGGTGAAATGCGTCGCTTTTTCCAATGTTTTTCCCACTTGACGCAGTTGAGACTGTTGCGGGGTGTTTGTACTCGCGTTACGTGACGCAAATCTGCCTTCCGTCACTTTTCCGACAGTTGCATCAGGTTGACTTGCGGCTATTTTGCGGCACCTACATCATTTTTTATGTCGCAGGCTACCGCCTTATGCCACGGTCCACCAAATTGTAAATATGGCACAACCGTAGCGTTTTGCATTGTCGCACGGCGGCGCATTACATTTTGATGCATTACTTCTCTACCCCTACATAGCAGTTGAAAGCATGGGAAGATAAGTTTGGGGTGATACATAAATTAAAATGATAGATGGGTAAAAAGTAAATTACAGGGAATTTATCCACTGCGGGGTTTTGAGTGACATCATAGACAAATCAAACTGCCTTCTTGTTGTCTAGTTGATGTCACTCAGTGAAAAAAACATTCCTGTAACTCACTGTTACCCATCTATAATTCTATATGTTATGCATGAGTTCGATAGGAAGCCTGTATTGTTTACACCAGATTCTTAATCTAGTAACTCACTGCTATGATGTAGCAAGAGCTGATAACAAAACTCGTTACCCACCGTGCTACGTCATAAAGGCCTTCCAGACCAGGCTGATTGGGCTCCCACTGAGTCTGCCACACAGCGCTGCTTCTCTGCTTTGACTGAAAGCAGAAAGCATCACTTCAGGAGGGGGATGGAAGGCTGTGAAGGTTTTGCGGGTTGATTATGGCTGGCAAGTAAGGTATTGATTTCACATTTGGGTTAGGGAGGAGGGAACATGTTATGTATGGCTCACCCACTACTGCTCTGTCCCTGTATAGCAGCTGAAAGCATGGGCAGTTGATTCTTGGGGCAGTCCATAACATAGATGGGTAAAAAGTGAATTACAGGGATGTTTTACACCTGAGAGTTCTGAAAGACATGATAGACAATTCGAGCTTTGCTTCTGCTGTCTATTTGATGTTACTCAGAACCCCATGGTGAAAAACATCCCCGCAATTTACTGTTACCCATCTATCATTCTATATATTATTGAAAATATATAGAGAGCCAGGTCTCATAGAACCTTCTATTTATATGTCTGACATATATGGCAATAAATATACTCTTCTTTGCCCATTTCTTAATACTGGTGGCCCCCTACACCGCCACATCACTTGGTGAGCATCTCTGCTCCTGAATCCTTATCTTTGACATATTGCACGTTTTCTGTGACCAGAACAGCAAAGCAAGTCACATCTTGGAGTCCTCATGCTATTCAATTGGGCCACCCTTCCAAAATCGTCTGCTATACATTGCTTCCTTATTTATAGCAGCAAATCTGTTTGTGCTTGGAAGGGAGATTATCATACTTCCCTGCTCTGCATGCTGCCAGTTTTCCTGTCTCTGCATTGCTTTTCCTCCTGACCTGCTCCCCACATGTACCTACTTCCCCTTTTGTCCCTCCTCTGTTTCTCTATATTCCTGCCTGCTCGATTGTGGTTCTCCTATCAGACACACCTCATTGTGACTGTGTTCCCTTTCCTACCCACTCTACATCAAAGTGCCCTGTTGGGATGGAAAAGTCCTCTTCATGGTAATGGTCGTTCACCCCTGCCCTGAGTGCCCAACTGTACTGATGTCTCAATCCCTAATGTTGATTTTTCTTGTCATAGGCAAGCACAGATCATGCATAAGAGCCATGACATAGGCCTGTCTCATGGATCGCGGTCATGTTGGACCGGGATCGGGGCCCATAGCGCTACACTCCTAGTGTTGGAAGGTTACTTCCTTCACTGGAGTTAAGCAGCACAAGAGAGGTGGTGGCAGCATACCATTTAGTGATCAGAAAGAGTGAACAGGGCCTTTTTAGCCCATCTCACTGGAGTGAGGCCTACAGGCTCACTCACTTTTTAAAGTTCCACTGCTGTGTGCTTAACTCACCCTGTGGCTTCCATTGGCTGAATGTGAAGTGCTGCCCAGCGCAGGAGTTGTGACTTTGTGCTGGATGTATGTGTGCCTGGGAAGGGTACAATACAGGGATAGGGCTGTGCTGTGCAGTGCTTGCAAGGCAAGTACATGTACTGGGTGTATGTGTACAAGTGAGGAGTGCAGTACATGAAAGATGTAGCACTGTACAGTGTGTGCACAGTGAATTCATGTACAGGATGTATGTGTACCTGCGAGGAGTGAGGTACATGAAGGGTGTAGTGTTGTTTAGCATGCATGGACAATGTGTGTGCTGGGTTTATGTGTGCCTGCAAGTGGCACAATACAGAAAGGCTACAGTGCTGTGCAGTGCACACAGAGTGAATGTTCTGAGTGTATGTGGACCTGTGGTGGCACAATACATGGAGGTAACAGTGCTGGACAGAGTGTGCGCTGTACACATGCACTGAGTGGAAGTATGTCTGTAATGGTATATTACATGGCGGACCCTGGGTTCCATTTTGGGTAGCCCATGCCTGCCTGGTGAAGATATGAGGAGTAGAGGAATCCCCCCAGGCAAGATTTATTTATTGCTGCATTCCTGTGAGCTGGGAGGGACACACTGGGGAGGGGAGGGGAGAGATAGATTTCCCCTGTACACTTCAAGGGGTGTTCTTTGATGCAGTGAGAGATCAGATAGAAGGGCCTGGACACATCTCAGGAAGGAGATATGGCTAATAAGGGAATCGTAAAGAGTAGGGTTGGGAGCCCGAGAATAACCTTTTGATGTACATACCACTGTGACTGACATCCAGGCGTGAACTCTAGTCACTCCCATGGCCTGTGTTGTGGGACTATTAGCTTCGGAGTCTCTCCTGAGGTGACATACATATTTTTAAGAGGATATGTACTTCAAAGACCCAGATTCTAAATTACATTAATTACATTTGGTATCTGGAAATGGACTATAAGAAGAGAAATTTGAGATCCCAATAATTGACATGTCCAAGCAGCCAGATGGGCTGTGGGAGGTGGGGAAACTGTGCTGGACTTCTACTTGTGACCACAAATGGATTCCAAGACCTGCTAGTTTCCCTGTTGGGTGAGGGGACATCACCTAGGGAAACCAAGGCCACCTGCCCTGGAGCTTGGAGGATCAGCCCCCGCTTGCCTGCAAAGACCAGTGCACCCTGTGAGGAAGAGGAGAAGAGCAAGGTCCAGTAGGGAGCCCTGTCAAGTGAATTTCCGCTGTGAGGTGTGAGGATAATGGCTGCTTCATCAAGCGAGCTGCTGCCAGTGTGCAGAACTGAGTTAGTGATCCCTATATGCCAGGAGAGGGCTGCTGTGAAGATAGAAGTGTAAGAGATTGCCATCAAGGAACGGGGGAAAGCCTGTGCAGCATCGTTGCGGCACCCCGTATGTCAGGAGGGGGCGTTGTGTAAAAGACTCCCTTGCAGAGAAGGGACGAAGCCTGAGCGACACCGTTGTCGTGACCTCTTATGCCAGGAGGGGCTGCCGTGATAAAGACGGCGTGCGGTAAAGGCTGCAGCCTTGCATGGCAGCTGTGCGGCACCCTCTATGACAGGAGAGGCTGCCGGGACTACTTGTGATGAGTGAATCAGGATGGAGCCCATAAGCTGTTAGTGGTGACCTGTAGGTCCCCAGGAGCAGCGATGATTGTGACTGATCCGACCCCATAGAACGAATGAGGATCCCAAGGTAGCATCGCCACCGGTTGCTTCCAGAGTCCAACCACGAAGGAGAGAGAGAGAGAGAGCCTGCATCTGCCTGTTCCGTCTAAATTATTCCTCTGACAGCTTATTTTGGTAGCAGAATTATGAGATAACAGGTTTGAAGAGCCAGAAATGATCTGTGCACACTTCCCAAGAAGTATTACAAATTTTAATAGATGCCATTAAATGGAAGTAACCAATGAGGGATTCTCATTAAAAACATCCAATTCTTCTCTTAGTATGATGATGATGGTCTCAGAACATGAGCATGCAGTATTAATCATTGGCATTCAGATGTTTCCTGCTCTGGCTGGGGTGATGTTTTGTGCACACGAGTTTCCCCACCTGCTCCTTCTGCATCTCTCTATACAAACCCTCTGAGAAAAGTATTTGAGAGCAGGCTGACTGATTTGCTTTCAGAAAGATGAGATCATCTTTAGCCTAGTTATGTTTGTGTGCTTTGTCTTCAATGTGAATGCTGTTGTTTACGAATCACACTGAACCTATATCCTTTTCATAAATGTACACCCTCTTCCCTGTACATGCTGAAAACATTCGTGATTTGTAGCATATGCATTTGGCTAGTTAAAAATCTTTTATTGGACTTCGGAAATATTTTTAAATTATGAATGAGTTGAATACTATGTTGGTGAAAGTGTAGGCAGTATTATATATTTCAGCACATTTCTGTTGTTCAAAATGAATAATGACGGCCTCACACGTTTTAGATTGGGACATCCAAAGCCCTTATCTCTTATACCTAAACAGAGCCTGGGTTTTGGGTCAGACCCTTGATCCATTGTTTTATTGGGGTAAGCCCCCTTTTGCAATTGCTGTAAGAAATGTTATTCAAATTTTGGATCCTTTCCTATCATTTCATCAATGTTTTAAGCAAGTGTTTACATCTTGCATTGGTGATTGTACACAAAGCATTCCATCTCCATGTGAGCAGCTGCGCTTCACAATGCTAGATGTAAATATGTGTTGCGTATTTGTAGGAACCTGTTTGACAGTCACAGGGCAGACAGGGGCTATTGGGCCCACACCATTATGACTGAGGTCATTTGCCAAATACAACCCTTCCTGTGGTTGACTCTCAGAGTAGCAAGTACGGGTGGGTGATAAATTTCGCTCCTCCGCCAGAATTCTGGCCAAACTGCGCAAAGTTTTTTCTCATGTGCGGCTCACCAACGGTAAGTTAGTGAGTGAGATTTGGCATCCCCTAGCGTGCTTTTTTGGTCGTTAGGAGGGTAGCGGTGAGATTTTCCCAGTGCGGGCGGTGGCGGGCGGTCACAATCGTCGCGCTCAGAAAGCTGCCACTTAAGTAGAAAATCTACTTGAGCCACAGTAAAATTAATTTGAGAAGCAGCGCCCTCTGGTGCCATTTGTGCTGATTTTTCAGTGCGGAACGTGCACTCGTCACTAAAAATTAGTGTGAGCAGTGTGACATGCCTAATTCTGGCCATTCGCAAAACTCTGCTAAATCTCGCAGAGTATTTATGTAAGTCCATGGAGTTACGCCCACCCCTAGTAGTGAGGAGTAGCAGTCACAGGCTACTCAGTGTGGTAGTGTGAGGGACATAAGCTCAGAACTCAACAATTAACCAATAAGACACAATACATTTGATTTCCAGCCCAGTGATTGTGTTTTGGAAAAAGAAAGTACTTTTTAATTATACAGCTGTGCTCAATACTACACAGTTCATTCCAGCGTACATGGTGGTATGCCTGATCATTAATATCTTGTGGGTACCACATCCCTTTGCCCCCCTATGTGCTCTCTCCCAAGTGGGCAACCCTAGTTGGATCTGTCATTTGGCAAATCTATGGTAGATTCATGAATAAGGGTCAGGTGTTGTTTACATTCTCCCACAAGTTAAATGCTCAATCAGTCATTGTCTACTCAGGCTCTTACCTCTGATATCTCAGTGGGTAGGATATTAGTCTTTAGCCCTTTGTGATTCCTTCAGCACGTGCTCAGCAGCTCAGTCCCACTGCAGGCAGAGACCTGCGGTGATTAATACAGCTTCAGTGTTGGTCACTGAAGAAATCAGAAGCTGCTACTTTCATCTTCTCTGAGCATGGCAACAGAAAGAGTAGGCTTCAGGTGAGGTCCCTCAACTATAAGAAACTATCTAGCAGACCTGGTCCAAAAGAAGCTCAGAGTCACAGCACAGTCTTTGAGTACTCTGCAGAACTCTCCCTTCCTTGGTTATGAAGATCTTGAAACAGGAACTAAGAGGGTTGATTTGAGCCCCACTTTTATACACATGTCCAGATAGCAGATGTGGATCCACTGTCTCAAACTTCAGAACTGATTTGGGGTGATTCTCTTTCAAGTGTCCTTCACAGGCTGCCTTCCAGACACAGCCGGGGTTGTCTCTAGACAGGGAAACTCACAACACGTGGACAATGAAGTGTGAGGTTTCTGCACCTGACTGTCATCAGTCTCTCTGAAGTAGTAATTATTGTTAGGCAAATGGGCAAGACTGACCTAGAAACTTCCTCCCATTGAACAACAGAAACACACTCACCCTTCAATCATCCCCAAATAACAGTACTCATTTCAGCAATTTAGCAGCCCCTAGTTAACAAAGTCTTCATGAAATTTCCAACGTTAACCCTGTCTACAGCCTCCTCACTTCAGTGTCTGGATCTACAGCCTCCATCCACAGAAATGCAGGCAATATGGTTCCAAATCCACTATCTGAGGAAGATGTCCACATCCTCTGCCTAGGTAAAGCTGTGCATTGCAAATGAATCCCACTGGTTTCAGTATTCGGACTCATACACACACACAGTCTCAATACTACAGGTACTACATGAGTACAACACCTGCACATCCAATTGACATACACAAAGGATGCCAGTTTTCACATAATAGAAGAAGATTACACGAAAGGGACCAGTCAGACACACCCTCACAGACACAGATAAAAAGGTCTGGTCAACTATATGTGATCATAAAACACAGCATGCTGCCACAACCTCCTATGTGCTAAACCAGGGACAGCAGTCCTCCTCCTGAGGGACAGCAGTCCTCCTCCTGAGGGTACATTTGGTGCACCCCTCCAGGTCACAGGACAGATCCTGGACTTCGCCTGGTGAGGGAAAGTCCAAGGCTCTGCACATACTATAGATTGCATGTGATGACAGGGCCAAAAAATAGTCAGGATACTGGGTATGCATGCCGTTGGGCACCCACAGAAGAGGTGCATGCCTGTGTATCATTCAGGGGACATTTTCTTCCAAAGTGGGTTGGACAAGGAGTGACTCTCATTTGTGACACTCACCTGGTCACAGCAAGGGACTGCTCATCCCAGGTGCAGCAGTTGGGAGTTAGCCCGTGCAAACTGCTGCATTGTGCCATATGTCCACAACAACAGAGAGTGTAGGGAGCAGCAGAATATATATTTTTGTATGTACTCAATTTGCACTGGTGTTCTCCACTCTGATTTGCGAGAAGGGGAACAGCACTACACTGCTGGTGAGACAGACTGACTCCATAGATGGCAACAATTCAGAAGAGGAAAGCAGGAGATTCAAAAATAATAATCAGGAGAATGTATTTCTCCCATTGATTTCTATTGAGGGTGAGGCCTTAATCAGGTCTTTTGTCATGTATGGGACTTGCAAGTGTGCTGCTGCAAGGTCGGATATCAGAAAAGCAAAAATATTGTTTTTTCTTACCTGTCAGGAGCACGAATAAAAGGCTATAGCAGGCAGCAAAAGCGTAACAAAATTGTTGTCCCCTGGCTTCCGTAGCAGGTTACTGGTAGTACATACTCCGAGTCACACAAGACCAGTCCCCGTCAACAGAAGCCTGTTGAAGAATCAGGTTTTTGCATGCGGGAATTGGGAGGCGGAAGACTAGCCTTGAAATCGGTAGTCTCCCGCCTGAATCGGGAGGGTTGGCATGTATGCGACTCCTGCATCTTCTAAACCCCATCGTAAGTGAAATCTGGTGTCCACCATTGTTGTGAGGGGCACAGAGATACAAAAAACAAAAGTCACATTTATTTTACTGTGATCTCACTTATTTAGTACTCAATATTTGAGCTGCCCCTTGACAGAACGGAAAACGGACGAAGAATGTATAGAATTTCTTCACGACATGCAACTGACATCCTTAGCCTCGGAACAGAGAGAGATGTTGGAAGAAGATCTCTCTATAGAGGAACTTAAAGCGGCGACTCACTCGCTACAATCGGGAAAGGCCGGAGGGCCCAACGGCCTACCGTTAGAGTTATATAAATGTATGCTGGATCACATGGTGGAACACCTCCATGACATGCTGGTCGCAGCACGGGAGGAGAGAATAATCCCACAAGATCAGAGAACAGCTCTGATCGTGGTAATACCTAAGGTAGGTAAACCCCTGATGAAGTGCGAGTCATATCGCCCGATATCGCTCCTAAATTATGAGCCCAAAGTCTTAGCTAAAGTCCTCTCAATTCGACTTAGCAAGGTTGTGACTTCCATCATTCACCCAGATCAGACCGGGTTTATGCCCCTCAGAAGTACTACACTCAATCTGAGGCGATTGTTTGGGGTACTCCACATAACAGAACTACGAACCCTGCGGCCCTATTTTCGTTAGACGCCAAAATGGCTTTTGATAGGGTGAAATGGGAATATATGTACGCAGTTCAGAGCCGCCTCGGCTTCGGTCCTAAATTTGTGAGCTGGGTGAAACTCCTCTATTATAAACCATTGGCGAGAGTGAGAGTTAATTCCTCAACATCTAGACCCTTTGAGCTGCAAAGGGGAACGAGACAGGGTTGTCCTCTCTCCTCACTACTATTCGCCTTGGCCCTCAAACCATTAGCAGCATGGATTAGGCAAGATCCCTTGATATGGGGTATTCCAATTGGGGACGAATGGGAGGAACGTATATCCCTCTATGCTGACGACGCACTCCTCTATGTGGAGAGGCCCAGACAATCAGTTGATAGAATCCTTCAGATCTTTCGGATCTTTGGAGAACACTCCGGTTACTGCATAAACTGGGATAAGTCGATCTTATTCCCACTGGCGGGGGGATGCCTACCCTTACCTCTGGATGTAAGCTGCCGGTAGAGACGTCGGGTTTTAAATACTTGGGGATGTACATAACTAGAGATCAAGGCGAATTCTATAAAACAAATGCAGAAGTCCAACTAGCAAGGTTTCTTGCGATGCCAAACGATGGCGCTCACTACCCCTCACGCTCATGGGTGGTGCAGCGTTGTTTAAGATGATGACACTCCCATGGCTACTATACCCACTACAAAACACGCCATATGAAATTCCTAGAGTGTTCTTCCAGAAAGTGAACGCAGAATTGAGGACACTCATTTGGAATGGCAAAGCCCAACGCATAGCTCTAAGTAAATTGAGTAAAAGTGTCTAAGAGGGAGGATTAACTATACCAGATATTAAGGCCTATTATTGGGCCTCCCAGGCAGTATGTGTAAATGACTGGGTATTTACGAATAGATCTGACCCAGCATACTAGACTGACAGAGAGGCGATGGGAATAAGGGGTTACCCCTCTCTTCCATATAATAGGTCGGGGCAGAGAGGCCTACCCCCTCAGACATTGACAGTAATAAAAGCATGGCAAGCAATGACCAGATTTTTGGGCTGGGATAGAAAATTGACTGGGATGACTCCCCTCTGGGCGAGTGGCCAATTGGCTGAGGTGGGACGGCTCAAGGGGTTCGAGAAGTGGAAGCTTCTGGGTCTTGATAGTCTGAGAGACATCTAGCGAGGACAGGCATATATCATGTTCCGAACATTGCAAGTAGAATTCAAATTGGGACGAGGGGAATGGCTGAGATATATTCAATTGGGCCATGCCCTAAGACATCACATACGCGAAGGGGAAACGTTTGTAGATGCCTCGCCTTTGGAGGATCGCTTACTCACTGAGCCCCTACAATCCAAGGCCATCTCACTAGTCTACAGAAAAATCCTTAATAATGTCCCTGATCCCTATGCATCACTAAAGCTTGCCTGGGAGGAAGATATAGGGCAACATGATGATGAGGAATGGACAGATGCCCTACAGGGTCCGAGAGAAGTGGCAATCCGTTCCAGATTCCGCCAGGTCCAACTGAAGGTCTTGCACCGAGTTTATTATCCCAGAACATTGCTACACAAGATCGGCAGGGCAGAAAACGACCTCTGTGAGAGAGGCTGTGGACAGGTAGGATCTTTCATACATATAATATGGGAATGCCCAGAAATACAAAAATATTGGGGAAAAGTACGAGATAATATGGTTGGAGTGATGGGTGTTGAGGTATCGTTAGATGATAAATGGTTTTTATTGAAGATTGAGGAGGATTGGCCTAAATGGACGAGAATGTGGTTGACACTAGCGGCTATGATCGCCAAACGTAACATCGCAAAACACTGGGGCGCAGTTCACCCCCCCAAAATAGTGGAGTGGAAAACCGACTTAGATTGGTGTCTCCATGCAGAGCAGACAATATAAAAAGCCAGAGGCTGTCCGCGTAAATGGGAAACAATTTGGGGCCCATGGAAAGTATTCAGGGGACTCTAGGGAGAAGTGGGGAGGTGGGGTATCTGTTTTCTTCCTAGATTTTATACCTACCTATCCAGACTGTTATCCGACATGTTAAATGCTCAAATGTAATCAAAATGATTCCAAAATTTGACTATGTACAAATGCATTCTACCCAATTGTTCGTGGTGCAAAAAATCAAAATAAAAAGAATTAAAAAAATAATAATTTGAGCTGCCCCTGCTTCTTTTTCCATTTCCACTTATTTTGAGGATAAGAGAAGTAGCATGTGGTTTTGAAATATTGAACATTAGAGGAGCAGAACTGTGAGGGTGTAGAGGTGAGGGTGCACCTGAAACCAAGCCATGGATATGACTGTTTAGTAAAATGCTCATAAACTTGTTTTGTATGAAGTTGAACGCATTGAGCACTGAAACATTTTTTTTCCATACTATGCCCAATCTTCTTCATGGTGTTACTTCTTCATTGTAAAGTCACACATATTCCAACCCTAAATTATTTCTGCATGTTATCCTGGAAGTGACAGGCCAGTTGCATGTGGGTTGGTGATGCTTCATGCTGGTTAAAAAGGACACCTGTTATGAGGATGGGGCACCAGTGCTCAATAAATCGTTAGTGGCAATAGTTGCATGCAACACTGAGCCCAGCTACCCCAATCACCAAACATCCATCCAATAAACCGAACCCCAACCCAGAAAAAGACCTTGGCTACTATATATTCTGGATGCGTACTGTCTTTGCCAGTGCTTGTTCTATTTCTTGTCACATAACTTCAGTCTCCGCTCCATTCAGCTTCACTTTTGCTTTAATGAAATTGCTCTAGCCTGTCAGACCGCATCATCAGCCCTGTGACGAGAAAATTAATTCAATTTGCTGTTTTTATTCAGAAGAAAGTGAAATCCCATCTGTGTTAAAGCGTGTCATTAATCAATCTCTGTACGCCACTTATAAAGACAATTGACAGTAAAAAAAATAATTCATTTGAACAACAATTGCAACATTTACCCTTTCTGGGTAACAAAGTTTAACCATTAAACTTACCATTGCACAAAGAACAAAACAATGACTGCCTTGAAGTACACCTTTGCAAAGAAAGCATGTATATATTTCATATGGGATGTCTTCGACATTTGCAAGGCATATAGTCACTTATTTCTCCTTCTGCTGAATCAGAAAGACATCCAGCAATGTCCTAAACTAGGACACCCTTTCTGATGACTTCAGACTGACCTCTGTTTTTACATTTAAGGAAATATTTACCCTTTCTTCTCACTCTAGCTCTCCTACCTAAACCATTGGCAAGATGGGAAGGGGCCTTGGGTCATCATTATGAGCACTGTGGGCTCCTTTTACTGTTTGGTGGGATGAGAGTTTAGTCATAATTTGGCAGTTCTCCATCGATGCCAAACTCTCAGTTCACCCTCTCATTTAGAATCAGAAGAATCACAGGGTTTCTGATGTCAGAACCTTAGCTGTGTTCACCATCAGAAATCCATGGCCTAGTAGGCCATCCAGTAGCTGCACACACACAAAATATGGACAATGGATAGTCACTTTCCCTTCGAAATCGATCAGACCAATTGGTGTTTCCATTGTTTTTTAAATGGAGAATTCTATTGTTTATGATCTAAAGATTTCCATCATTTTTCCTTTCGAGGAGAGATGCCTGCAGCTATTTTAAGTAAGATTATTCCATACATATCTTTTGTTTGGGAGAGTACTAATTTGGCAGTCAATATTTCACACACATGTATTCTTGAATGGCTAAGCCTTGTGCATAAGAAATACATTTTGTATCGTAATGTCAACAGCAATCATTGAGGCACTGCCCAGCTGACCTGCTGCCCTGTCCTGCAACTTGACCAGCAACTGGACCTGGCTGAGCACTGCTGACCTCTGCTGGAGTGAGTTACTGATCCCCAAGAGGTGGCCCTCAGGTCCTTTACACTTGGGGATAGATTTACTAACATTCTGTACTGACTTTGCATCACTAAAGTCATGCATACCAGCTCCAAATGGGATGTTTGTTATTTACTTTCCCGCACAAACCTTGTTTTGCACTGGAAAGTTGCCTAAAAGTAACGCAGTTACTTAGCACTAAGGAGGCGTTCCGTGGGTGTTCCCATGCAACAACCTATGGTTTTTGATGCAAAACCCTACCTACCAAAAATTTGAGACAGAATTTAGCATAAAAAAATAACACTATTTGAAATCAGGCTTTAAAAGGAGAACTGTTTTCATTTTTCCTTTTACAGACTTTGCATGTGTGTTGCACTGTACAGCACACTGACAAAAATTAGAAAAGTTTTCGATGTAGTCTAAGCATAGCATTTTGTACTGGAAGGGTAGCCTTCCAGTACCAAACCTATGCTAGACTTATGCACACAACCTTGCACTATGGCGCAAAGGTGGGTGCGTGGTGCTGGGCAGGAAAATTCTGTGCCGGAGCCGGGTAGGGGAGAGCCATATATCCTACTCTCTCCTTCTCATGCAATGCAGTGCAGCATTTTTGGCAGCTGCACTATGATGCATGAGAATTTGGTAAATCTGGCCCTTTGTGTGGCCTCAGTTGAGCTCCCCTGTAGTTTTGGGCTCTTTGGGAACGTGAACCCCTTGCGCCCATCACCAATGCAAAATTCTGGAGAAACAACTCTTCGCACTACAACATCGACTGCTGTGGTGACTGCCAAAGTGATGCTCCAGCTATGACCACCTGCAACGCCGACAGAATCTTCATGCTACAGCAATGACCATCTGCATTGCCCTGCCGGCCCTTAGCTATAGTTTGACAGCCATCCGTGACACTCTCCGTGCTCCTTGCAGTCCCTTCCATCAGTAATGGAATCCTTTGCGCTGGACTGAGAAGGTAACTCTTTCAGCGGGAATAACCTGCTCCCAGTATCCGACCAATGCTCCATCTTAATCCTCCTGGACCTATCGGCCGATTTCGATACCGTCAACCATCAGGTATTGATTCTAAGGCTGAAGGAAATAGGTATCAGTGAGGGGGCGCCCGGTCTTCTGACCTCTTTCCTTACAGATAGGGAACAAAGGGTCTGTTGGGGCAACCACCAATCAGAGAGGTTCACCCTCCCATGTGGAGTTCCCCAAGGGTCTGCACTGTCCCCAACACTCTTTAACATTTACGTGACACCTCTGGCTGAGTTAACCAGAGGACACGGCTTTACGTTAGTGTCATATGCCGATGACACCCAACTGGTCATTTCCATCTCTTCCAATGTTGACACTATCGTAGGGAAGTTCCACAGCTGTCTAAAACACATCATGGACTGGATGCACCAGAACTATCTCAAACTTAATACTGGGAAAACTGAAGTGATGGAGTTTGGGTCTGGTGCACCACTCTGGAACCAGGGCTGGTGGCCGGCAGAGGCAGGAAATTGCCCTGTACCTGCAGGAAAGGTCAGGAACTTGGGAATTTTAATGGACGATCAGCTGAGCTTTCAAGGCCAAATTAACCAGCTTACAGCAGCATGTTTTTTCCAGCTGAAAGTCCTCCGTAAAATCTTCCCTTTTATTCCTTCAGAATTGCGGACATCAGTAGTCATTGCCTTGATCCTTTCTAGGATTGACTATTATAATGCCCTTTTCATTGGCATAAATAAGCAGCAACTCTCAAAACAGCAGTGTATCCAAAATGCTGCAGCCAGAATGCTGTTGAATATTCCCAAGTTCCACCATATATCTGGCAGCATTAAAACACTCCACTGGTTGCAGGTGCAACAGCGAATTGAGTTTAAAGCTCTGTGCCTGGTACATAAAACCCAGTTTGGGGGTGGAGCGGCAGATCTACAGAAACTGTTTCTACAATACACTCCTCGGGGTAACCTTAGATCGGCCAGCAAAGGTCTAGTCCAGATTCCCAGGATTCGCAGAGCTAGATGGGGGGGTAGGAGCATGACATACCGTGCGTCTAAACTATGGAACCAGTTACCGGACGATATTAGACTCCAACCATCCAGACCTTGTTTCAGGAAGTTACTGAAGACATGGCTCTTTGCAAGGCAGAAGTAATGTCCCTCTCCTATGATAAACCTGTGTCCTCCCTCAGCGCAAAGACGCCTCGGCATTCGTGCACTTTATAAGCATACTACTTACTTACTTACTTACATCGTGGTCACAGGACAAGATAGCCACACGTGGCGCTTTGTGCTTTTAGGCTTTATTTTCACCTAAATCTCTAAAATTGCATATCTCCAATTCTACTGATTGGATTTTTGTCGTTTTGGGTTCAATTATTTACTAAATTTCACTCCATGTTTCTAAATTGGTGTGGGATTTTTCTTGTGCTGTGTTTTCACTTTATAGCTGCTTGACGTGCTGCATAAATACTTTACACGTTGCCTCTAAGTTAAGCCTGACTGCTCTGTTTCAAGCTACCATGGGGGTGAGCACAGGTTAATTTGGGGTTTGCTTGTTCCTTACCCCAACAAGAATTATGGTTGGTGATTGACCAGGGCTTACACCCCAGTCAACTCAGAGAATTACCAATTTCTAACATGAGGTATGGTCAGTCAGCCAGCTGAAGTGGTGATGTTGCCCTCTACTGTTACTAAAGCTACGTCACTTCGGGGTAAAGATAAAACCCATAAAAATAGAACTTTGAAAAAACAACATTTTTGATGATGACCCTTGTCTCAAGCCTTCTACATTTTTTTGTGAAATGCACACTGGTGGGAATCATACTCAGCACCATTGTTTGTGAAATCCCCATAAAATTGAGTCGTGCACACGGATAATGTTTAACAAGAATGTGCATGGGGTGGGTTTCAGTGGTAATGTTCAAACTCTCAGAAGTGGGGAGCCAAGGACTATCATGAATGGGATATGTAGCGAAACATCATTACCATCTCAGCAGGCTTTTTACAAACTGGGGGGTGGGGGCGTGGCTTGTGTCCAACAAATATGGCGGCATCCCACTAGCTCTCCACAGTGCGACAGGAGTTGCCTGCACAATGGAGGCGGTTTTCCGGCATACTGCTAGCCGTTTCTTGTTGTGGAGATAACATGAGGCTTGAAGGCATTTCTGGGCTGACTTTTGTGACTTCTCTCGGCAACGTTTGTTTATTTTACTTCATAATGTGCTTCCCTTGGCTGCAGTGCGCGTCTCTGAGAGGATAAGGCAGCAATGGAATGTTCATGAGGGGCCAGCTACAGCTTGCATTTTCTGCTGACAGAACCTTTCACTTGAGGTTTTCAGGAATATTCCAGTAAGTTTTCACTCCATAACACCTCCTTTCTCATCATTTTGAGTATTTATGAACACTAATGATATGAAACCTGTAACAGTGTAACCCAATTGAATTTAAACACAGCAGAGGAACGCTTGTAGAAAAACTAGAAATATGGCTCTGGCATCTATTATAAGCTTTGTGGACGTTTTAAAATTCATATAATTCAGTGCTTCTTACTATTGTCTCCTCTTTTGCTTCTTCACTACTGGTATTAGAGAAGAACTTCACTTTATACTAAGGTATTAAAATTGCCATTCAGTTAAAATTAATTCTCTAATGCAGCGCCTGTTAGAGAATGATTGGTGCTGATCTCTGGTCATAACAAGGGTACATACTCATTCTTTATTAGTCGTTGCAAGTGCTACTGCTCTTTTCTCAAACAGCTCTCCATTGAGTTACTGCACACTGCTATATGAACAGACTAAGAGGAGCTCAATGTCTCTCCAAAGCATTTCCTAAAGTGTTACCTAGCTTCTCTAAACCTCCTGTTACTTCATCACCCCCTTGGTCAACACAAATCAAGATGGAGGACGCAAATGCCTTGGCCTCTAGAAGTTCCTCCTCATCTACATCTTCAGGAGACATTACTCTGTTGCATGCAACAGGAAAAGCTTCATCTAAAAGATTGAAAAAAGATCCTCCTTCTTCTACAAAATTCTCTCTTCAGTTTCCATGGATCTTCTTTTGGAGGAGATTAGGGCACTATGCCCATGCACAGAGGAGACCAATACAAAACTCCAAAGCTTGGTTGACAAGTGGTCTAGATTGGAAGAGAGGATGGTGTTAGCTGAACAGCGGATTTCAAAACTCACCAACTCAGTACATACATTCCCTCAACTTCAATAACAGATCTCTTTGCTTCAAAAAGCAGGTTGAAGATTTAGAAAACATGAATCGCCAGAATAATTTACCCATTTATGGTTTGCCAGAAGGAACAGAGTGTTCTGATCCAGTTATGTTTTTTCAGACCTTTCTTCCTAAACAACTTCAGATGCTGGAGTCATCTCCTTTGAACATTCAACATGCTCACAGACTTGGCCATGTCCCTCATGCAGCATCTACTTCCAAAAGACCTCTAGGTGTTATACTGTAATTTTTGGAATACATAGATCTACTCGAAGTTTTGTCAGCTGCTCGACAGATTTTATGGTTTGGCACCAAAATGTACTTTTCCCAGGATTACGCTAAAAATATGGCAGACAAGCGCAAAGATTTTCTTTCCTTGAGACCTGCACTCCATTCCCTTGGAGCTCGGTTTACTCTGTTCCATCCATCATTGTTCAAAGTCACCTACACAAATAAGACTTACACCTATGAGGAGGCCCTGCACGTTTTCAAGCTTTTCTTCATGAACGCAAAGTGGAGTCTATGGACACCTCCAAACCGACCAGGACCTGACTTATTTTTTGTTCTAATATTTCTGTGGTCTGTTCTCCCTCTTTGAGGCATCTTTTGGATTTATTTCCATGATGTTATGTTAGGCTTCTCATGCTGTTTAATACTCATAAAGCAAATGTCCTAATATACTCACCTTAATTTTCTCTTTACAGGTCTCCGTTCACCAACATTATCTTGTGATTACTCTAGTATGTCTCCAACATCATCAACCTTCTCCCCTTATGTCGCCTCCCTGGAGCTCAAATATGACATCCTTCCATGTGGTCTCAACACCCCTGTCTTTTTTGACAATATTTATAGGTATGTTCTCTCTCACTTGTCTTCTTCATTCCATTTTTCTACTCCTCTGTCTTTTTATATTCCTCAGCTTTTTCATCACGTCACTTTCAATGCATATTTCTATTCCTTTTTATGAGACATTTTTTCTTCTAACGCTACTGTCTTTCCTTTGTTGTCTTCTGTTACTTCCAATTTGGTTCACCTTATTTGTTCTCTGTTCGTGCTCAAAAAACCTTTCACAATTATTAATTCCATGGCATTAAAAATTGTATCTTGGAACGTCAAGGGCTTAGTTTCACAAATCAAACGTCAGAGGGTTCTATTCCATTTATCACATTTGAATGCTGATATCGCTCTTATCCAAGAAATGCACCTTTCTGAAGCTGAATTTATAAATATGAAGAGAGGGTGGGTGGGTACTGTTTCCTTTTCGTCAGGCAATGGTAAGAAAAATGGTGTTGCTGCACTATGCCATAAATCACTTAGGGCCCTATTACAAAGTCGGCCAGTGAGCCTCCGACTGCTCGTCGGAGACTCACCGACCGACCTCATAGGTTTAAAGTCCGACCACCTAATTACAATGTGGGCGGTCAGAGTATAAACTGGCTGGATGGACCTACTGGCTTCTGATGGGCTCAAGGAGCCCGTCGGCCAGTTGGAGGCTGCACATAATCCCCTATGGAAGGTGTTTCCTCCATGGGGATTATGATGTCAGTTTCCGACAGGCTTTTCATGTCGGGCTTTCTGACATGAAAAGCCTGTTGGATAGAGACTTTTGGCCCCCCCTAGCAGGGCCCCCATGCCTCAGTGGCAACCGGTTGTGGGTCTAAGGGCACTTATGGCGCCCCCCTGTTAATCCCTGCACCAAGTGGCAAGCTCCCATTTCACCATGGGAGCTTGCGACTGCACCATGTGCAGTTGCATCATAATTGAGGTGTCGGGACCGCCGACCCGAGGTCGGTCGGTCCTGAGACCATGGTGATGTCGGTCAGAGGATACTCTGACTGACATCGTAATGCGCTCCTATATGTTCATTTAATTTCACAGGAATCTGATTCTGAGGAGAGATGGTTACTCACTTGTCTTTTGATTAACAGTGTTCCAGTTTAAATTTTTTATCTTTTTGACACTACTAGTCTTGACAATCAATTTTGGTCTGAAATCACTCAAAAACCTTTACAATACACTGATGATCTTTTTATTTTTGGAGGAGACTGTAATCAGATTGTTGACCCTTTTATCGATAGTGTTTCTTCTTCTGCATATATACCCAACAAATCTCAGAAACTATTCCTACAAGCGATTTCACAGCATGCACTGATTGATGCTTGGAGACTTTCCAATCCAACTCTATGCGAGTGCACTAATTATTCTCCCACATTCCGATCTCAATCAAGAATCGATTATATATTTATCTCACTCTCCCTATCACAAAACTTGCATTCCGCTGAGATAGGTTCTATTCTAATTTCAGGTCACTCTCCGGTATCCATTCATTTAGACCTGGGGTCCCCAACTTTTTCTGTAATAGGAGCTATTTATGTGCAATGAAAATCATTCCGAGCTACTATTAATATTAGTATGTATTAGTGACCACATCAGACAAGATTACTTTAGTAGCCACAATAAATCAAGATTAACTGCGGTGATCAGGCAGGGTTGCCAGCAGTAGTGTAAAAAAGCTTTATCAATTTGAAATGCCCTTACCAGGGAAATACAGAACAGCTATAGCTGCAGTGCCCATGGCACTAAGGTAATAATGTGAGTAGTAAATCTCTCCAAAACTTCATAATTCATCACTCAAAATACCAGTTTAAAATACATTTTGAAAAAACAACGTCTTTCTCCAAACACCAGCTTAGGAGTTCTGAAAAACACACAGTTGCATTTCATATACACACCTTTCAATTTTGGTATACAAATATTAATTCAAGCAAGGAAAAGCTTTTAATTAAGTAGGCTGGCTGCACAGAGGAGAGCTACTTAGATGTAGATGGAGAGCTACCTGTAGCTCACGAGCTCTTCATTGGAGAAGCCTGATTTAGACATTTTACCCAACACTACATAATCTAATAGATGGAGAGTCAACAATGCCCTAATTCTTGACTCTTCTTTCACTTCTGCTTTCTCTTCTTTCTTTCTTGAATTTTTTAACTAAATTATACAGACGAACTTGACTTCCATTGCATCTGAGATGCTTTTAAAGCCTCTGCTTGTGATTTTATCATCAGAAAAAGAAAACAATTTCCTAAAAAAAATGCAGAATTCCTCCAACGTATCAAACAATGGGAATATTCTTATTACACCTCTAAATCTAAAGAGTGCCTCCAAGATCTCATTATTGCCAAATGAAGAAATCCTGGAACAATTTGTGCAATTCCTCAAATGACTATACACCCATGCCTACAGGGTCTTTAACAAATCCATAGATTTTATTGAATTAGAAAAAGATATTACCATGTCTGAATTCATAGTGCTTTATCTCCCCTTATATCAAACATAGCGCCAGGGCCTGATGGTTTTACTGCTGAATTTTTCACACATTTTTCCAAACTAATTCTTCCTAAATTGTCTCTTCTTATCAATTCCTTTCTTTAATCTTGTTCTTTTTTGGATGCTCTCATTTGTCTCATTCCAAAGGAAGGCAAAGATTTACATCAATGTAAAAATTACAGGCCAATTTCTCTTGTCAACTTTATTTATAAAATATTTTCTAAAACTTTAGCTCTCCATCTGGAAACCTTTTTGCCTAATTTGCTTGGAAAAGAACAATCTGGCTTTGTCAAGGGCCATTACATAACTGACCACACTCGTTTATTTTTTGATGTCGCCTTTAAATCTCAGCAATCACTTCATCATTCAGCAGCCATTATCCTTGATGCCGAGAAGGCATTCGATCGTGTTAATTGGCCCTTCAAGTTCCATACTTTAATAAAGTTTGGTTTTGGACCCAAAATCATTTCTCTTATTTCCCTTCTATATTCCTCCCCCCACCAAGCGACCATCTATGCAAATAGTCATACTTCTTCCTATTTCCCTTTGGGTAGGGATTTTCGCCAAGGTTTCCCTCTTTCACCATTCCGCTTTAATTTGGATCTTGAACCTTATCTATCTAGAATTTGAAATAATCCTACAACACAGGGTTTCTCAAGGAATACTCAACAAATAAAGACAGAATTATATGCTGACGATATTCTTTTATTCATATCCAAACCTCACACTTCACTTCCTGAAATCCCTCCAAGAAGTTTCCTCTTATTCTCTCGACTCTAGCTATAAATTCAATCATGACAAATGTGAAATCTTACCCTTAAATAAATATACTTTCAGAAATAATTTTTCAGCAACTAACTTCTCTTGGAATACTTCCAAAATTAAATAGTTGGGGTTATAATTTTCACAGTCAATCAAAATCTCTGTTCTTTGAGTTTAGAGGAGTTTAAACTTAAAATAACTACCCTGATCTATCGCTGGCATACTTTAAATCTTTCCTGGTGGGGCTGTTTAGACATCATTAAAATGATGATAGTACCTATTGTTCTCTAAACCATTTCTAATATACCTTTATCTATTCCGCATATCAATTCCATGCTATCCTCTTTCTTATAGAACAGGAAGAAATCCCCACTCTTCCTAATAAACTAAAACGCCCTAAATCAGATGGTGGTGTTAAAGTCTCTGATTTTCAAAAATATCATTTAGCCTTCTTATTAAAACAATCTTTTCACTGGCTCCAAGAATCCACTAAAACTCTCCTTTATTGGCTCATCTGGAGGAGTCTTTTCTCTTCCCCTTTTATTTCCGTGAATACTTGGCCTTCTATAAATAACCTCAAAACCTATACTCCCCCATTTTTAAACACCTTTTCTATCTAATAAAACCTGTGAATTTGTATGACCCCATTGATGTTCCCTCTTTTCTCAACCCCCCATTTGGTAAAATTCCTCTAAATTGCAAAAGAATCGACCCATTTACTGGAAAACTTGGAGAAAATCTGGACTAATCTGGGATGAACAACTCATTGTTGATGACTCTTTTCTCACTTTTTCTCAGGCGCGATCACTTTTTCATTTTCCCTCATCTTTTCAGCATAAGTTGCTCCTTTTGCAAACCATCATATTAGATGCTATTGCTAAGTTCACCTCCACTCTGGTACAATCTTACACACCTTCCTCTATGTTAGGCAATCTTTTACACAATAAGCTTTGGCCTTATATCATGCCTTATGCCAACCTTCCACTGATATGTCTAAATCAGATACTTAGCTGGCGTGGCAGAATAATTTAGGAACAGCTTAAACTGTTTTTTTTGCAGAAGAATTTGGACAAAAATAAGGTCTGACAATACCACTCAAATGCTATTCGACATTTACAATAGGCTTGTCTTCTCTCCAGTTTCCCTACATTGCATCTACCCAGATCAATCCGATAATTGTTGGTCATGTCACTCACAACATATGCTTTTCAGTTGTACACTTGTTCAGCCTTTCTGGATGCAAGTTTGGAAGCAGATGAACACCATTTTTGACTCCTTTTCATTCCCTAACATTTTTCTAAGTAGCTCATCTACCAACTGGGAACATGTTTCATCTCAAATAAAAATCATTGACCTTCTATTAGCAGTGGCATTTCAACAGCTCACCAAAACTTGGAAGGATTTTTCTAAACTGTCTTTCCAAGCCTGGAGATATGCAGTTTGTTACCACAGACTTGATACAGCATATATTCATCCTATTTCACTTGCAGTTAAGCGTTCTATTTTATGGAGTCCCATCACAAATTTTATATATATATATATAAAAATAGTTATGCTAACTCTTCACTCTATTGTCACCCTATTAGGTATGAGGGGCCAGATGTACGACCGTAAATTGCATGCGCCAACGGGTTTGTGACCCGTTTGCGCATGCAAAATGGCCCAGGGCCATGTACAATTCCTAAATAGCGAGTCGCAATTTATTTGAAACTCGCTATTTTGGAATTGCGAGTCGCAATTAGGAAGGGGCGTTCCCTTACTAATTGCATCCGCAAAGCAATGTATGAATGTTTTGTGACCGCAATTGCAGTCGCAAAACACTCACAAATTACCACCCGCTTCAAGAGGGTGGTAATGCTGTCGCAATTTGGAAGGGGTCCCCTGGGGACCCCTTCCACTTTGTGACTGTCTCTAAAAATATTTTGTAAGGGCAGGCAGTGGTCCCAGGGACTACTACCTGCCCTTACAAAATAAAACGAAAACGTTTCATTTTTGTTTTTTAAATGCATCCCGTTTTCCTTTAAGGAAAATGGGCTGCATTTAAAAAAAACTGCTTTATTTAAAAGCAGTCCCGGACATGGTGGTCTGCTGAGCCCAGCAGACCACCTTCCCTGGCAGGGCCTGTCATTCCCAATGGGGTAGCAAATTGCGAGAGGCTCATTAATATTTATTAGCCTCACAATTTGCGACCCCATTGGGAATCGCAAACAGTGTTAAACACACCGTTGTACATGCCAAATAGCGCCTCGCAAATTGCGAGTCGCAAATGAGTCGCAATTTGAAAGGCGCTATTTTGCAGGTCGTACATCTGGCCCGAGGTTTCTAAACCCCCTTGATGGTCACTTATTGTGTGCTAATGTATTAATTTTTGCAATCTCACAATGTTTCACTTATTTTTGAGCATGTATTTTATTTTTGTGTGATCTCAACTCAAATTGGATCTTGTACATTTCCTACCAAGTTATTGTATATGCACACCCCCCTTCATTTACAACCTCTGTATTAATTTTATTGCATTAGTAAATCTGTACTCAGGGCCGGACTGGGATCCAAAACCGGCCCTGGCAAAGTGCTCGGCTGGCCCCCCCGGGGGGTTGGGGGTACAGCCGAGCACTTTGCCAGGGCCGGTTTCGGCCGATTTTGTTACAGGGGCCGATATTGCAGCTATGCTGCAAAAACGGCCCTGTAACAAAAACGGCCCCCCAGGGGCCCTAAAACGGCCCCCACCCTGGCGGCCCACCGGGGAAACGCCCGGTGCCCGCTACGGCCAGTCCGGCCCTGTCTGTACTTGCTTGAGCCTAATAAAGCTCTTTTAAACTAAAAAAAAAAAGGCTTATTACAAACTGGCCATATGAAAAGGTGTAGGCACAGCAACAGTTTTTAGTGTGTCTTGACCCTGTGCTTTGGTAAGGACACTTGGGGGCAGATTTACAAGAAAGTGACGCATATGTATAGATGCGTCACTTTCCCTGCGCCACCCTTAGAAACCCTTGCGCCACCTTAGATGCGCCGTATTTACAATACGGCGCACTATGGCGCAAGGGTTGACAGATGCGTCAGAAATTCTGACGCATCTGTTGGCGGAAAAGTCACGCATTGCTGGAGTCGTGTCGCAAGCACGACGCAACTCCAGCAATGCGTGTTGAGGCCTATTACCAATACACTGCGTCACTCCTTACGTCTGCGTCAAAGAGGCATAAGGTTTTGACGCAGTGGCGTCCTAAAGTGACGCAGTGAAATCTTGTAGATTTCACTGCGTCACTTTTACGAGGCCTTCCTGCGTGGGAACGCCCACCCTGCATACATTATACCTGACGCAGGTATAATGTGACACAGGGCTTTACAACGTGACGCATCTCCCTAGATGCGTCACGTTGTAACTAGGCCACATTGTTTGCGCCGCTGTTGCGTCAAAAAAGTGACGCAACTGCAGTGCAAAAGTCACGCAAGGGGCTTGTAAATCTGCCCCATGGTGTTCATAGCTCGTAGGCACAGTTATCACTCTTACTCTTCCCTGGAGCTTTACACTAGTTCCCACACACCAGATTGTGTTGTTTGGTATCTGTAGTCACTGCTTGTGTGAGTACAACACATTCGGTCCCTCTTGGACTTCCACCACTCAGACTTTCAGCCAAACGAAAGCATAGAAACTGTTCTCACCGGGCTACAGAGCAATGTGTTAAACTGAAGAGATTTAGAAAAGGGTGGTAAAAGACATTTGTTGGAAAAGCTGTGGTAATGTCATTTCCTCCACAAGTGTAATTTGCACTGGAAGAATTACCAACTCCACCTTGAAAATAGCTTCAGACCCACTAATCTGGGTTTGAATTAGGGTTGTATACAAACAAAAAAAATACAAAAAAGGAACCTCACTGGTGGAGGACAATACCACGTGCTGCAGCATTCAACACATTCAACCATGGGGCACCTCTTTCTATTGAAGCCCTCCATAGGGGCTTTGGGTGGTACTCTAGGGCTTGGCCACGTGGCTTGGTACTGCCATGAATATTATTTAATAACCGTACGAAGCTTCTAGAGAACTTGGGGGAGACCTTGAAAATCACAATTCACCAGTATGCAGACGACAATCAGTTTCATCTCTGAGTTTCACCATTGAGAATATCCACTGTCACAGACAAGACTTGGTGCTTCTCTCTGCTGAAATCCAGTCATGTAAAATCGGGTTTCGTCTTCTCCTTTCTCTGTTTCCTCTGATCAATGGTGGTTTACAGAACTAACCACGCTGACCACATTCCCTACTGCACATTGGAAAATATTGATAATTCCCACAATTTTTTGGGAAAAAAAATCAAGCATTTTTGTAGTTTCTTTTCATTTCCGTCCTTCACCCAGGTCTTCAGGCTACAGAATGGCATGAGGATAATGCTAATCTAGCTGACCTTTTTTTCTTTAACACCAGATCATCCAAAACTTATTTACACAGATCCAGTAATTAGGGCCTTCTGCATATTCCAGTGCATTGTGTTGCTTTCCGTTCATCTTCACTGGTTACTTCTTTGTTTCAGAGAATCCCTTTAAGTTTGGCACCATTATTTTCATTGTGCTTGCAGGGAAAACGCCTGTCAATCTGGATGCATCGACTTCTGAGGTTTAACACTAACAACCTCTTCAGAGCTAAGAGGTCAGATTGAACCTTTTCAGACTCTTCTCCATGCAGGGCCGTTATTATGTGTGTGATGAGGGTCCAGGGGGGTTGCTGGGCTGGTTACTCCAAATCCCACACTTCTAGTGGTCTAGCAAGCAGGGCACAGGTAGCATGTAGGTTATTTTTTTTAAGTGAAAGGTTACTGCCCACGTGGAAGCTGCAGATAGGCCTCTCAGCCCAAGGGCAGAAATTCCGAATGCCCCTGTGCTCCGAGGGAAAGAAAACACAACAGCAGAGGTCAAAGTGGGTGGGTTCTGAGGGGTACAATGCCCATACTTTTGACGAAAACAGTTCCCCTATTTTATGTTAAAAGGCAACTGTCCCGGGATGGTTAATTCCAACATTTGTGGTGCCTCAGCTGAAGTGGAAGGGTAGAGAGTCTCTTGTGCTGTGAAGCCAAGGGATGGGCAGACAGCTGAACAAGAAACAAGTCTTCTTGCCAGTATGTCTGCTGCCTGAAAGAAATATATATGTGGCATTTGGTTAATCGACAAATGTAAACGCTACTTGGAAGCCGTATTGTCTTTAGTTGATGGAGTCACTTGAAAAGTATTCTGAGAGGTTTTGGGAGGTGACCTGGTCAGCTGTGGAGTGCATGCTTTTTATGGACAGTTATAAAAAATGTTTGTACAAGGTATACTCTGCATAGTAATCAGATCTATATTTTGGAAGCATTTTATTTTATCTTAAACCTCAACCTTTTTGTGCACTTTGTGGCAGCCTATAATATACTATGTGTAATACAAGTTTAAAATAATGATGTACATATTCACAGTGCTGGGACCTCGTCATAACACTAAAAACACATAAGTCACTATTCCCCACTGCACTAACTAGAATTTAATTCTGTGGCTCTCTGGTTACTACCATAGATATCTGCAGTGATTGCACTAACCAATAGAGGTTTCACTGCGTAAAATAGTGCATCTGTCACTGATTAGTTTAAGCTGCATTGATTTTTCATTTAAGGTGTGTGTTATTTCATATGTAGTTACTTGAAGGTGAAAGACTAAAGGAATAGTTACAGAATATTTTGTTCTTTTTCAAAATTACCTTTGATCCAGCCCCCACATTCACTGACCTCGTCCGCATTGGACTCAGGAACACAGTTCACATACTTTTTAAATGCACTTCAACTGCAGCACCACAGGGACCCTCAGCCCACTGCAACTCCAAATTATTCTATGGATCATGTCTTACAGAAGAGGCCAAAAACATTGGCCATGGGTAGTGAGCTTAACTGACTTGAAAGGCAAGTGAAACAGAGACACATCTCTATGTCGGCCTTTTGTATCCGCAAATTCGTTTGCACCTAATATGAGGTGCTCCTTCCAGAACAATAACTGCCCTTCACAAGTACCCAAAGAATGGCTGCTAAGCTCCCCTCATGTCCGTCTTAAGAAAAGTCAAAAGTGCCTTGGAACTGATTTAAGGCAGAATAAGTGGGGAAGTTGTGGTAGATATGTGCAGAGGTCACTGCTTCCCAATGTTAGATCATCTTAAGCAAGCTTATGCATATACCTGCAATGAAAGGGACAGTCCTTGGAAAATACAAAAAACTTCAATCACGAATAGTCACTCGAGAATGTTGCTTTGTTTGATATGTCTCACTGGGTTTTGAGACATGCTGTGTTGTCACTCATCGGAAACCCCCTTTAAAACTAGTGCTTAGGAACTTCCTCAACCCTTCTTTTGCAGTCCCTTTTCATTCCTGATGTAATGTTTCTCCCACAGATGCAAATTCCTTCAGCAATCTGGTGGAGCGATTCACAAAGGTAAACTTACACTTTTGTGTAAGTTTGCTCTTTTTCAGTATTAACAAACAAACAATTTAATAGAAACCTTATCTGGGTGGAGAACTCCGCACATAAAAAGATAGTCCTGCCCTATCTTGTTATGTGCAGAGTCCTTCACCCCAACTGTGGAGTCTCTGTATTAGCAAAGTTACCATTAAGTAATTTGTTTGTGAATACCGAAAAAGAGTAAACTTACACAAAAGTGTAAGTTTACCTTTGAGAATCGGGTCCTCTGAGTATAGAATTATCTATTGCTGTTTATAAATATGAACACTTCTCTGTTTAACCCCAAGAGAGTTAAGCAATTATCTTAATTTTTTGTGTTTAAGCAGCAATGCTGTTGATATGTGTCTACTGGTACGGATAAATATTTAACTTGATTCTGGAAGTTTATTTTTTATTACTAAATGTTGTCTTTGATTCTGCTCGAGTGTTGGTTTCCAGTATAATTTGGTAGCAGGGAGCGTAGACCTTCTGTGTTGTATTTGTTGCGTCTATTGCAAATTTCGGCATAGAAATTAAAAAGATTTCCTACAAGACTAATGCATCCTAAATCATGGGTGTTGATTCAACAAAATACCAGAGGTAGCACAAGTGACATCACGTACCCTTTGACCTTAATGACATCACAGAAAGTGTCATCACATGACCCATAGTCCTGATTTTTTCCAGGAAGGCATGTCGCATGACCCTAACATCCCATCAATTTACTGAAGTTCCAGCATAGTTGCATAATTAATATAACTGCATAACAAAGACAATTGCCTATTTTAGATACCACCTATATTATGGTGCTGACTTGATCTTTCAAAGTACTGGGGCCTGATGCTTGCCCTCTGTTGAAGTGAGGAAACAAAGCGAGTATGCCAGACCTCTTCTAGAAGGTTCTTACCCCTGATAAACATTTGAAAAAAATGGAAGGAAATTGTGCATTTTTAAGCACAATTTTGACATACATTTGCTAAAACGCCATAGGCACGAAAAAGCACTCACTAAATATTCAAATACTTTTGGGGTGTGCCACGCCAATGAAACCTCATGTTCCCAAGGCGTTGACCCCATTTTTTTAAAATGTGAACATGGGTGCCCCCACATGTCAAAAATTACCTACATTGTATCAGAGCCATCATTTTGTCATGGGTGCCTCCATATTCCATGACTGCCCCCTTATATCAATTAATCATTCAATCAAACTGGATTTATAAAGCACTGCTTATCACCCGGGAGTTTATCCAGGCACTGGAGGGGGCTGCTGCTGAGGGCTATCAATTGAACAACCAGGTTTTCAGGCCCTTCTTGAACTCCTGCAGGGTCAAAGCTGTTCGGAGTTGGAGTGGGAGGTCGTTCCAGGATTTTGCTTCCAGGTAGGAAAAGGAGCAGCCGCCACTCCTGTGACTGAGTGGTGTGTGGGCCAGGGAGAGAGATGCAGAGTGCAGCTGTCTGGCAGGCTGGTGGAAATTTACTCTATGGTTGAGGTAGGTTGGACCCTTGTTGTGAAGAGCCTTGTAGGCGTGGTTGAGTAGCTTGAACTGCCACTGTTTGTTGATGGGGAGCCAGTGTAGTGCTTTGAGGTGAGGGGTGATTTGGGTCCGCCTCTGGAGGTTGAGGATGAGACTTGCTGTTGCGTTCTGAATGGTCTGAAGTCTGTTTAGAAGCTGTGAGGTGATCTCCATGTAGAGGGCATTGCCATAGTCAAGGCGGCTGGGAATGAGTACCTGGATGACATTGCATCTGCTGCTGGTGGGGAGCCATTAGAAGATTTTCTTCATCATGTGTAGGATGAGGAAACATGATGATGACACAGCGTTTATTTGCTTCCTCATCAACAGTGAGCTGTTGAGTATGATGCCAAGGTTCCTTGCGTGATCTGTGGGTGTGAGTGGGGGCCAAGCTCGGTTAGCCACCAGGAGTCGTTCCAAGGGGAGGTGTTGTTCCCGAAGATGAGTACCTTTTGTTGGTGTTGAGTTTAAGGCACTTGTTCTGCATCCAGCTGTTGACACTGGTCATGCACCTGTGAAGGTTTGATTTGGGGGTGATGGGGTCTGAGGACAGGGATAGGATGAGCTAAGTGATGCCTGCTAAGGATATAATGTTCATATCATGGGCTCTGACAAGGCTGGCCAGCAGTTCACATATGTGTTGAAGAGGGTAGGGCTCAGAGATGACCCTTGGGCCCGAGGAGAAAGGCGGGAGGCGGATGCTCTGGGTTCTTCTGGTGAGAAAGGACATGTTCCACTTGAGGGATTTCCCTTGAATTCCCATCTGGTGGAGACCTTGTAGTAGGGTGCAATGGGACACAGTGTCGTAGGCTACAGAGAAGTCAAGGAGGATCAGGGCTGCGATCTCTCCCTTGTCTAGGAGAGCCCTAATGTAATCGGTGGCTGCGATTAGAGTGGTTTCTGTGCTGTGATTTGAGCGGAATTCTGATTGAGAGGGGTCCAGGAGTTTTTATGGCTTCCAGGTGATTGGTGTGTGAGATGTTAATTGCTTTCTCCAGGACTTTTGCTGGAAAGGGGAGCAGAGAGATTGGCCAGTAGTTTTTTTTAGTTCTGCCGGGTCTACAGGGTTTTTTTTGGGAGTGGTTTGACCTCCATATGCTTTACACCAGCTGGGAGGTCGGCGTAAGTGATGGAAGTGTTGAGGATGGGGATGAGTTCCTTGCTGATGGGGTTATCCCCAGGTTGAACATATGGTGGGGCAGGGATCTCTGTATCCTCCTGAGTGAATGGTGCTCATGATGGTGGCAGTGAACAAAAATGACATACAAATGATACTGACAGAATTTTGCAATTTATGCCGCCCATATACCACAGCTGACCCTTATGTCAAAAATTACTTCAGTATGTCAGGGCCAGCATTTTGTCATGGTTGCCTTCCTCCCATATGCCAGGTTGTCCACTTTTATGCCAAGAATTACCTCCATTGTGCTAGTACCCGCAATCTGGCACTGGTGTTAAAATGCCAAAAATGTCTTCAAGTATAAGAGTATTTTTCAACATGTGCCCTATATGCCATTATTTACCTCCAGTCAGCATCAGCATTTTAGCATTGGTGCCCTTTATGCCAAAAATTACCCCCAGTGTGGCAGTGCCAGTACTTTGTCACATGTGTCTATCATGCTAATAATTGCTGGCAGTATGCCAGCACCAGTTTTTGCCCTGGATGCCTCTATAATTCAATAATTGACTTCAGTATGTCAGAGCCAATGATAAACTTGCAAGCATCACATCACATTTTAGCTCACACTCACATTCATTCACTCACACTAATTCTCTCACTTATACTCTCACTCATTTATTCTCACTCACAAGCTCTTACACCCTCTCACACTATCTCCTATTCATTCTCATTCATTCACTTACACTCAGATCCAGGTTTAATAATGCTTTGCACCACGTTTGTGATGCAAACCTAGTGCAAAGTGTTAGGGTGGCATTTGCTATAGAACGCAAATCAGGATTTGCATTGAATAGTATCCCAAAGTAACACAAATTTGGGCTATGCACAGTTTTGCATTATTTTGCATCAAGACGACAATCCATGTGTGGGGTGTGATTGTTTCCATGCATTCACCCATGGGTTTTAATGTAAATCCCTACCTACAAATATGGGTCAAAAGGAATTTCTGTCAAAATCGTATGCCTCCTCGAGGCAGTTGTAACCTGGAGAAATGTTTAAATTTCTCCTTGTTTTTCCAAATTTGCATGTGTGCTGCATTATACTTCACATATACAAAGCTGGAAAAACCTTAAAGCGTAGTTTTTGTACTGGAAGGGTTCCCTTCCAGTACAAAAACGTTGCTTCAGAGAATGCACACACCCTTGAACTATGGCAGAAAGATGTGTGCATTGGCACAGAGCTCTCAAAAGTGTGCCAACAGGTATGGAGAGAAAAATACACTGTATCTTAGTAGATAAGGTACATTTTTTCTATTCCATCTGATGTAAGGAAGAGCAGCAACTTTGATCAGGGTTGCCTTGCATCAAGGAGTAGAACATCTGGACCTCAATCTCACACAATCTCACACATTAATCGTCAATCACTCCCAAAAACTTTCACCCGCAAACACATACAGACACACTTGCACACACATACTCACTCTGTCTCTCACTTACACACTCTCACCTGCAAGCATGAACACAGCATACATTTAAAACCATTTTTACTTACCCTAGCAGTCACCAAAGGTCCCAGTCCAATTAAGCATGGTCCTTTTTTTATTACACAAATAGTGAACAATTTAATACCAATGGTATGATGAAAAACAGGCAGAAAATAAGGAATGTGGAGCCACTGCTGTGTGCTTGGCACTGATTCTACCACCTCTAAGGCCAGGGGTTGCAAAGGCAGTGCCAGGGATAGTAGGGGAAAAGCCAGGGGTCGCTGCTGCGACCGCTGATGACCTCTAAATCACGTCCATGTCTTAAATACAGGAAGAGAGTGGACAGAGGCAGTTGCATGTCAGAGACCATGATCTGTCATTAAATCATCCCAAGTCACTAGATGCAATCTTTCCTTCCTGCAACATATAACATTGTTCCCAATAGAACTGAAATGCACCCTCTATTAACTCTTATCATGCGACTTCATTCCTGGTAGGCTGTGCCACAAATGTTGATAGCCACTGTGAAGGCACTAGCATTAATTATGACGCCCAGTGTTTGGAGCTGGCACTTATATTTACAAATTACAGACATTATTTGGGTATAAAACTCAATATACCCTCATATATTCATTATAATGTATTCATTTATCAATTATGTTTTTACCACACATGCTATAAAAAACATCATTCACACCTAATAGCCCAAGTTACCTCGCAGAACTCTAAGTTTTCCAGTAACTTGGTCTTCAAACCTTATCAAACTTTCACCAGTATGCGTTCATCCCGCCCAAACTACAATGCCACTAGTGAACCTAGAGGCAAGTGGACATGTGCCCCCTAGAGGTGAAGCAACAGCATTGCATATTATACTACATATAGTAGGGGATAACGCAGCTCAGATACTGAACCATTATATTTCAAGGTGCTCTCAAATGTGAGGAGAAAGGAAAAGGAGGCATAGCGAAATAAAATAATGGCATATGTAAGTACAATTTTGTCAAGCGAAGAAGCCAAGATTGGCAACTGGAATTTTAGGGAAGAGCTCGCTCTTCGGAACCTTTTTTGCCTTTTTTATTTAGCCCGTGGGAGCGGGGCAGCATTTGCATAGACTGTGCGGCCCTTCACTGTAGCCGGGCATTCGGCTTGAGCCTTCAGTGGCTCAACCACCTCGACTCGGATGGATAAAAAAAAAACTCCTTGTTTCTGGGTACATCGAAAGCTGTCCAATGGTATGCACATTTCCCGCTCTGATTATTCCAGCTCTGCAGTGGTACTGGAACCACTTTCAGAGTGTGGGTGCTGTTATCAGTGTTACCTCACTGAAGTCATAGATATTGTAGAAAATCCAAGCGTCACACAAAGAATAAGTGTGGAAAGGGGCCACGCCAATTCAGCAGGAGAGTGGTATGGGTGCGTTCTGTAGCTGGTGGTTTTTTATGGAGCACACTGTCACAATATTACTAAAGCATGGTGTGGCAGCACACTGTCATTTACAGACAGCACATTTTCTATTGAAATGATGACTAAGTTTGCACCGATGTAGTTTTACTGATAAAACTATACAGTGCACAAATGATCATGTGTGGAAATCGGATTTCAGTGAATATTTATCATTTGCACATCACCAAATAAATTGTCTTGATTTTGTTTTGATTCTATGAAAGTATTTCTTTCTATCACACTACAGCATTGCAAAAGAAAATGCTTCATTTGTGCTTTCCTAATGATGATACATTTTGAAATATTTTTACAGTTCGTTTTACTGAGAGTTCGAATAAGAATTCCATTCTATGGTCTTTCCTTTCACACTCAGCAAAATTGTCACATAGTTCATGTTACAAAATACTATTATTTTGCAGTCAGAGAAAGAAAAGTAAACAGCAATATCCATGTTAAAAGAATAGACAGTGATTTATCAGAATACAAAGGCCAACATTTGACCTCTGTGAAAAGAGAAAAACTAAATGTAAATGCATCCTTATCTCTCATTCACCATTCAACTCCAGCACGGTTATTTTGTTTTTTTTTCATCTCTGTAATCTAAGGGCATCATCTATGAATGCCCCAACCTATTAATTTGCATGTCTCATTAAGCTGTTCCTGGGTATGATTCCAAATGTAACGGCAAAGCAATTATAAGTGACGGGGTGCAGCCACCACACGCCATAACTGTTACCCAGCTCAGCTGTTGTGGGATTGTCAATGTGACATATTGATAGTACTCCCATACCTGATCAAGGATCCCATCGGTTAATTCTAGTTTGGCAGATTCCTCACACTTTATTCCTCTCTTACAAGAAGCCAATCCAAATCCTTCGCAGCCATTTTCTGCTGAGTCATCACGCCTGAGCCAACGTCGCACATCGTGCACTACGAGCGCGTGGCCTCTATTGCGCTCTGTGTGTGTACGTCATAGGTATGGGGGAACGATTGGTGAATTCACCACCGCTTTCTTGCGATGTGTTTTTGTCTGGCAGGTGCTGAGGTCTAGTCCTTCAGACTGGACCGTGCTTGACTCTCGTATCTTAGCACATAGACAGTTATGCATTAACTCCCTCCTCACACTGACACTGACAGTACTGTGGATACTGTGAGTATGTGTTGCTGAAGTCTGATTTTACGACATATGAGTCATTATCATAAAAATATTGTGCAGGATAAGTCTAGGCCACATTACGCATCTGCCCACCCTCAACTGTACCAGGTCAGAGTGGAGTCTTATTTGAAAGTTTTGAACGGGTAGGGCGGCGGCGAGACGTGCAGCACTGTATATTCTATCTTTATATTTTATCTTTATTTTGTCTGGATGATGTCATTTTGTCTGACAATAAAGCACAGCCGGTCTGCCCCATGTTTCGCTCTACCTAAGCGGCTTTGATAACAATAGTGGTTCTATGCGTTCTTCCAATACACACGTTTGTCGCACAAGCATCCCTTGTCTCATACAACGTCTCAGGCGCAGAACAGAGGTCATGGAAGGTCATAGTCAGACATCAAGGAGGTAGACTTGTTTTACTCATAGTTTCTTTTATCGCTAAAAAGTTAGTGACTTACGCGTCGCCGTGCCTGTCCCAGACTGCTGCATGACTTCCAGAGGTCACACCCCTTTTTTTGTCCCTGCAGTTGTTGCCTTATGCTATTTAGGCACAGGAATGACCAGTCTCCTATAAGCTTAGACTTCCTGTAAGGGTAGCTCCACTGCTTTGAGGTTCACCAGTGGGCACTGTGTGTTACACTGGTTACTTCAAGTTTGCGCGTGTTTGACTTTCCATATTTAATCCTTCAGTGCTGTGCAACTCAGACATTTGAAACCACCTTTTACTCTCTACATATGCCCCCCTCCCCCTGATGAGGGTGCATCCCACTCCCACACCACCTTGTTCAGGGTTCAGGGTGATTCATGGTAAGAAGCAGTGTGAAACAAGGCTTCATGTTCCTTACAGTACCATGCTAACCTCTGAAGGGTTACAGCTTTCTTTAGGTGAGGAACAGCTCAATCCTTTTTCTTTGCAGTAATTATCTCTAGGTTTTCCAGTAATCTGTTCTTCAAAACTCATTAAACTTTCACCAGAATGTTTTCTGGTGTCTCAAATATTTTCTCAAAAAACCTCATAACCCTGTGTAAAACTGGGTCCAGGTCCTGCCAGATAGAGCTCAAGTTGACCTATTGTTCATTAAAATGCACATTTCTGTGAGAAAGACAAGTCAATAGTTAAAAGGGAAATATTAAGTCTATCAATAGCAGTTTCCTGCCCTAATTGCAGGAGGTAAGAAATCATCAAAGCGAGAGCATAGGTAGTAACAACACATAAAGTACGAAACAAACTAGCTTAGGACATAATCTTGAGAATGGCAGGCACCAAGCTATCCGCTAGGGAAGTGGAGGCCATAAACAGTACTACCCTGCCAGACTGCTGTCTGTTGTATTTAGAGATGTCTACTCTGCTTTCTATGGAGTGTCCTCCAAAGGCATTAAAAGTTTGCTGAGCTGCCGCCATGTTTCATGCTCCCAAACAGTTTTGTTTTCAAAACATGGGAGTTTGATTTTGAAAAACAAACAAAAAATTGACCCTGACACCCTGGGAGTTTTCCCCGAGGATGTGGGGGTCATAGTTTGGTCCTTTTTTTAGGTCCTGGATAGTGACATCGTTGATAGGTTTTAGGGTGTTGCAGCTGCACACAGGTGTGATCCCTATTAGTCTCCCATATTAACTAAGTCTTTTGACATTGGGAAATGGCTTCTTGATATAATTTCTAATGAACGTAAATGTTCACACACCTCTTTGAGATTGTACTTGCAAGAATAATTGCGGGCATCAGAACAAGTGTGGAAAGAAAGCTAATAATGATGACCGATGACTCAGTGTGGCATTGGTGACAGACAAGTGGCGTAGCAACGGGGAGGGCGGAGGGGCGGTCCACCCCAGGTGGCACGAGTTATGGGGGCGGCAGCCTCCCCCCCACTCTTACCTGCGGCTGTCGCAGGGTGGCAAACGCAGGAATCGCCAGCACCTCCCCCCTGCTCTTACTTGCGGCCGCAGCGGGGCAGCAAACGCAGGGACCGCCATGTGCGGCCAAAGGTCTAGCTACGCCGCTGTGACAGACACAGAATAATCAATCACTAAGCTGCTTTTAAGCTCTCTTGTTATGGGGGAGACAAACCTGATGTCTCAAAATGAGACAGTATAGCAAGGAAAAATAATAAACATTGTCATTTAAAAAAAAAAGAGAGACAGTGTGTCAAGAATTTGATGCATGCATACACACACGCACATATTTCCCAATAGTCTAACATCACTACTACCATCAGAGTGTTTTCCACAGGTAGTGAAACCAATCTAGGGATCTCCGAGAACCTGACTCTGTGAAATCCACTCCATGTTTTACCGCAATGGTATTAGATGGCGTTATTATGGTTATTATTATAATTATTATTTTGATTACGATTGTGATTACTATTATTATAAGTAGGACTAGTAGTAGTACCATTAGTATGAATACAATTAATGTTCTTTGATGCTGCTATTATTGTTTATATTATCCTTATAAAACCATCTCTCTAGAAACAGAAGAAGAAGTGGTACTTCTATTGTGATATTAGCTTTAAAAACACCAGTCCACAAATAGCTGAAGAAGTGAAACAAGTATATTTTGAGCAAAAGTAGCAGAAAAAAATCATAAAAGCTACATTGCCAAGTCAGCACGTGGTTACTATGTTACCATTCAGTAAATTAACCTTCTTCCTCTTTCTATATGAGAAATTGTGCCACAAAATATCAAACTGTTACAGAGTACAAGAAGCAGGGGAGTCATGACACATTTAATGTCAACAGCTCTGACGTCACAGGAGGGAGAATCCATAGTGCAGCAAAAGTTACTGTTGTGACTGTGAGAGGGAATTAGTGTATTAATCGTGTCCAGTGGAAAAACTACACCTCACGTGGATTGCTTAGAATGTCCTGGACAGACTGTCCTAGCCATTTGTTCTCATCCTCCCTAAGACAAAAAAGGGAAGCAATGTTATTGTGCTGTTTCATGGTGGGAAATTAAACTGATGTGTGTGACTTAGTAGCCAGAAAATGACTAAAGGTACCAGCGGGAAGAACATTTCTTAAACACATTTTATTATATTATCACATCATAAAATTGTCATACATGCCTTATGCTTGGGATAGGGAAATGAAGCCTCACATTTCATGTCGAATGGGCTCTCCTGACTGGGTGGGGGTAACAGATGCACCATTCTCATCAGGTCACTTTCATGGCTTCACTAGAGAAAGACTAAATATCTCTCAACCTATTGCTGAAGGTGCCAATAGCTACAAAATAGATCTGACAGATGTTTACTTCAATTTTGCTTGTTTTCAGTTCGATTGTGCTAGGTACTTGTAGAAGGAAATGTGATTAAGCATACATGCAGCGTGCATATGATTGTGGAGGAATCCCCTTGGGCCAAACTCTGTGGTAGAATTTAATCACTTGCCATTCTGCTAAGAATCTTGGGGCATATTAGCAAGAAGAGGCGATAATCATCGCTAACCCTGCTTAGCGTGATTTTTTTTATCGCCGGCTATCGCTGTAATATATCGCCACGCTAACGCTGTATTAGCAACGATTAGCGCTATGGCGATGAATATTCCAGCAATAGCGGGGGAAATGGGCCAACATCGCTGAAAAACCAGCGATGTTGCATGGAGAAGGGAGAACACCTTGCTGATACGACCCTGTGGTCGTATCAGCATAATCCACCCCCCCATGTTAGGTATGGCTAACACCTGCTAATTGCAGGTGTTAAATAAATGGCGATGACCCCGGTTAGCGCGACTTTTCACGTCGCTAACTGGGGCCATGGCCACCTTGCTAATAGGCGATAGGCCTGTTAGCGAGTGTTTCACAGGTTTGTTCATCGGGAACGCCCACTTTGCATGTCATTAGCGATAAATATCGCTGACATGCAAAGCGGTAAAAAAACGGGCGCTAATGCCCACAAACTGTCGCTAACTGATGTTAGAGACAGTTTGCTGATAGGGCGATATAAATATCGCCGCTTTAGCGGCAAAAAGTGCCGCTAAAGCGGCGATAGTGCCCTTGCTAATAAGCCCCCTTGTTTGTTGATTTTCTGACAGCCGCAAAATGTCTAGGTTGTTTGAGAAAAGACTTTAGGTTTGAAAAGACTAGTTCCTCGTTCATCACATAAGCTGAGATAATTCAAGGGTGATCAGAGGATAATCCTTTCACACGCACCTGGTGGTTGCTCTAGTGAATCAGCAGTGATACGCGAAGCACTAAAGCCATGAATCTTTTGAGCCACTCATTTTTGCATTTTGACATTGCACATACATTAACATAAGCACTATTTGAATCGGCTCTGTTTCATCTTTGTGCAGTCCTCCCATTGACCTAGCCTGGCAGATATCAGGGAGCCAGAAGTAGCCTGGACTGACAATACATTTTTACATGTTATATCATGACCCCCCTAAGTTTATATCGTCTACATATTTGGTACTTTTAACCATTTTTTGAGTTATGTATTTTTGCCTTGCTTTGTTGCAGTATTCTGCCAAATATATATATAACAACCTTAAAAAGTCCTTAAGATGTCCGCATCATAGACCGTGTAACATATCAATGGGTCCGTACCTCTCTTGCACGTACAAGAGAAGCTGCCCCTAGCTGGTCATGGTCCCATTGGTATTCCTGGGTGTGGGACCAGGGAAAGGGTTGTCTTGTTTCTTTGTCCATCTTAGAGGCCAAAGCTTTAAATATCCTCTTCGAAAATAGTGCACTTGTCCTCCAAGATAGGAGGCTCTGAGATATTGTTCTACCAGATGGCCTGTGCTTCTTCATGACTGTTAGAAATGTCAGCGTTAAGGTGGTCTTACACTAAACATTTTACCTTCCTCCTCCATTTACACTGACCTCGTTTTTGCTGGCTTTAGGACTCTGTGCACTTTGAAACTGCTAACCAGTACTAAAGTGCTTGTGCTCTCTCCACTAAACATGGTAGAATTGGCTTACACCCAATTGGCATATTTAATTTACCTTTACATCCATAGCAAAGTGTTACTACATGTGCACAGGCTCTGTAAATTTAATGCTACTAGTGGGCCGGCAGCACTGATTGTACCACCCACTTAAGCAACCCTTTAAACATGTCTCAGGCCTGCCATTCCTTTTTAATAAATATAAGTCACCCCTAGAGTAGGCCCTGGACAGCCCAGAGAGCAGGGTGCAATGTATTTAAAACATTGGACATGTACCTTTTAGTCTTACATACCCTGGTATTGAAAAACTCTTAAATTCGTTTTTCACTATTGGAAGGCTTACCTTTCACATAGGATAGCATTGGAATTACTGTATTACATTTTAAAAGTGTCATTTCCAAATGGGAATAGATAACAAGTTCATGCTTGGTGTCTCTGGAATCACAATTTAAAATCCTAACATGGTGAAGTTGGATTTAAAATTGTAAATCTGAAAAGGCCACTTTTAAAAAGTTGGCATTTTCCTGCCTTAGCCATTTAGTGCCTGTAGCCTGTACCTGGGTCATATGACTGGGTGTAGCTGACATTTGAGCTTTGTGTATTCCTCCTAGACAGTCAACCACAATAAGGAGCATAGGTGTGCCTGGATGGGCCATCACTGGCAGGATGGAAGGGAGGAGCTGGGCACAGCTCCACTTACACTTGAATGGACTGTGTCCTAGCTCCACACAAAGGGCTGCATATCACTTGTAGTTAGTCTGGAGCCTGGACAGAGGAGGCAGGATATTCTTAAAAAATTCATAACTCTGGATCTACTGATTGGATTTCTCTCATTTTGGCCTTGCTCTGTTTATTAAATTTAGCTCTATTTTTCTAACTTGGTGGTGGATTGTTTTTGTGTGGTGTTTTCACTCTTTTACTGTTAAAAGTGTTGCACAAATACTTTACACATTGCCCCTAAGTTAAGCCTGACTGCTCTGTGCCAAGCTACCAGGGGGTCGAGCACAGGTTAATTTGGGGTTTGCTTGTGACTTACCCTGACAAGGATTGTGGTCGCTACTTGACCAGGGCTCCCACCCCAGTCAACCAGTAATCCACTTTCTCACAATGACTATTGCTAGATATTGAATACATTGATCGGGGGACAGCAGGGGCAGTGAAAAATATATAAATTACATTGTGTTCTGGTGGAGAAAAGGGGACGACTATGCAAAGCTGAAAATGATTCACCATTGCATGGGCTGGAAATGCTTCACCATTGCTGCACTACGCTTTCTTGTGAAACAAAGGTCTTCTGTAGCACCACTATGAGTATTGCTCATGACGCCTTGTTTAAGATTGGCAACCCTTTCTTGCATTAAGCAGCCTTGGTGTAGAGATGACCATGGCAACATAATGTAAGGGCCATGTTGAAGATTGTCTTCTTGGTACTAACACTTTAGGACTGAAAGGCCCTCACACTAAGACATGAAAAAAGCATAAATTTCACTTCCTGGTTTTCTCAGGTCATGCCTTCTCTGCTTCCTCTCATGATGGTAGATGGGAGCAGGCCTTCATTATTTATTATTTATTCACAAAATATGGGTCCCGTGCACACTGTGTCACTGGAACCAAGCTATACCTGTCTGATGAGCCTAACTAGAGCAAATCCAGTCCTATTCAGTTTGTACTTTATTAATGTTTAGACACCATCTTTAAAACATACATTCCTTAAAATCAATAACATTTATATATAATTATACTGTATAAATACCAATTCATCATACTTCGACTAAAATCCCCGAACCCATACTATCTAACACTATAAGACACTAATCCAAACATTTTATTTTTGTAAACAGATTTTATTGATTTTATGGAGATCAATACAGGATTTCTGTACGATAATGGACATTTAAATAATAACATTTGAAAAAGGAGAGAAATTACAGTCCACATCTTATCCAATATCGTAGGATTACATACAATAAACAAAAACAACATCAACAACCACATCAAACCAATCCAGAATCTGCGCTTGATCACTTGCCGACGTCTCATGATTGCATGCGTCACCGTTGCTGGTGTAGAGTGACGGTGTAGAGCCTCAATTTTAACAGTTTGTTCCCACTTCGGGCAGTAATAGATGATCTTCTGCGGTGTGCATCTCTAAGGGTATGTTCCTATATGTGGCCCACTGTTTCCAGATTTTAATGTGCTTGTAAGGACATCCGTGGGCAAGGAATACCGGCCGTTCGAGCTCCATGGCCTAGTTCAAGCTACCCTTCCATGTCGATAGGAGAGGGGGGTTTTCAGCCCTCCAGTGTTGTGCAATGTCCCTTTTGGCAAGTGTCAGGCCCAGGAATAATAAGTGTCTTTTATAATGATTGCCCCCTATTTCATCTGTGCAGTGCAGGAGTGTGAGTTTGGGAGATCGAGGAATATCCCATTTTAAAACTGCGGATAAGCATTGTAGAACCCCCCACCAAAATCTGTCAACAGTGGGGCACTTCCAGACAGTATGTAGGAAGGTGCCCTCCTCTGCGTGGCAACGAAGACATTGGGGAGAGGCGATCATTCCAGCCCGCCATAGTCTATGTCGAGTGTAGTACACCCTGCGTAAGTATTTAAATTGTATTTACCATAGTCGGGTGGGGAGTGGGGCTCCCCGTGGTGATTGGAGTGCCTCGGACAAATCGTCATCATCTATGGGTCCTATAACTGTGTCCCATATGGCCAGGAGAGAGGCCAGGGTTGTAGGGCTGTGTGTCACTATGGTTTGGTAGATTTTAGAAATTCTATGGTCTCCCAGGTACCCCAGGTCCCCCATCAGGATCTTGCCCTCTAGTGGACTGAACTCAGGCAGGGTTGTCAGATCCCTAATGTAGGGCCCCAAGGCATGGCGTAGCTGTAAATATTTATAGAATTGAGAGTGAGGCATAGAAAACTCCCCCTGGAGTTCTTGGAAGGACTTCATGATATGACGTCTCCCAGGGTTGAGACTCCTATGTTATCCCACCCGCTGAACCCATGTAAGTCCGCTACTTGAGAGAGTAGGTGGTTTCTCCGTGTGAGGCATCCCCATCAGCCCATACGCCGCAATGCTTGTCTCCAGGACAAAATTACCACCAATGTAGCGAGGGGAGTCCCTTTGGGGTCACTCTACTATATAGGAGAGGGTATAGGGATGATTCCCCCATAATCCATCGCTCTATCTTATAAGCGGGTTCGTCCCTAGGCCCATACCACCACTCGTTCAGGACCTGTAACTGTGATGCCACGTAGTAGGAGTGTATGTCTGCCGTGGCGATGCCCCGGCAATGTGGATTGCATACATGTACGCAGGGCGACTCTAGCTGTGGAGCCCCCCCACATGAATTGGCCCAGGGCTGTATTCATTTGCCGTAAACAGGTCATCTAAATCGGATATTGATGGGATTGCAACTGATACAATAATTTTGGCAGGGACACCATCTTAAAGATGGCCGATCTTCCATAGCCGATCTTCCATAGAATGAAAGAGGGAGCGAGGCCAAATTTTTCATCTCCGCTTTAACTTTGGTTGTAATCTTTTCCAGGTTTTCTTTCCAGGAGAGTGTTTGCTTGTCTGATACAAAAATGCCTAAGTATGGGAAGCCACGTGTTGCCCGTTGCAGACCATCAGCCCAACTCCCATTACCCAACGGCCCCCGGATTGGCCATATTTGGGACTTAGTGGGGTTCATGTAAAGGCCTGATGTCTTGCCGAAAAGATGCATGCCCTGAATTATTCAAGGCCCTGTGCGATGGGGATCGGTCAAGAGGTTGTCATCTGCGTATATGGCTATGCGGTCAGAAATGCCTGCGGTCCACTCGAAACCACTGTATAGAGCATCGTGTCTTATCCAGGCTGCGAGTGGCTCCACGGATAGGGTGAATAGAAGAGGTGAGAGGGGATGTTAGAATTAAATCGAAAAACTACTATATTATTTGTATTTTACTCCTAATAGTGTTAGCATTGACATAGCTAATACATTATAAGGCATACTGTGTGAAAATGCAGTCAGTGGATGCCGGCACTATATTTGTTCGGTTGACTTGTGTACCGCCATTTTGTTTTCTAAGACGCCATTTTACAGTATAATCGAAACTGCTACGTGCTCAGTTACGAGAAATGGTCCTTGGTAAGTTTCGTTTCTCCAATGTTAAGGTTTGCTCATTAGTGCATTCTTCTACTGTTACATCCAGGCCTTCTACCACCTGTCTGGTGGGGAGGATAAGCTAGATGACCTTGAGCAGTAGATAGCTTGTGCCAGGCTGTAGAATCGAAACTTATGCTCTGTACCCCCATTGTATTGCCACAGCTACCAGTCTTTTTCCATGATAGGCGGGTCTTCGTGGGCTCTGCAACCTACTTAATGTATCTTTATGCTTGTTAGAGTCAGTCCCTCGTCAGCCATCAGTTGAGGCTGGTCAGATTGGACTCCACTGCAGTGTATCTTGTGAATAAACTAGTTTTGCTTGCATTCTCTACTGCGTCATCGACTCTTCATTGAACGGAAGGCTAGCGGAGGTCTAGAGTGACCCGAGTGACCCTAAACGGGTCATTTTCTTCAGGGACAGCCCTGGCGTGTACCTCAATTTATAGGGAAATGGCCAGAGGTTGTACCGGATATCCGTACAGATGCCGTTAGTTCGGTATATAGCAATCTAATCAATGTAATAAGACGTAGACCCATATTTAAATGTTTCAATAAGATGAACATATAGGTCCAGCTTACCGAGTCGAAAGCCTTGTCCATGTCGACAAGGAGCAGGGCAGCCGGCTTGTCCAAACGGTCGATAGCAGCAATAGCATTGTGGAGTCTACGGATGTTATGTTGGGTCGACCTGTGTGGCATAAAGCCAGCTTGGTCAGGATGAATTAAGTCTGCAAGGTGTGGGAGCAATCGATTCGCCAATACTTTGGCTAAGAGTTTAGCCTCGATATTGAGCAAGGATATAGGCCTGTAGGACGAGCAATGGTCTAGGGTAGCCCCAATTTGAGAAATACAACGATTTCCGTGTGCCTCCAATCCAGTGGGAGGATCTTTTCCTGGAAGGCTTCCTCCAGAGTCGCTAGATAATGTGGCCCCTGTATAGATGCAAATGCCTTGAAAAACTCACTGGGGAACCCATTGGGTCCTGGCGCCTTTCCTGACACAATCTCCGCCACCGCCAAGGTAAGCTCCTCGACCGTGATAGGTTCGTCTAGGGAATCACGTACTGAGTCGGAGAGCGCCCGAGGCGGAATGTCTTGGAAGAATTCCTCTATCTGGGACAGTGCTTAATTTGTACAATAGTAGGTGCCAGGGCTCTGACCTGGAGGCAACTGCAGCTTGCACCACCCATCGCCCTTGTCATTGCTGCTAAAACAACTAATAACCATCATTCTCCCATGTAAATGCGACAGTTCAGATTATTCCAGGTCCCCAAAGCTAAAGGAATGGCTGGGAAGGCATGTATTAGCAATTTTTTTAATGTATATTGTTTTCCTAAACAACTGTTATACTGCTCATCTCTAAATTACATAAGCAGCGCCACCATGTGGCAGACTGCCCTAAGTGTGGTGTTGACAATTAGGTGCCGGTGCCGAGCACAGGAAACTAATTAAGTGCCGGTGCTCAGCACCGGAATGCATCGGCTCAAATTAAGCACTGATCTGGGATTCGGATATGACCTCTCGTTTAGTATACAGTGAGAGATAAAATTCAGCGAAAATCATGACTACAGAGGTGGGGGTCTGACAACATCTCTCCACGAGGGGACGCGATCACGGGGACATCTATTGGCTAGAGGGCATGCTGACACAATCTGTGCAGTAATTTCCTGGACTTATCCCTCCATTGATAAATTCGACTTTGTGTGGCCTGCCAGGCCAATTTGGCTTCATCTAGAAGGAGGCTTTGGTACTGCCTCTGCAGCACGACCAGTTGCCTGCGGGCATTGTTACCATCAGTCGTCAGGGCCTCACACTCCAATTTAAGGATCAAGGCCTCAAGTTGAACAAGGGCCGATCTCTTCTGACGCCTGGCAGTCGTGCAGTGACTGATATCATACCCCCGAATGGTGGCCTTCATGGCCTCCCACAGGATCGAGGTAGAGGGTGCCGATTTCGTATTTAACGAGAAATACTCTACCAATGTAGTATGGAGTTTCGTTTTGTAGGTGGGATTATGTAAATGCCAAGGCGACATACGCCAGTGAAATGCAGAGTGCCTGGGCACGATTTGCAGCTGGATTTGGACCGGGGAATGATCCGAAAAACCTCTTGGCAGAATCTCTATCGCTGCTACTCTGGAGGCGTGAACTCTAGAAACAAAGATGTAGTCCAGCCTGGAAAAGGACTCATGCATCGTGGAGAAATATGTGAAGCTGGTGTCTGAGGGGTGAAAAATCCGCCATGAGTCGGCCCAACCCAATGTCTGTATCACGGGTCCCAGCCTCTGTGCGTGGCGTGTGGCACGGCGGGCGACATCTATCTTGAGCTGGGTCTAATACAACGTTCCAGTCACCTCCCACTAATGACAGTACATCTGGCAGTGAACCCCATGTATCAATTAGGTGCTCTGAAAAAGCCTTAGTGAGGGGTGGAGGGGCATATACGCTACCCAGTAATATGGGCTCTCCCCCGATCATACCATGTAAAAGCACGTATCGACCCTGCATGTCGGTCCTTGTATGTATATGAGTGTATGGGATTCTACGATGGATGACTATGACAACCCCCCGTGACCCTCTTTTAAACCCTGAGTGAAAAACCAGTGTGTACCCGTAACGGGCAAGGCATGGGGCATGAGTCCCCAATAGGTGAGTCTCCTGCTGAAGCAAGACATCAGCTCCCAACCACTTCGCACTTTTAAGAATTGCCCCCCACTTAATCTTATCCAGGAGGCCCCGAACATTCCAGGAGACGACTTTAATAACTCCGAGCGGAGCTGAATTATTCGAGGGTACAGACATGATATACGGTATGAGAATTGGATACTTGTGAGACGCAGAGTTCGCAATTGAATAACATACTGTAGATGCGGAAAACTTCAACAACAGTTAAGAATTGAAATAGAAACATTTCCCCCCAACCCATCCCCACCCATTCCCCACCCAATACCTCAAAGAACACTGATGTATCTGTCGCAGACTTTATACTGATCCCACCCCAACTGGGGGTGGGGGCCGATGAAATCCAACCTTTACCCCCCAGGGGTCGCATCCTTATTGTATGTCCGTGGGACCTGTGAAGGAGTCTGTTTCAACGTAGTAGCCTATGTTGTAGCCGATGTGTAATCATATTGATATTGAAGAGTCCGCGGTATGAATGTAGTTCAGCCATTTGCAAGTTTGACTTCCCTTACAAATCCGGCTGCTGGGTTCCAAGTTGTTTATCACCATGGGAGCGAGAGCGACAGGAAGATCTTGACCGGTGCTGCCGTTTATCTTTGGGAATTACGATCTTCTGCTGGTGCAGGTTCCTGGACGACGAATCCCAGTCCCGGGGCGGCGGCATGTGTGCCATGGTATACACACTGCATCACTGATATATATATAACCATAACTTCAAGACTTGCAGCGGACTGGTCACTCGGCACAGTCCAACAGGGCACTCTTCAGAGCAGTATATATATACTGCATATATACGTGTATATAGATATGAATATGCATGGACTGCCTATCACCCATTGCCATGAACTGAGTTGGAGCTACGCCACTGCCAAAGAAGTGCCTATGGTGACCACATGATCTCTGATCCTGCAACTCACCACTCAACTCTCCCTAAGGACAGAATTGGGCTTGCAACCAAGCAGAGATTATCAACAACACTGGGGCCTGTTCACCAGAACAGACTCTGAATAACATCCTCTGCTGCAGCTTCCAAGAACTGGACTCGAGTGACGAGGCACTCACAACTAGAGAGAGGGAGAGCCAGATACATGCTCCTGGTTCCAGTCTGACCGACATTTCTGAAGAGCTTGCAGAGGTGTGATATGGACATTGAGAATGAGACTTTTAACTGAGCACTACAAGAGTGGAATGCACTGCACCTGTGCCTAAACCTTCCATAGCAGATCCAACCCCGAGATTAGGAGATAGAGGGGCATGACAAGAAGGAGGGAACTCTGATCCCTGGATACAGTGGCACTGAGCTAGTACGTTACCTACCTGCCTATTGTAGTGTGTAGTATTTAATTTTGTGAGTGTATTAAAGTACTTTCTTTATATAAATGATAAGCACTGGGCTGATCAATTAATTATTGCGCTGCTGGGTAATTGTTGAGTTATGAGCTTGAAGCACCCTTACACTGTCTCCGTGAAAAGCTTGTAACCCTTCACCATTGCTACCACTGAGCACCAAGTGCTGAAAGGGTGGTAGTAGAACAGACCCTGCAACTTCAGAGACAAGCCACACCTGCCCTGCGGGTGAGGCCCAGTGGCCTCTATTTGTCCAGTTAAAAACAGGGTCTGACATGTCTGAATGAATATTATGATTATGCTCTAAATATTGTCTACAAAATATTACCCTTTTGGAGTTTATATAGAAAATCTACGCCCAATGAGGCGTTGTTTTCACTAACAGGATTTATGTCAGATGACATTTCTGTACATGTTATTCTGTCATAACTACCAAATATTGTGATTTAACAGAAAAGAGTCTGTTAGCATGAAGGACATGCTCAAATGGTTATATGTCAAAGTATTCTAGCCATAAATATCATCTGACAAATATTGTGTCCTAGATATTGTTAACAAGGTTATCGGCCCATTCGGAGAAGATTTTCTGCTTTTAACAGCAAAGTGGGAAATGCTTTGCAAACGATTTTTCAAACACAATGTTTATGTCAGGCAAAGGGTCATATTTACTAGGAAAGTGGCAAAGCGTGTCTTTAAGCCAAGAAGGCTAACAACACGCTCCATCACTTTAAAAATGCAGGGCAGCACCATATTTACAAGAATATGGTGCAGCCCTGCGTTTCCCCCTGCGCTGGTGCTAAATTGAGCTGCCTAGTGCCAACGCAGGCACCCTTGCACCGTAGTGCAAGGGTGCCTGCTTGCAGGGGAAGAACGTTTATGTGCAGGAAGGTGTCCCTTTCTCCACATAAACAATCTTTAAATGGCGGTTTGTAACTTCTATGTGTGCTGCTCAATGCAGCACACATAGAAGTTGCAAAACGTCATTTTTTAAAAAATGATTGTTTATGTGCAGGAAGGGGCATCTTCCTGCACATAAACAACCATTGGCGTTTTGCTGTTTCAATGTGTGCTGCACAACGCAGCACACATGGAAACAGCAAAAACGAGGAGAAATTAAACATATCTCCTCATTTTGCCATGGTAAGACCAGGTTTCCCCTGGTCTTAATTTTGGCACTGCCCCATATTTACGCCAACCTTATAAATATGGGGCAGCGTCAAAATCAATGGGTGTTGCAGTGGAACGCCCATAGCAACACACATTGCCCTCCCCTTTCACACTAGGTATAGCATGAAAGGGTACCTTATTTACAAGGCAGTGTTAAGTGGCTTAACGCTGCCTTGTAAATAAGGCAAAGCCCCTATCGCCACCACAACGTCCTGAAAAGTGACATTGTGGTGGCAATAGAGGCTTGTAAATATGCCCCAATATCTTGAGTACAATATACTAGTACCACATGCAGAAATAGAAAACCAGCTGTGAAGTTGTCTAAAGGAACAGCAATTGAAGTTGTCTAAAGGAGCAGCAATGCGTTTATTAACATACTTCTTAAAAAATAATACAAGATGTTCCAAGTCTGCGCAAATTCATCAACCACATCTCTATTTCAGTAAATAGTTATCTTCAAACTCAACAGCTATCAACATCTCCTGGGAGGCATGACACTAGATGTAATGTCAACCTACATTTCCCATTCTTGAGTGCCTAACTCCATTAAATCCTTCAGAAACCTAACCTCATCAACATTGCTACATCAGAAACTGTCTTTGATGTTATTAAGCACAATCATTCTTTTTACATGGCACATAATAACTTTTTAAGATTATATTTAAAAAAAAACATTCACTTCATAGCTTTTTCTCCATTGGGCCACTCAACATTAAGTGCAGTGGAACAGCATCCCCACAATTAAATCTCAAGCATTTCCCCTTCCTCACTACATATAGCTTGGGGGCTGTGTCATGAATAGTTGCTCTGGCTCACAGTAGATATGAGTATCTGTTTTTATGAATGCATGAGTTACTGTGAACCCCACCTACAGTTCTTCAACAAAATAGGTTCAAAGGCAATACATTATGACACAGTTCTTGAATTCTTTAAGCATATATATCCCATTTGCTGATCAAGACTAATGGCCACATTTAGAGTTTGGTGGATGGGTTGCTCCATCACAAATGTGACGGATGTCCTGTCTGCAGTATTACAAATGCATTATGTTGAGTCTGATGGGCAGGTACTCCATCACCAATGTGACGAATGTCCCATCTGCAGTATTACAAGTGCATTGTATTGATTGGCACTTGTAATACAGTGGACAGGATAGCTAACACGTTTGTCACGGAGTAACCAATCCGCTGAAGTCTAAATCAAGCCCTAAATCCAAATGTTTTACAACTTAGGGGTAGATTACGATGCCATCCGGAAAGGCTCCGAACAGGATTCAGATTCAGCAAATCCGATTCAGAACCTATGTTTCCGCCCTAATCGGACACCTTTCCGGACGACTGATTACAATGCAAGGAAACTGTTCGAGCTGTCCGAATCGGTTCCGAACGGCATTCCAACAGCCTAAGTCATTCAGAGCCGAATCATACAGCTCTATGGACACGGTTTCCGAACGAGCGATTACGATGACCGATTCGGACAGCCGTTCCGATTCGGTCTGCCTGATACGAACTGGCTGTCGGAATCTGCTTTTGGGGGCCATAGCAGGCCCCCCTTCAAGCGTAGGCCTCCGGTTGGGGTCCATGGGGGTACCCAAGGGACCCCTCTTACCAACCATGCAGTGTGGCAGGCACCATGGGGTGCCTGTCACAGGGTGCGTGGTTTTCCCCAACCACCCCTTTTTTCAATGGGAGCCTGTGTACTCGTACGGAACACAGGCTCCCATTGAAGTCAATGCGAGTCCAACCGAACAATGTTGGGAAGCATCGTAATCGGTCGGTCGAACTCGCAGAACCTGAGTCAGTCGGAAAGGATTCCGAAACAGATTTGGTCGGATTAGTTTCCTAACGACATCGTGATCGGCCCCCTTGTCCAGCTGACACGTTTCACTAAAGTGTTCAGGCTCTGAGATTTAGCAAGCTGGAAAACATGTAATCTTGTCCTCGGTTCCAATATATCATGTGGGAAAGAAACATCTGGTGTGTAAGACCACCCTGAGATTCACTGCTACCATCCCATTGACATATTGGTCACCCTCGCTCGCAGTTGCTTTAATGTACTTGCACTGTCTAAAGTGCATTCATTTAACCCCATATTTCTCTGAATTAGTGCATGCTTTTCAGGCAGCACAGTTCAGAAACAGATAGAGGCACACCCTGATCACTGATTCCAAGCTGTGCCACTGGAAGCCATGCTCTAACGTGGAGAAATATTGGGTTATTCAGTTGCACTTTAGATAGTCCAAGTTCATAAAGCTACGAGCCAGTGGGTCTGTTCATGATGCATGCCAGGATATTTAGCTGGATGAGTAATACAATTCAATAACCTTTTTTGTAGGAAATTCATGTATCTGTTTCAGTTAACCCATTCTTACCCCATGGTAAAATTTCTACTAAGCCATTCTCATCAGTTTGAGGCTGCTCCCCAGTTTTATTTTTGCGGTTAACCGCACCACATTTCCAAACATTTTTAGGGTGGGACACTACCCGCACAAATTTCTGTGAAATGTGAGTTTGTGGGTAGTTTTACCAACTTTTGCAAGTGTTTCCATGCTGGAGTGTCCACAAACAGCACATTAGTAGAATTTTTTACATGTACACTTAAGTCCTGGTGGATAACTGTGTGAGTGTCAGTCTCCATTGCGGAGGCCACAGTCCAGTCAGGGAGTACTGGGCCACAACCGTGGGGGTTGAGGCACTTTAGGATTCCTGGGCCCGTCCTACTGTGGCTTTGCACACTGTGCCAAGCACAACCCTTTCTGCACTTGAGTCTCAATAGTAACGAGGGTGAGAAGTCACAGGCTTCTTAGGGTGGTTAGTGTTGGGGTTATTCAGGCTGAAGAGTCACTACCATCTCCATAACAGTGCAATAAGATCCATGTCCAGCCCAGTGCTTCTTTTTGTAGAAAAAAGCAAGTACTTTATTAAACAGAAACACAGAATTCCACTGCACACTCGATAATGCATAAATGCCTGGTTCGTAGATGTGAGTGTTTTTGCTCTGGGGGCCTCTGCCATCTAGGTCTCCACCTGTCTCTAGTGGGTCCACCCTTCCACCGGGTTCCTTCTTTCAGGTTCAGAGTTTGAGGTTGGTCCATGGGTGCAGCTTGTGCTGTCCCAGGGGTTTGCATTAGCATTCAGTCTCTCAGACCGCAGTTCATTCAGTCTCTCAAGTTTATAGCAGCAGCACTGGACCATGTTTGTCTCTCCCACAGCAGTGGGATTTCACTAGCAGAAGAACACCTCCAAGTGGGATGTGGAAGTGTTCTCAGCGGCTACGCAGCTGCTGGCGTGCAACACATTGCTTCATACGTCACAATAGGAGAAGAGGTTGCTATCAGGGGACTCCTTCTGAGAGACAGACTGCTGATCGAAACTCATTCCTGCACTCCAGTGGGTACTTGACTCACAGCGTGGCTCATTCTGATGCTCTGGTGAGTAGTTGACATTTCGTCTTGAGAGTGGCAGTAACACGCCCACAGGTGATGCTTCTTCGGCACAGTGGAAGCCAGGCAAATCTTCAGCATGCTGTGCCTCGAAGCGATGACCTCAATTCTTCTTGAGGTGCCATGGTCATTAAATATTCAGGACTGGTCCCAACTGAACAACACTCTTGGCAAAGCAGCAGTCATAATATCTACTTGTGGGCACATGGGCCACCAGCAGTCACTTATCCCAACTTCATTCAGGCCTACCACGCAGGAAAACAGCTCCAGGTACCTGGTGGCTACGTTGGGGATTACTGACGAAGGTCGCACTGCCCATCCGGCAATACCATTAATTTTCAGAGCACTTGGTTAGCAAGTCTCTGTCAGGCAGACCCTATGTTAGGGTCAATTCAAGCAGTTCCTTCCATGCTCCCGTGGGATTGGTGCTTACTTCTCTCACTCAAAGGCAGGATATCTTGGCACCCAGGACAGTCCAGTAATTCCTCATTCAGATTGGTCTCCAGGCAATGTCCCCTCGCCTCTGGGAAGCTGGATGTCAGTGAGACAAACAAACCGTTGGTTGCCTAGTAATCTCTGAGCACTCTGTGGAGTACCCCCTCCTCTGTAGAAGAGACCACAACAATGAACAACAATGGGGTTTGAGCTCCCATCTTTATACCAATTCCACAGACAGAAGATGTGGATTCCATGTGTGCTTTTTTCAAACCGGTTTGGGTCAGTTTCCCTTTCATGTGTCCTGACCATGCCACCTTCCAGGCCTGCCCTGTGCCTATAAAGATGCACTGCCCAGCAAGACAGTCTTCAGTTGGAATGCCTACCCTAGCAGTACAAAGAGGTGACAGCAGGCTGTACCCAACTATTAATGACCTTCCCTCACAGAGGTCAGGATGAGAGACCTGTGCCCCTTCAAAGGACTCTTTCCCTAACAACAGATCATGCAGACCTCACCCTGTACCCCTGCCATCTACCTAGTGGCAGATGCAGTTAGAGTCATTTACAGCCCAATGTATCGGGAAGGACCCTTGTACTGCTATGGAAAGCCTGTCTACCTTTTCCCCTCCATAAAGCCTGGTGCTCCCCACTCCCATCTAGGAGAAGCAATCAATACACATATTTTGTCTCAAAGATAGCAACCTCTCCTCCAACTTGTTCTCTGGTACATGCATGGGGCTTCCAAATTGGAATCCGCAGGCCTTCATCACCTGCGCACAGCACAATATCACATCTAGCACACATGCACATATACAACACATGGGATGTCGCATTCAGACTTCTGGGTTCTTTTTGAGCAGTGAAACTGCAGGTGACTGGGCCTGTAGGAGTGCATTCAGGCCTGACAGGTAAAAGCCTGTCTCTATAACTCAGAAACCTGGTATGCTGCCACCACTGTACTCCACATATGAAACCCGTTACCAGGATGGTAGTGTCCTGTCAGTATGAGGGTGCGCTTGTCAAATTCAAGACTAGGTCCAGGACTTACCATTTTCAAATGACCGGTTCTAGGTTAATGCACACCCACGGGATTAGTGTGTAGTATGTCCAAAAATCAAAAAAACTGGATTACGGGTATGCAGTTCATCATGCAGAGGACATTCCTTTCCCAATAGTGAGTAAATCCAAACACGCGTACAAGTTTATGATCTGTAAATAGCACAATTGAAGTAATAAAGTCTGCTATTTGCATACCAACCTGCCACTAATGTGCACAAGTATATATGTTAACTCATATCTTCGGCTTTATTTTCCCATTTTTGTACACCCACTCAATTGACTAGATTTACAACTTTTGACCAAGACATGCATCTTAAGCACCAATTTGTTTCTTTTAAAATGGAACTATTCCAACATTAGAACACTTGGCACTAGCTTCAGATAGAACTGTCTTTCTGCTTCAATCTTTCTTACAACTTGTTGGTTGCTACCATACTTTTAGACCCTCCTTACGAGTGGTCCTTAATAATTCCTGTTATATCCCAACCCTGTAATTACTGTTACAGGAGTATCACAGTAATTCCGGGGGCATGGAACTAATGAGAATGATAGATTTTGGAGGATTAAGGTGCAAACTTAATTTACAGTGCCAATTTTTGCATGTTACCGCCCACTCAAAGGTGCTAATCACAAAAAGTGGGAAGGAGCACACTTCCTGGAAAACATCCTGAAACGTGTCTAGATATAAACTGCACGGCTGCACCAAAAATGGATAAAACTAAAGACTATCAACTTTAGTGAGTGTTTTCATGCACTTCATATACCACAATGCATTGTCATGGTAACAGATGGAGGGGAAAAAGCGGAAAGTAAGCCTCTCCCTGACTTACTGTCAACCAATGCTAAAGGTGGTTCAGTGGAAGGAGTAGTTCCCTCTTCCTCCCTAACAGATCAACACAAAAAGAATTGTCATAACTTATTGAGACAGCTTGTTGGTCTGTTTTCATTGACTACAGGTCTACCAACTTGGTGCACCCATGATGTGGACACACGTGACAGCTTCCTTGTTAAGAGTAAAATTTATAGATTGTCAGATATGGTCAAAGCTAACAAGAAAGCTGACATTGCTAAGATACTAGAGTTGGGGGTGATAGAGCTCTCTAGTAGTCCCTGGCAGCCCAGTAGTGCAGGTGCCCAAACACAACCATAAGGGAGGAAAACCTGAAATGAGGTTCTTTGTGGACTACAGAAGCCTGAATGCAGTCACTAAGACTGATGCCCACCCCATACCCAGAGTTGATGAGCTCATTAAGAGGTTGGAGGCTGCAAAGTATCTAAGCACCTTTGACCTAACTTCGGGTTATTGGCAAAAAGCCCTCACACCAGGAGCCAATGAGAGGTCTGCCTTTTCTACACCTAAAGGCCATTTTCAGTTTAAAGTGATGACGTTTGGGTTGAAGAATTCACCCACCACCTTCCAGATGTTGGTGAACAGAGTGCTTTCAGGCTTGGAAAGATTCAGTGCGGCATATCTAGATGATATTATGGTATTTAGTTTCACCTGGGAGGATCACCTGGTCTACCTCAAGGAAGTGCTTTAGGCCCTGCAATAGCAGGACTACCTATCAAGGCAAGTAAGTGCCAGAGAGGACAAGGATCAGTTTGTGTACTTGGGAGTTTTAAAATATGGATGACTCTGACTGTGACAATTTGTGTGTAAACTTTTATGATATTTTATGTCTTTTATCATTTTATTTGCAAAATTGAATAAAGGATGTTGAATTGAATTGAATGGACTTCACCAGGACAGGAATTGTGGTTGTTGCTTGAATAGGGTTTCACCCACCTCTACCAGTAACCCAATTTACTGCAGATAGGAGTTATTGATGACTGTTATTCTTTGAGACACATATTCTGATTCAGGTTACTAATGTTTTCAGGATTCCCAACCTTCCAGCAAAAGAAAATCACTACCAAAGGAGATGTTTTGTGTTTGGGGAAAAGCAACAGCCGTTAGGAGGTGCAAAGTCTGCCATAGTTTCCAATTTGAAACCTTATTATTTTGCTACACTATCTGTAATCACAGTCGATGCCAGCGTGTAGGACTAAGGTCCTGATTTAGAGTACAGTACAAAGAGTACTCCATCTTAAGGACGATGGAGTATCATTTCTGCTGTACTGAAGGTCCGTCGTCTCATTTAGAATAGGACAGAGTTGGACGGACCTTCAGTATGTCAGCAGCGAAGACTACTGGGTCTCCGCTGCTGACATACACCTCTGATGGCCCGACGGAGTAGGGCCATCAGAGGTTTTGCCATTTGTCTGTCCGCCCTATTTAAAGTGGGCATAGAAATGACAAGTTTTTACTTTTGCTAACCACCATCCAAAACGCCGTGGCAAGTGAAAGTAAAAACATTTCAATGACTGCTACACTATGGGAGATAGCTCCATAGCAAGGAGGTAATTGCCTTTTTCATTTCCAAAAAGAAAATCCCACCATGGGATTTTCCTTCTGAAAATATAAAAAGTAATTGAAAGCGTGCCGTACAGCTCCCTCATGTTGACGAGGCCATACAGCACACTTTCAAAACATTGACAGGTAGCACCGTAATGGTAAAAGGCATTTAGTCATTGGGCAATTGAAGTAATATGTTCAGGAGGGTTGGCCTTCTATTAAGAACTTGCAGGATGAAGAACAGCCTTTGAGCAAATAGCATAAGAATTAGAGAATTGGTTTGTTGTTATTAGTGAGGGTTGGCCAGCGTGCCCACCTGAAGTAAGAGGTGACACAATTTAGTGTTTCCTTAAGATGGCGACATGTAAGCCGATGCAACACAAAAAGATGATGGATGGAATGTTGAACATTGTCAAACATTCACCCCCAGTCACAGATATAGGTTTAATCCATCGTTATTTTACCTGCTACACCATTCCAGTTTGGACCCAGCCATGTGAAAATCAGCCTTGACCCTGTTCCCCATGGTAACAGTCCAGCCCGAACTGCCAGGCCAGGTCCTTCCTGGAACGGAGAACAAGCATCCTGGGACCGATTTTGGGGCATCACCCCTCATCAGCCAGGCTAGCTTAAAACCGGTGGCGTAGCGAGCACGGGACCCACGTCTGGGCATACCCTTCCCACTTAGGGTGAAAATGAAACACAAAAAGATGATGGATGGAATTATGAACATTGTCAACCATTCACCCCCAGTCACAGATCTGGGTTCAATCCATCGTGTTTTTTGCTCACCTCGCCATTCCAGTTTGGACCCAGCCAGAAGCAAATCAGCCTTGACCCTGCTCCCCATGGAAACAGTCCTGTCTGACCTGCCAGGCCAGGTCCTCCCTGGACCAGAAAACAAGCATCCTGGGATCGTTTTCGGGACATCACCCGTCCTCAGCCAGGCTAGCTTGCAACCTGTGGCGTAGAGAGCACGGGACCCACGTTTGGGCATACCCTTCCCACTTAAGGTGAAAATGCAACACAAAAAGGTGATGGACGGTATGTTTAACATTAGTCAAACATTCACACCTGGTCACAGATCAGTTATTTTGCTTGCTACGCCATTCCAGTTTGGACCCAGCCATATGCAAATCAGCCTTGACCTTGTTCCCCATGGGAACAGACCAGCCAGAACTGCCAAGCCATGTCCTCCCTGGAATGGAAAACAAGCATCCTGGGACCAGTTTTGGGGCATCACATTCACCCCCAGTCACAGATCTGGGTTTAATCCAACGTTATTTTGTTCACCACGCCATTCCAGTTAGGACCCAGCCATATGCAAATAAGCCTTGACCCTGTTCCCAGTGGGAACTGTCCAGCCCTAAATGCCAGGCCAGGTTCTCCCTGGAACAGAAAACATGCATCTTGGGACCAGTTTCGAGGCATCACCCATCATCAGCCAGGCTGGCGTGAAACCCGTGATGTAGCGAGCACGGGACCCCCGTCTGGGCATACCCTTCCCACTTTGGGTGAGAATGCAACACAAAAAGATGATGGACAGAATGTTGAACATTGTCAAACATTCACACCCAGTCACAGATATGGGTTTAATACATTGTTATTTTGCCCGCCAAGCCATTCTAGTTAGGACCCAGCCATATGCAAATCAGCCTTGACCCTGTTCCTCATGGGAACAGATCAGCCAGAACTGCCAAGCCATGTCCTCCCTGGAATGAAAAACAAGCATACTGGGACCAGTTTTGGGGCATCACATTCACCCCCAGTCACAGATCTGGGTTTAATCCATCGTTATTTTGCTTGCCAAGCCATTCTAGTTAGGACCCAGCCATATGCAAATCAGCCTTGACCCTGTTCCCCATGGGAACAGACCAGCCAGAACTGCGAGGCCAGGTTCTCCCTGGACCAGAAAACATGCATCCTGGGACCAGTTTCAAGGCACCACCCGTCATCAGCCAGGCTAGCTTGAAACCGGTGGCGTAGCGAGCACAGGACCCACGTCTGGGCATTCCCTTCCCACTTAGGGTGAAAATGCAACACAAAAAGATGATGGATGGAATGTTGAACATTGTCAAACATCCACCCCAGTCACAGATCTGGGTTTAATCCATTGTTATTTTGCTCACCACACCATTCTAGTTAGGACCCAGCCATATGCAAATCAGCCTTGAGCCTGTTCCCCAGGGGAACAGTCCAGCCCAAACTGCCAGTCCAGGTCTTCCCTGGACCAGAAAACAAGCATCCTGGGACCGGTTTCAGGGCATCACCCCTCATCAGCCAGGTTAGCTTGAAACCGGTGGTGTAGCGAGCACGTGACCCACGTCTGGGCATACCCTTCCCCCTTAGGGTGAAAATGCAACACAAAAAGATGATGGACGGAATGCTGAACATTGTCATCCAACACAGGATTATGGAGGAGTGTCTTTTAGTGGCCAGGTATGGGTTTGGATGCCAATCGACCGGTGTATAATTGTGAGAAACTAGTGATAGGATGTTAAAAGTGGACTTGTATAGTTATGATCCAGTTTCCATAAGAAATGCATTTTTTGTGTTGCTAATCAATGCTCAGGTGAGTCAGAATACACTGAGTCATAGTGGCAAGACTGGAGACAGATTCACCGGAGGAAGGGGTAAACCCCTATCCGTCGAGGCCTTTGCCTCTGGATGGCATAGGCATGTACAATCAAGTCATAAAGAAGGGTGCAGATTAATACGGTGTGCTGCTGGAAGAAAGCTGGAGACCCTCTTACCATCTCAAGCCAGGAACCAATTTCTACCTCTGCTTCCTAGTGTACTTGATCAAGACCCAACGTTACAAATCTGCACCGTTTCTCGGCATGAGTTTGCGAGGATCATGAGTTCAAATACCTAAAATGGGGAAAACCTGCCAAACTGGGACCTATAAGGTCCTTTTACCCAATTTCAGGGAGTGGTCCTATTTACCACTTAGGTATTGTAAGAAAACATCACGAGACATAAATATTGTGTCAAAAATAAAATCAGCTAGCCGTTTGACGATTCCCCACAAAACTTTCCCAAAAATTGAACATTTGTGATTGGTTTGGACATGGAAAGTTATGGGCTGGTTTTTCAAGCAGTGGCTGAGAAAAAAGGGGGTGGGGGCCAAATCATTTTTTCATAGGAACTTTAGACACCGTTGCAACCCAAACCTGTGAACGGATTTACACAAAATTCAATAGAAAGCTAGATCTTTGTCCAGAAAGAGTGCTTTTTGTGTTTTGGTGTAAATCCATTAAGGCATTTTGGAGAAATTGAGTTTAAACAAAGTGTATATTTCATGCAATGGAGGATCCATGGAGCCAACAGATCTCAAATCTTATGTTTCAGGACTCAGTCCCAAGTCATAAAAACATTTTTTTTAAAAAGACACCAGGAGGCAGGGTGGTTCAAGTTCAAGTTTATTGATATTGCTTGGTTACTTAAAACCATTACAAATGTAAAAATATTTTAAACACAAATAAAAGCAGTTCAAATGCAGTAGCACCATGCATCAGTTACAAATATTAAGATCAATAGCTGTAGATAAAGTTACTTGAGGATGCCAACTTTATTATAAAGTATAACAAACATTTTGCAGCACAGCCCCTCCCCGAGCCACTAAAGGCCATGGGGACCCCATCCCCAGGGCCAATAAACTAAGTAAAAGGGAGGGGCATGCGTGGCCTCCCTCCCTGAGCTATTAATGACCCTGGGGACCCCGCCTCCAGCCCCCCCCGGGGCTGGTTCACTAGCTATGCCCATGGGAGCCCAACCCCGGAATACAGCGGTTTTCCTGCCCACACTGGCATGGAGAAGGAAACCTGTGTTTTTTCCCGCTTCGTGGGAGTATTTTCAAAACTCCCATCAAGCGGGAGCAGACAAAAAGTCTGCTCCTAGCCGGCGGGAGCTTTGAAAATGCTCCTGCTGACTGGGATCAGACTTTTGATCTGTTTCCCTGCCCCCAGTGATGCGGGCAGGGAAGCAGATCAAAATATTGCTCCTGTCTGGAGGGCATAGCGTAAGTAGCTCCCGCCTGCAGGTGGGAGCAATGCTAACTCCTGCTGCATTCAGGGAGCTGGCTGGGGCCACGTGCCCCCAGTGAATGTATGGTAGGTGCCCTGTGTGTGCACCAGGGCACACACCTTTAATGATGTGGGCCCCTGGGGATGGGTTCCCCGGGGCCGAAAAAGACTTGTGTAGGGGGGCCCACACTTCCCCCTCCCCTTTCATTTTAGTAGCGGCCTTGAGGGATGGAGTCACCAGGGCCGGGGAGGGGGGCATCGGATTGGGTCCCCAAGACTTAACAGGGCTCGGAGAGGGGGCAACGCGGCCCCCCTCCCCTTTATTTAAAAAGACGGCCCTGGGGAATGGGATCCCCAGGGCCTAACAAGGCTCAGAAAGGGCGCCGTATGCCCACCTCCCCTTTATTTTTAGCAGTGGCCCTGAGGGATGGGGTCCCCAGGACCTAAAGAGACTCAGGAAACCTTTTTTGTAAGTTTTGGTCCAGGGGTGGCCTCACCGGGGCCTGTAATAGCTTGGGGATTGGGGCCCTGCGCCCCCATTTATAAAAAAAAAAAAAGGTCCTGAGGGATAGGGTCCCCAGGGCCAGAACCTGTGGCCAACCTGTCGCTGCAAACGGCTAAAGGCCGTGTGTAGCTTGAGGTTGGCTGCCTTTGAGGGGGTTGGCCACAAGGCCACAATCCTGCCATGCACAGTTTTATTAATAATTTTATAGCAAACATTATCAATGATGTCATAGTAGCTGTCAATAGTGATGTAATATGTGGGGAATTAGCAGTGCATGGTGAGGGTGCGAGTTATAGTTACCTTATTTCACGAGTTATAGTTACTTAAGATAACTATCTATAACTGCTGAATTTCTATGGTTTTGTGTGTTTAAAATGTGTACCTAACTGTAATGTCCCTTTAACCTCTGGTTTTTTAGTGAATTTCTAAGGTTTTTAATTCTATTTCCTAACTATAATGTCTCTGTACCCTTTGTTTTTTTTCAGTGAATATCTAGGTTTTTTTAACATTAAGTAATATTTAATTACCTTATGTTAATGTGCATATTTGAGGATTGCAGTGTGTATTGTGCTATTTATTAACTTTGTTGAGTGTAGAGAGGGGCAATGACTCGCATAAGGTCGAAGCCTCAAGAAGGCCATGATGCCCCTCACCTCTCTTGGTTCCAAGACTGCCAATGCTAAGAGTAAGAGTATTCCTATTTACTGTGTGTCAACAACAGTATTTCTTCCTCCACTGTAACATTACAGAGATTGTCCTTGATGAAGTCCCAACTCCAGTGGATGCAACGCTTGCAGGCTGTCTGCATCAGAAGAACTGAAAGATCCTCACAATAGCATTTTGAATATCAACAGTGAATGTTTCTTTGCCTATTAACCCCTTTGCTGCCAGGCCTTCCCCAAACTAAGCCTTTTTTTGGCTATTTGGGATATTTCGCGCTTAGGCCCCTGTAACTTTTTGACCACATAAGGTATCCACGCTAAATTTGCGTCCTTTTCTTCCATCATCATCAGGATTCTAAAGGTACCCAGGGTTTGTGGATTCTCCTGGAGGGGACTCAGAAATTAGCCAAAATACAGCTAAATCTTTTTTTCTTTTTTTAAATGGGAAAAAAGTGCTGCAAATGAAAGTGTCTGGTTTTTTCCCTGCAAGTGGTATCAACAAAGGGTTTGTGGGATGAAATCACCATTTTCCCGACTTTCAGGGACTGACAGACTTTTGTCAGAAAACCAAACTTTTTTACACAGTTTTGGCATTTTACTGGGACATAGCCTATTTTTGCTATTTTTAGTGCTTTCAACCTTCTTCCAGTTAATGGTAGAAATGAGTATGAAAGAAATAATGGATCCTGGAAAGCTATACATTTTAGAAATGTAGACAAAATTCTGAATTCAGCAAGGGGTCATTTGTGTAGATCCTTCAAGGTTTCTTTATAGAAACTAACAGTTGAATATAGGAAAAATTGAAAATGAGTTGAAAAAAACAGCCATTTGTGGCAACGTTTTCACCTGTAACTTCTTCTAATTATGACAAATGTTTAAAAGCAATATACCGTTACATCCACTGGACCTTTCTGGTTGTGGGGATATATAGGACTGGTAGGTTCACCAAGAACCCGACGAACCCAGAGCCAATACCTTAGCAGCATCTTGCAATGGTTTTTTATTAGGTACCGGGTATATAGCAATTCATTTGGGAAAATATATACAGTGAAAAATCGGGATGAAAGACACCTATGTATTTCTGAAATTGGAACAAAATATAGAGTTTAAAAACAGTAGCTATTTGCACATTTCCGAAATTGTGAGTACCCATACTAGCATGAGAATTATAGGACATTTTTCAAAGTGACTTCTTTTTTACACATTGTCTTTCATTTGGAAGGCAGAAATGCATTGAAAGTCAATAGGTAAAAACAGTTGCTCTACAATTCTGTGCTACCCTAAGTCTCCTGATAAAAATGGTACCTCACTTGTGTGGGTAGGCCTAGTGCCTGCGGCAGGAAACGGCTCAAAACGCAACGTAAACACACTTCATTTTTACATTGAAAACTGACCCTTTTTTTGCAAAGTGCCTAGCTGTAGGTTTTGAACCCTAGCTCTGCCGGCACCTAGGGAAACCTAGCAAACCTATACATTTCTGAAAACTAGACACCCAGGGGAATCCAGCATGGGGTGACTTGTCTGGCTCTCACCAGGTTCTGTTACCCAGAATCCCTTGCAAGCCTCCAACTTTGTAAAAAAACTCACATTTTCCTCACATTTCTGTGGTGGAAAGTTCTAGAATATGTGTGGATCCACAAAATTCCACCCACCCCGCATTCCCCAATGTCTTCCAAGAAAAATGGTACCTCACTTGTGTGGGTAGGCCTAGTGCCCATGACAGGAAACGGCCCATAACCAACGTGGGCACACCACATTTTCACAGTGAAAACTGACACTTTTTTTGCAATGTGCCTAGCTGTAGATTTTGAACCCTAGCTCTGCCGGCACCTAGGGAAACCTAGCAAACCTATCCATATTTGAAAACTAGACATCCAGGGGAATACAGGATGGGGTGACTTGTCTGGATCTCACCAGGTTCTGTTACCCAGAATCCCTTGCAAACCTCAAACTTTGTCAAAAAACACCACATTTTCCTGACATTTCTGTGGTGGAAAGTTAAGGAATCTGTGTGGATCCACAAAATTCCACGCACCCCGCATTCCCCAAAGTCTTCCAAGAAAAATGGTACCTCACTTGTGTGGGTACGCCAAGTGCCCGTGACAGGAAACGGCCCAAAACGCAACGTGGACACACCACATTTTCACAGTGAAACCTGACCCTTTTTTTTGCAAAGTGCCTAGCTGTAGATTTTGAACCCTAGCTATGCCGGCACCTAGAGAAACCTAGCAAACCTATACATTTTTGAAAACTAGACACCCAGGGGAATCCAGGATGGGGTAACTTGTCTGGATCTCACCAGGTTCTGTTACCCAGAATCCCTTGCAAACCTTAAACTTTGTTAAAAAAAAACACATTTTCCTCACATTTCTGTGGTGGAAGGTTCTGGAATCTGCGTGGATCCACAAAATTCCACCTAGAGAAACCAAGCAAACCTATACATTTTTGAAAACTAGACACCCAGGGGAATCCAGTATGGGGTGACTTGTCTGGATCTCACCAGGTTCTGTTACCCAGAATCCCTTGCAAACCTCAAAATCTGTAAAAAAAAACACACTTTCCTCACATTTCTGTGGTGGAAGGTTCTGGAATATGCGTGGATCCACAAAATTCCACCTACCCCGCATTCCCCAAAGTCTTCTGAGAAAGTGGTACCTCACTTGTGTGGGTTGGCCTAGTGCCCGCCACAGGAAACGGCCTAAAACGCAACGTGGACACACCACATTTTCACAGAGAAAACTGACCCTTTTTTTGCAAAGTGCCTAGCTGTAGATTTTGAACCCTCGCTCTGCCAGCACCTAGGGAAGCCTAAGAAACCTATACATTTTTTAAAACTAGACACGCAGGGGAATCCAGGATGGGGTGACTTGTCCGGCTCTCACCAGGTTCTGTTACCCAGAATCCCTTGCAAACCTCAAACTTTGTCCAAAAAAACACATTTTCCTCACATTTCTGTGGTGGAAAGTTCTGGAATCTGCATGGATCCACAAAATTCCACCCACCCCGCATTCCCTAAAGTCTTCCAAGAAAAATGGTACCTCACCTGTGTTGGTAGGCCTAGTACCCGTGACAGGAAACGGCCCAAAACACTACGTGGACACACCACATTTTCACAGTGAAAACTGACCCTTTTTTTGCAAAGTGCCTAGCTGTAGATTTTGAACCCTAGCTCTGCCGGCACCCAGAGAAACCTAGCAAACCTATACATTTTTGAAAACTAGACACGCAGGGGAATGCAGGATGGGGTGACTTGTCTGGCTCTCACCAGGTTCTGTTACCCAGAATCCCTTGCAAACCTGAAACTTTGTAAAAAAAAACAACATTTTCCTCACATTTCTGTGGTGGAAAGTTCTGGAATCTGCGTGGATCCACAAAATTTCACCCACCCCGCATTCCCAAAGTCTTCTGAGAAAAATGGTACCTTACTTGTGTGGGTAGTTGTAGTATGTTGCATGCATTGGAGATATTCTTGCGCTGTCACCAGCGCGAGGATGTCTCGCCTTTCATGATATTGTTTGAACAGTGCTCCACAATCGGATGCTGAACGATGCGTGACAGGATTCTGCCAACATTAATCAGTTGGCGGAGATCCTGGTGTGCAGCGGGAGCGCCCGCTGGTGGGTGCTTTGTTGACTGAAATAAATCTTCGTTTACTTACCGTCCTGCTTCCTGGAATACTTCTTACTTCATTTGGCGACGATCTGGAGTCGACCACGCAACCAGCACCCACCACCCAATTCTTCATTTCTCCTCATTAACGGCACCTCGCTACGCATCGCACCTATGTGCCTCGTTCCTGAAGGGCTTTACCGCCCCACCGATCAACAACCTCCCACAACCCTCCGCAAGTGATTTTTGCCGCCCTCCATCTCTTGGGAGACTCTGACCTGCCCCCTGACGTCACCTCCAGGTTCACGTTACACGTCATCGTGCAGGCAGCCATATTGGCTTGGGCTGCACTACACGTCTTATCGTTAAGACGTCATCACGTTGGCAGCCATATTGCTTTGGGCTGTCTATCCCTCTGCTCATCATCACGCTGCCAGCCAATTTCAATCGGACTCCCGATCTTCAATACAGGTAGGATCCAGCCTGTTCACTTTCACGGTGACAGGCACACCTCCATATTTTCATCTACAAATGCCATTTTCTGCTTTTGAGCCTTCAAATTCAGTGATAGGCTCACCTTATTGACATACTTCATTTTAACCTGTTGTTCACAATTTTACTTTTGGAGCCTTCAAGTTCGGTGATAGGCTCACCTTAATTTTAAATACTGCTCATCTTTTAAAAGCCTACAAGGTTTATTGCACAAAAACGTTCAGTGGAGAAACTTATTGCATGATTAAAGATTTTAATACTATTTTTGCACATTATTACAAGAAAATAAAGTTACAAATGTCTTCTTAATTTAATTCACTTTTTACATTTTTAGCTGTGGTACAATATTTATATTTCTTTTCATTCTAGTCATGGCTACTTCTCAGCAATTTGCACAACCTCCTCCTTTTTTGCAGCATCCTGGTAACCCAGCATTCCCTGGCGTCAGTGGGTAAAAGCATTTGAAAACCATGTTGTGGCTATAGATGCTGTTAAATTCTCTCCTGCTCGTAAAGTTGCAATTCTTTATGGTTGTCTAGGACTTGCTGCACAACATGTTTTCGAAAATTTACCTCATATTCCCACACCTCCCGGAGAAGCTGGGGATGCAGATCATTGGGATTCATACAAAGAGGCCTTATCTCGGTTGGCTAAACACTACGACCAAGAATCAAACATTATGCTTGAAAGACATAATTTCTTCAGGAGAAAGCAACGTGAAGAATGAATGGTGGATGAATACATTGCTGCCTTACGAGTTTTAGCATCTACCTGTGAGTTTGAGGCAAATCCTGATATTTACATCCGTGATCAATTTGTTTTCTCTTGTTTTTCAAGAAAAATACAAGAACGTCTTCTCAGCTGCAGAAAACCCACATTACAAGAAACAATTGACATCGCCAAGAGTATTGAGAGAACTATTGTTACCTCGAAAGCTCTTCAACATGATCAATCTGTCAACTCTTTCAAGTCATGCTGTTAATGTAAACAAATCTTTTAAACAACCTATGAGAAAGGGGAACACAATTTGTTACAGATGTGGCTCCAAGTCACATCTTAGTAACTATCCTATGTGTCCCGCTGTAGGGAAAAGATGTGTTTTATGTAAAAAGATAGGCCATTTTCAAGGTGTTTGTAGGTCTGCCAGGAAACCTACTAGAGTCAATAGCGTTGAATTTTCTGAAACCCTTGATGACTGTACAGAACACTTTCATGATATGATCGTGACAGTTGAATGTAATTCAGTGTTCAATGCTCATTATGTTAAAGGTCTTTTAAGTGTTGCATTATTTGGGAAAGTAGAAATCCCAATTATGGCGGATTCTGGTTCACCTATAACCATTTTATCAGATGTCATGTTTCTTGAGAAATGGCAAGGTTCCATTGTTTTGACTCAAACAGACATCAATCCCAAAGCATTCGGTGAGTTTGATATAGAAATGTTGGGTTACTTTAATTCAAGATTGGAATGTCTAGGAAGGTCAATTTATACAAAAGTTTATGTTGCAGTCAAAGGACGCAACATAGTTGGCTGGCAAGACCTTGCTAAAATGGGCTTGTATCTTGTTCCGGGCTCTGATAATCCAATTGCTCTTGGTGATGTTCCTCAAGGTTACTCCGCAGCTGGGTTTTTGGAAGATAGACAGAACACAATAGATTGTCTTAATCGCACTGATCATTCCCAAGATGTCAAAAAGGTTTTAGATTTGTTTCCCAAACTGTTTTCTAGCAAATTAGGCACTGTCAAAGGTTTTCAACACCAAATTAGACTGAAGCCTCACGCCCAACCTTTTGTACAATATCTTCGCCCCTTACCCCTCAGTGACAGGGATGAGCTTAAGTCAGTCCTCAAAAAATTGTGTGATGAAGGGGTCATTGCACCATGTGACTCTTCAGAATGGGTTTCCCCCATTGTTACTGTTCGGAAAAAATCTGGTGAGGTCAGGTTATGTGCGGACTTACGCACTTTAAATAAAAACATCTTAATTGACTGTCACCCCTCCCTAAAATCCATGAACTTCTTGCCAGCCTAGGGGGGGCTAAATTTTTTTCAATTATAGACCTTCGCTCAGCCTATCACCAGATTCCCTTGACATCAGATTCCCAAGACCTCACCACTTTCGTTACACCTTTCGGGGTCTACAAGTATCTCAGACTTCCTTTTGGCCTGGCCTCCGAGGCCAGTGTTTTTCAAAAAATGATGGATAATCTTTTTCAAAACACGCCGGGGGTCCAGGCCTATCAGGATGACATCCTGGTTTTTGCTAATGACTGGGAAACGCACTTGGAACATCTGACTCGTGTTTTAAGCAAATTAGATGAAGCAGGCATGACCATTAGGTCTGACAAATGTCAATTTGGTACACAACAATTGGATTACTTGGGTCACACTTTGTCATCTGAAGGAATCAAACCCAAGTTATCCCTTATCAATGCCATCAGTCATGCTGTCCCTCCCAAAGACAAGGATTCCCTTCGATCGTTTTTGGGACTGGCAGAATACTACGCTCGCTTTGTCAAAGGTTATGCCCAAACTGTTGAGCCTTTGCGTGCCTTGCTACGTAGGGGCTCAAAGTTTATTTGGTCTGATGAAGTCTCGACTTCATTTAACCAAATCAAGAAATTCATTGTTGAAGCACCTGCCCTTCATGCCTTTCAAGATGGTTCGAAGTGTTTTATTATGGTGGATGCCAGCCTTACAGGTTTGGGTGCAGTTCTCGGTCAGTGGGTTGCTGGAAAGGAACACACCATAGGTTTTTCTTCAAGGGTGCTTAAACCTTCTGAGACAAATTACAGCACTATTGAACGCGAGGCACTCGCTTGCGTTTGGGCGATTGATAAATTTAAAAATTACATTTGGGGCGTGAATTTGAACTGTTCACTGACCACAAACCCCTTACACATTTACTCAATGGTAATGGGCTTGGGAAGACCTCAGCTAGATTGGTTAGATTACTTTCAAAGTTGCAAGAATTTCACTTTTCCATCAAGCATATTTCTGGTGGAAGGAATTTCAGGGCCCACTGCCTTTCACGCATCGCTTTTCATGATGACTCAGAAGTAGAGAATTTTGAAGATACAGAATGTGTTGTGGCAGCACTAGATGCTGTTAAAGAATGCCCCATCATTACTGAACAAGTGTGGTTGGAAGCTTACAGCAAGGATGATACCCTTAAACTTGTTATGGAATATATTGTCAAGGGGTGGCCAGAGAGCAGGAAACTTTGTAGTGAGTTGAAAGCTTTTGCCATGGTGGTATCTGAATTGTCCATGGTTAATGGCATGGTTATGAGACATGATTTGTTTGTCCCCCCGTCAAGTCTCAGGGAAGACATCATTACATTTGCACACAATGGTCATTAAGGCATTTCTAAAACCTCTCAACTTATTAAATTGTACTATTGGTGGCCATCTTTGGAATCTCAAGTCAGGTTTTGCATTGATTCATGTTCTGAATGCCTCTTATCAGACAAGAAATGGAAACTCATGAGCACACCTTTGCATCCTGTTCCCTTTCCCAATAAACCTTGGGACAAGGTTGGATTAGATTTTTCAGGGCCTTATGATCTTTTATCTCACGACCTTAAGTATCTCATTTTGTTGGTTGACAATCATTCTAAATGGGTTTATCATATGTTTTGGGATTCAGCCAGTTCCGCCAATGCCATTAGATTTTTGAAGAAAGTCTTTTCTGTTGAGGGTTCACCTTCTGTTATGGTTACAGACAATGGCACCCATTTTATATCTCAAAGATTTTGCTCATTCTTAGCAGAGAAGGATGTTAGTCATTTCAAGGTTGCCTTATATTCCCCATCATCTAATGGCTTGGTCGAAAGGGCAAACAGGTTAGTTAAGGATGCCATTCAAGCAGCTCTTGCCTATGGCAAAGATGTTCAAGATTTCGTTGAGGCCAAATTATGGTCTTATAACATATCTCCCCATTGCATCACAGGTCTTCCTCCTTTTTCCCTTTTGAGAGGCAGGAATGTTCACACCAGTTTGTGTCCCAATTGGTTACAAAACAAACATGTCAAGGATACACTTGTTGATAAAGATCTTGCATCTCGAGTTTTGCAAAAGCAAAATTACATGAAATCCGTGCATGATGCAGGGATAAATTTTAATAATACTGAATTGAAACTCAATGATGGGGTCCTCATTAAAAATCCCAAAAAGGTGTCAAAGGGCTTGTCTAAATTTTCCTCTCCAGTGCAGGTTACTGATGTTAGCAAAGGTTCAGCACTACTTGGCAGTAGGGGATGGTGGAACAAAAGATCGCTTGTGCGGATTTCTGACTCACAAGTTGGTTCTTTACTCAAGTTATCCAAACAGGAGTTGGAGCATTGTGACTGGACCAGCTGGTTGCGTGATCCTCCATCTGTTACTCCTCCGTTTGTGTCTCAGGAGGATTCTGGGAAAGCCACCCTTGCTCAGTGTTCCAACACACATACTGGTCTGCATAGTGGTCAAGCTACTGGGCCTCTTAATATGACTGGTGTTGTCCCTCCCTCACCTGTTGATTTGGGTACCCGTCTAAGGAGATTACCTGCCAAGTTGAATGATTATGTTTTGTCTTGAGAATATGACCAAATGTCCTTTTTCCTTCTCATTAGTGTATTTTTGTTAATAGCATTAACTTGTCATTTTTCACAGGTTTTTTATTGCTTTTCATTGTTGTTACTTCCCCTTTGTTTTGTGGGAAGAGAGAAGTTGTAGTATGTTGCATGCATTGGAGATATTCTCGCGCTGTCACCAGCGCGAGGATGTCTCGCCTTTCATGATATTGTTTGAACAGTGTTCCACAATCGGATGCTGAACTATGCGTGCCAGGATTCTGCCAACGTTAATCAGTTGGCGGAGATCCTGGTGCGCAGCGGGAGCGCCCGGTTGTGGGTGCTTTGATGACTGAAATAAATCTTTGTTTACTTACCGTCCTGCTTCCTGGAATCCTTCTTACTTCAGTAGGCCAAGTGCCCGCGACAGGAAACGGCCCAAAACGCAACGTGGACACACCACATTTTCACAGAGAAAACTGACCCTTTTTTTGCAAAGTGCATAGCTGTAGATTTTGAACCCTAGCTCTGCCGGCACCAGGGGAAACCTAGCAAACCTATACATTTTTTAAAACTAGACATCCAGAGGAATACAGGATGGGGTGACTTGTCTGGCTCTCACCAGGTTCTGTTACCCAGAATCCCTCGCAAACCTCAAACTTTGTAAAAAAAAAAGCGGATTTTCTTATGGAATCTGCGTGGATTCACAAAAAAAAATACCCACCCCGCATTCCCCAAAGTCTTCCGAGAAAAATGGTACAGCACTTGTGTGGGTAGGCCTAGTGCCCGTGACAGGAAACGGCCCAAAACACAACGTGGACACACCACATTTTCACAGTGAAAACTGACCCTTTTTTTGCAAAGTGCCTAGCTGTAGATTTTGAACGCTACCTCTGCCGGCACCTAGAGAAACCTAGCAAACCTATACATTTTTTAAAACTAGACACCCAGGGGAATCCAGGATGGGGTGACTTGTCTGGCTCTCACCAGGTTCTGTTACCCAGAATCCCTTGCAAACCACAAACTGTGTAAAAAAAAACAAATTTTACTCACATTTCTGTGGTGGAAAGTTCTGGAATCTGCGTGGATCCACAAAAATCCACCCACCCCGCATTCCCCAAAGTCTTACGAGAAAAATGTTACCTCACTTGTGTGGGTAGGCCTAGTGCCGCGTCAGGAAACAGCCCAAAACGCAACGTGGACACACCACATTTTCACAGAGAAAACTGACCCTTTTTTTGCAAAGTGCCTAGCTGTAGATTTTGAACCCTAGCGTTCCCGGCACCTAGGGAAACCTAGCAAGCCTATACATTTTTGAAAACTAGACACCCAGGGGAATCCAGGATGTGGTTACTTGTCTGGCTCTCACCACGTTCTCTTACCCAGAATCCCTTTCAAACCTCAAACTTTGTAAAAAAAAAAAAACATTTTCCTCACATTTCTGTGAAGGAAAGTTCTGGAATCTGCGTGGATCCACAACATTCCCCCCACCCTGCATTCCCCAAAGTCTTCCGAGAAAAATGGTACCTCACTTGTGTGGGTAGGCCTAGTTCCCGCAAAAGGAAACAGCCCAAAACGCAACATGGACACACCACATTTTCACAGTGAAAACTGACCCTTTTTTTGCAAAGTGCCTAGCTGTAGATTTTGAACCCTAGCTCTGCCGGCACCTAGGGAAACATAGCAAACCTATACATTTCTGAACACTAGACACCCAGGGGAATCCAGGGTGGGGTGACTTGTCTGGATCTCACCAGGTTCTGTTACCCCGAATCCCTTGCAAACCTCAAACTTTGTAAAAAAAAGCACATTTTCCTCACATTTCCGTGGTGGAAAGTTCTGGAATCTGCGTGGATGCACAAAATTCCACCCATCCCGCATTCCCCAAAGTCTTCCAAGAAAAATGGTACCTCACTTGTGTGGGTAGGCCTAGTGCCGTCGACAAGAAACGGCCCAAAACGCAATGTGGACACACCACATTTTCACAGTGAAAACTGACCCTTTTTTTGCAAAGTGCCTAGCTGTTGATTTTGAACCCTAGCTCTGCCGGCACCTAGGGAAACCTAGCAAACCTATACATTTTTTAAAACTAGAGACCCAGGGGAATCCAGGATGGGTTGACTTGTCTGGCTCTCACCAGGTTCAGTTACCCAGAATCCCCTGCAAACCTCAAACTTTGTAAAAAAAAAAAAAAGAATCTCACATTTCTGTGGTGGAAAGATCTGGAATCTGCATTGATCCACAAATTTCCTACCACACAGCATTCCCCCAGTTCTCCCAGTAAAAATGGTACCTCACTTGTGTGGGTGGGTCAAGTACCCGCGACAGGCAAGGGCCCAAAATGTATTGAGGAGACATCAAAATTACAAAACAACCTGGTTTTGCAAGGAGGGTCACCTCGGTTTTTGGCCCCGGGCTCGCCGGCAATGTTGGGAAATCTACCAAAACCACACATTTATGAAAACTAGACACCAGGGGGAGTCCAGCGAGGTATGGCTTGTGTGGGGCCCCCAACGTTTTCCTACCCAGAATCCCCTGCAAACCTCAAATTTGCTGAAAAAAACACATATTTGTGCGTGGAATCACCGTGCCGGCACAAATGTCCTACCCCACAGTGTTCCCCTCAGTCTCCTGAGTAAAATGATACCTCACTTGTGTGGATGTCCAATGCAGAATTGGCTAAAAATGTATTTTTAAAAATTGTAGTGCCTAGAATTCTCAGTGCTATACCCTTAATCCCTATGTTTTTGGTTCTTCCCAGTCACAGGACCTTGCCCCACCCACACAAGTGAGGTATAATTTTACTCGGGAGACTGAGGGGAACGCTGTGGGGTAGGACATTTGCGCCGGCATGGTGATTCCATCCAAAAATATGTGGAAAATGTGGTTTTTTCAGCTAAATTTGAGGTTTGCAGGGGATTCTGGGTAGGGAAACATTGGGAGATCCACGCAAGCCATACCTGGCTGGACCCCCCCGGGATGTCTAGTTTTCAGAAATGTGTGGGTTTGGTAGGCTTACCAAGATGGCAGCCGAGCCTGGGGCCAAAAACCCAGGTGACCCCCCTTGCAAAACCAGGTTGTTTTGTGATAGGTAATTATGATGTCTCCTTAATACGTTTTGGGCCCTTGCCTGTCGCGGGTACTTGACCCACCCACACGAGTGAGGTACCATTTTTATCGGGAGACCTGGGGAAACACTGGTTGGTAGGAAATTTGTGGATCAATGCAGATTCCAGAACTTTCCCACACAGAAATTTGAGAAAAATTTGATTTTTTCAGCTAAATTTGAGGTTTGCAGGGGATTCTGTGTAGGAAAACGTTGGGAGACCCACGCAAGCCATACCTCGCTGGACTCCCCCAAGTGTCTAGTTTTCAGAAATGTGTGGGTTTGGTAAGTTTCCCAAGATGGCCGCCAAGCCCGGGGCCAAATACCCAGGTGACCCCCCTTGCAAAACCAGGTTGTTTTGTGATAGGTAATTTTGATGTCTCCTCAATATGTTTTGGGCCCTTGCCTGTCGCGGGTACTTGACCCACCTACACGAGTGAGGTACCATTTTTATCGGGAGACCTGGGGGAACACTGGGTGGTAGGAAATTTGTGTCAGCCCAGTGATCCCACAGCTTCCCCACACAGAAATTTGAGAAAAAGTTTATTTTTTCAGCTAAATTTGAGGTTTGCAGGGGATTCTGGGTAGGGAAACGTTGGGGGATCCATGCAAGCCATACCTCCCTGGACTCCCCCGGGTCTCTAGTTTTCAGAAATGTGTGGGCTTGGTAGGTTTCCCAAGATGGCTGCCGACCCCGGGACCAAAAACGCAGATGCCCCCTATGTATCCGAAAATGACCTGGTTTTGCAAGGGGGGGTCACATGAGTTTTTTGTCCCGGACTTGGCGGCCATCTAGGGAAACCTACCAAACCCACACATTTCTGAAAACCAGAGACCCGGGGGAGTTCAGGAAGGTATGGCTTGCGTGGATCCCCCAACGTTTCCCTACCAAGAATCCCCTGCAAACCTCAAATTTAGCTGAAAAATTCAACTTTTTCTCAAATTTCTGTGTGGGGAAGTTGTGGGATCACTGGGCTGACACAAATTTCCTACCACCCAGAGTTCCCCCAGGTCTCCCGATAAAAATGGTAAAAATGGTACCTCACTCTTGTGGGTGGGTCAAGTACCCGCAACAGGCAAGGGCCCAAAACGTATTGTGGAGACATCAGAATTACCTGTCACAAACCATCTGCTTTTGCAAGGGGGGTTACATGCGTTTTTGGTCCCGGGCTTGGCGGCCATCTAGGGAAACCTACCAAACCCACACATTTCTGAAAACTAGAGACCTGGGGGAGTCCAGGGAGGTATGGCTTGCATGGATCCCCCAAAGTTTCCCTACCCAGAATCCCCTGCAAACCTCAAATTTTGTAGAAATAAATCAAATTTTTATAAAATTTCTGTGTGGGAAAGTGTAGGATCACCGGGCTGACACAAATTTCTTACCACCCAGAGTTCCCCCAGGTCTCTCGATAAAAATGGTACCTCTCTCTTGTGCGTGGGTCAAGTACCCGCGACAGGCAAGGGCCCAAAACGTATTTTAGAGACATCAAAATTACCTATCACAAAACAATCTGCTTTTTTCAAGGGAGGTCACATGCGTTTTTGGTCCCGGGCTTGGCGGCCATCTAGGGAAACCTACCAAAACCCACACATTTCTGAAAACTAGAGACCCGGGGGAGTCCAGGGAGGTATGGCTTGCATGGATCCCCCAACGTTTCCCTACCCAGAATCCCCTGCAAACCTCAAATTTAGCTGAAAAAAACACATTTGATGAAAAAATCAAATGTTTCTCAAATTTCTGTGTGGGAAAGTTGTAGTATAACTGGGCTGACAAAAATTTCCTATCACCCAGCGTTCCTCCAGGTCTCCTGATAAAAATGGTACCTCACTCGTGTGGGTGGGTCAAGTACCCGCGACAGGCAAGGGCCAAAACGTATTGTGGAGACTTCAAAATGACCTATCATAAAACAACCTGGTTTTGCAGGGGGGGGGCACCTGGGTTTTTGGCCCTGGGCTCGCGGCCATCTAGGGAAAAATACCAAACCCACACATTTCTGAAAACTAGACACCCTGGGGAGTCCAGTGAGGTATGGCTTGCGTGGATCCCCTAACGTTTCCGTACCCAGAATCCCCTGTAAACCTTAAATTTAGCTGAAAAAAACATTTTTTCCATACGTTTTTGTGTGGGTTCACCGTGCCGGCACAAATGTCCTACCACCCAGCATTCCCCTTGTTCTCCTGAGTAAGATGATACCTCACTTGTGTGAACAGCAATCGATAATGAACCTTCACCCACCCAGGCATCAACCTGTTGTCCGTGCGTTATGTCAGTGGAATTAGAAGTATCACCAGATCTGGAGTCGCGCGAGCGTGCCTAACAAGATGGCCGCCACCCAGTAGTTTTCCTCTTCAAGCCTGCATTTTCGACGATTTGAAAAACATTTCCAGGCTTTTCTTACCTTTTTAAGCAGGCACAACTTTGTTTCTGTGGCCAGCGCTTCCTGGAAATGTCATTTTGGTGGCATTTTGAGCATTTTGAAAGGCTTTTGGTTGTGCTGTGCCTTTCCACCGAGTTGTCCTGTGGAGTGTGCCGGAGTTTCCTGTCAGGAGGGTGGATACATATTAAGGAAAGGGAGAGGCTGTGGCCTTAACCACACCCACAGCTGGTTCTAGCTGCTGCACTGTCTCCTGCTTTGGTGATAACTTATTTAACTCCTTAACCGCGGCGCAAATTCCGCCGCGGTGCAGGAGTTCTATTGACTGGGCGGGGCCGCGTCGGCCAACGGACGTGCGCAGCACAAGCGAGGTAGTGCTCGCGACGGCCGTTGGCCAACGCACGCACGGAACGGGTAAATGTTATTTTCATTGAGATTGAATTGAGTTCAAATTCATTATATATATTTGGCAAGGAAGTTATTAATACGGAAGGAAAAAATGTGCATATTACAACCAACAAACATAAACAAACAATTTTCCCTCCATCAGTAAAGTCAAAAATTGTGGATTCCAGTGAGCCTTCATTAGTTACTTTATTGGAAGAGTTACAAGCAGTGCGTTCTAATACCAACAACATTGTTGTAGAACTTAAAAATATTTGCATGGCTAGCCTGTCAATGAAAGTCTCTGACAATACAAATAAAAATTCAGGATAATAAGGCGAAAATTGACAGCATGTTGCCTTTCACTGCAAAAATTGAGCCTATTTATACTCTATTACTTGAATTGGAAAATCGTAATAGACAGTATAATTTGCGTATTTTTAATTTACCAGGGGGTGTTGAAGGTAACGACTGTGGGCAATATTTGTAAACCTTGATACCTGGTCTTTTTACATTTAAAATTCCCAGAAAAAATTGAAATTGGCAAGGCACATAGAATACCTTCTCATTGTAATCCAAGCAATGTCAAACCGCGTCAGGTGATTTGTAAAGTCTTGCATCACCATCATCTGGCTTTGATCCTGAAAACAGCTAGAGAGATCCCACCTCTAATGGTTAATGGAAATAAAATTTTTATACATCAAGACTTCGCCAAGGAAACTGTTAAAATTCACAGAGAATTCACTGAGCTTAGACCTCGACTAAGAAGCTGTGGTTTTAAATATGGCCTTTTTGATCCATCTATTATGAAAATCTGGAAGGATGATTTCTCAAAATCTTTTCAATGCCCTGATGATCATCATGTTTTTTTTAGATCAGCATTCTTTGCTCTCCATGGAAACGAGTGACACTTTTACTTAAATTTATGCATTTGAATATGATTATTCTAAGTCTTTTGTCAATTTTTCTATGAAGGCATTGTTTAGACAGGTCATTCTTGCATATGCCTGTGTGCGGTTCTGAATCGTTATTTATGTTTCTATGTTGTCTTTTTTATGTTTGTCCTTGTTTTTCCTTTTTCCCCTATCTTTTTTCTCCAGAGCTACTCTTTAATCTCTTGAACTATATTTTTTCTTTCTCTTTTCTATATTCTTTCTTTGTTGATTATGGATAATATTAATAGATTTAAAGTTGTTTCATTTAATGTTAAAGGTTTAAGACACCCTGATAAAAGAACTAAAGTTTTAGATTATTTAGCCAGGCATAAGGCATACATTTGTCTACTTCAAGAAACTCATATTGATGGTACAGTTTTATCATACATAATATTATTTCTTCTCCTGCAGTCAATAAAAAGAATGGTGCTGCTATCCTTTTTACAAAAAAGTTAAATGTTCAAATACTAACCAAACATACTGATACAGAAGGTCGATATATCATAGCAAAAATAAAAATTGATACCATCATTTTTCATATAATTAATGTTTATGGTCAGACAAATGATGATTCTAAATTTTGGTCTAGCTTTACTTCTGAGGTAATTAAAATAGGGAATGTTCCCCTTATTATTCGTGGTGATTTTAACTTAATATGTGACCCCCCTATTGGATAGACATTCTCAAACTAAATATCGTCCCCCTAAAGCTTATTTCACTTTAAAATCCTTTTTTAAATCGACCAAATTGGTAGATATTTGGCGTCTGCATCATCCAAAAGAGAAACAGTTTACAATTTTCTCTAACCCTCATAATTCTTACTCTCTAATTGACTATTTGTTAATTTGTCGCTCATTAATTCAATCATTTTCTGATCCTATAATTCATAATATTGATATTTCGGATGATGCACTTATTTCAGGTGTTTTACAAATTTGTTCCATTCAACAATCCCACTCTCGCCGGTGAATGAATACGAATATTGTTCTGAATGGAAATAATAAACCCAAACTTTTGTCAGCAATTCATGATTATTTTTCTTTCAATCCAGAAGGATCTAATTCGCTTGTAAATCGTTGGGATGCATTTAAGGCATATATCAGAGGGGCAACAATATCAATTATAGCACATGATAATAAATCTTTTAATGCTAAACTTAAAGAATTAGATACACACATAGCAAAAAATGACAATAAATACAAAATGAAGTTGGAGAAATTTAGATACGTTAAGTAGAAGAGCTGGTATTCAAATTTCAAATAATAAGGCTAAATTTAATTTCAAAGTTAATAGATCGGGACGTCTTTTGGCAAATTATTTATGTGTTAAAAAAGATCAAATCCAAATTAATGCATTCCATGGCTCCAATCGTAAATTGGCATTATCCCATAATGAAATTGTTAATGAATTTTTGATTTACTATTCACGTTTATACAGTAATTCCCCAGCTTAAGATGTATCCAGTATTGATAATTTTGTTCAATTCTGTGGCTTGCCTAAAATTGCTAAGCCTGGGCGGTAAAATCCACTCTGCTCGCGGAGTTTGCGGATTTTTGGCAACTCCGCGTTCCGCGTAGAACAAGGAGTTACCGAAAACTCCACGATCCGCGGCGTAGCGGAGTTTTTCCCTTGTTCGTGCTTTCAAAATGCGTTTTCGCGCATGCGGTAGCGACTTACCGGGATCCCTGCATTCGCCGACAAGTTTTCTTATCCGTTCGGGTGCGCCACGAGATTTTAGTAGCCGGCCGCGCGATCCCGCGAGAGTGTGCGATCGCGAACACGTCATTCGGACGCGCCATCGGACATCCGGCGGACGTTTAGTGAAGCTCGCGATGCCGAACACGCAAAATTTGCAATCTGGAGAAGAATATCTCTCGAGCAGCATAAAACCTTCTCGAAAATGATGATTTGGATGAAAAAAACTCCTCAGATTGAAATTTGGCTGTACTTTTTTGTGCAAGGAGTCCTTTTTCTTTTTTTACTTTTTTTTTGGAGAGGAAGGAAGTGCCCCAGAGTCTCTAACTTCTTGTTCCTGTCCAGCAGGCTCCTCCCAGTGCTTTGTCCATGTCCTGTTCACTTTTCATTTGGATTTGGAGCTGGAAGGATCACCCTTTGTGTCTGCTGCATCATATATCATTGGATTTGAGGACTTTTGGATTTGAGGACTTTTGGATTTGAGATTTTACAAGTAAGTTGGTGTTGTTTGTTTGATTGGGGCATTGCAGTTGCTGCAACTACAATTTTTGTACTTTTCATCATTAAAAAAAAAAATTTATTGTGGGTAGCCAGTAGGCCCAGAGCTAGTCATGGGTGCATGAAACAACTGTTTCTGTGGTGTCTGTTGAATTTAAACATCATTTAGGGCATGGATGGCATTGGATTGAATTGCAAAATGTGTATTTTTTGGGGTCTTTCACTTTTTTGGTGTGTGTTAAATAAATGCCTGTGTTGGATGTGTGTGTGTGGTTGTTGTGTAACTTGCAAACCTTGTTTAGCCCTGTGGATTTTCGTTTTTGCATTAAAGCTTTGTTGTTTAGCATGCCTCCTTTGTCTGGCCATATAGGCCTGCTTGAGTTCATTGTTTTCCAGGCCTCCTGCTTGTTGTGACTGTGAGTGACCGTGTGGCTGGTGGCCATTTTGTGGTGGTAGTGTAGTAGTGTGCTGCTTTTGCCATATAGGCCTACATGTCTTTCCTTTGTTCCTCTTGGCCTAGGTTTCTTGTTGTTGTGGGCCTGGCCATGTGGCTGGTGGCCATTTTGAAGCCAGGCAGTGTGCTTTTGCCATGGGCCTGCATTGTCTGTCTTCCCTTTCTTATTGTTGTGGGTGGCCTGGCCATGTGGCTGGTGGCCATTTTGTGGAGCCAGCCAGTGTGCTTTTACCATAGGCCTGCAAGCTTGTGGCCTAGTCTGCCAATATGGCTTTCATCCAGTAGGCCCAGAGCTACTCATGGGTGCATGAAACAACTGTCTCTGTGGTGTCTGTTGAATTTAAACATCATTTAGGGCATGGATGCCATTGGATTGAATTGCAAAATGTGTTTTTTTTGGGGTTATTTAACTTTTTTGGTGTGTGTTAAATAAATGCCTTTGTTGGATGTGTGTGTGTGGTGTGGTTGTTGCGTAACTTTCCAACCTTTTTTAGCCCTGTGAATTTTCGTTTTTGCATTTTTGCATTAAAGCTGTGTTGTTTAGCATGCCTCCTTTGTCTGGCCATATAGGCCTGCTTGAGTTCATTGTTTTCCAGGCCTCCTGCTTGTTGTGACTGTGAGTGACCATGTGGCTGGTGGCCATTTTGTGGTGGTAGTTTAGTAGTGTGCTGCTTTTGCCATATAGGCCTGCATGTCTTTCCTTTGTTCCTCTTGGCTTACTGCTTCCATCCCCTTTGCCAGCTGCAGCTCCCTGAATGACGTGATGAGCAAATTAATGCCAAACAGGTTCCACTTCCATTACATTTGTATTTTTGTTTTTGTTCTTCTTCTTTCCTATCCTTCCTGAGTGTACACAGTATACCATGAAAGCCCTTGATGTCAAAGTCTCACAAATGGCTACACTGTTATGTTTTTTTTATAACTTAAACTGAGTTAATAAAATGTAATAATATAACACTAACAAGTGTGACCACCACACACTAAGTTATATATTATATTTGTTTGTTTGTACTAGTAGTAATTGAACCACAACAACAAATGCAACATTTCACTGATGTTCTTCTCCTGGCTTCTTTGCTTTTAGGTGCACAAAAAGACAGAGGAGGAGGAGGAGTCATCATCACCCGTTGTACTGCCAGACAGAAGTCCTGCTGCGCACCACGTCACGTCCACGTGTGACCACAGACATCTCTGCAACTTGTGCACCTGCGTCCTGCTGACATCGGAAGGAAGAAGATGGCCCCAAAGAAAGGTACCAGGTCCTCCAGTACCAAGAAAGTTGCCAGTGAGAAGAAGTAACAGAAGAAGGAAGTGGCACTGCCACTTACCAAGACTGGTGTGCCGGCCAATATGTTTTTTGGGAAACCAAAAATTACGCCTGCATCAGCGGTGTCCGGGGACCAAGCTGGGAGCAGCACCTCCGCATCAGCGGGCCCACCCCAACAACCTAGGCACAAGCCCATGAGTGTCACAGAGGTAGCCAGTCTACTTGCGCAAACGCCAACGAGCAGTGATGTTGGAATGTCATTATCGCAAAGTAGTACCCAATCAACACAGGCAGAAACTCAGCAGATAAGTGGGCAACAACAGCCGGAACAACAGCCGGAACAACAGCCGGAACAATAGCAGCAACAACAGCCGGAACAACAGCCGCAACAACAGGCGCAACAACAGCCGGAACAACAGCCGCAACAACAGCCGCAACAACAGCCGGAACAAAAGCCGCAACAACAGCCGCAACAACAGCCCACAATAGTAGTTGTTCCTCCCGAAGTAGGGGCAGTTCAGGAAATCGAGCTTCCTGCAGACGAAGAAGAGCAAGCCACTCTTTCAGAAGATCCATTGTCTTCCAGATCCCCAGCAAGGAAAAGGAGGGTTAGTCCATCAACTTATTCTTCAAGCCCCACTTCTGATGATCTAGATGCCACTTGGAAGCCACCAGCTCAGTCTGAGAGTGAGGCACGCCACAAGACAAGGCTAGGGAAAAGGAAGGTTCCAGAAAGCCTGAGGGGCATATTCACAAGGACTTATCTCCGAGTTATCGCCACCTTAACGCAACAAAAGTGGAGATAGATTTAACGCCCCATTCACAAGCGGTTGCAAACTGCAGACAACGCAAGTATTCCCGCGATAACTGCCTCAAAATTTACCTCCACGGGTGACACCACCAACTAACCCTAATGAGATGCAGAGTAGGCGTTCCCGTGCAAAAACACACGAAAACACCACTACCCCACATTCACAACGAACTGCCAGATCTGCGATGTGAACCAAAGACAGGTGATAAGCCGCTGTAGTAGCAGGGATTCAACACCTGCCTTCTGCTGGTGTTAAGCAGGACGACTACCTGCTGCATGAAAGGGAGCCCAGCCAAGAGCCACATCTGAAGACCCACAGATGCCATGGAGACAATGATCATGCAGCTCGGAGACCCATGAGGGCCACAACACCCACAGCCACCACCCCCAGGCGCGCCACTACTCCCAGGACCCATCCCGCCCCCCCGGACCACCACAGAGGCAGCGTACATAAAGACAGTGGACCCACCCTAAACGCACCAGCCTCACAGACCGAACGCCAGAGGAGGACATTTCCCACCACAGGCCCAAAAGGACAACCATCCCCCGCATCCTGACCCACATCGCCCACCTGCTGACGGTACCAACACAGCGCACAACCAACATCCCTCCGCAGACAAAGCTGCCGGCTGTGCTGCACATGTTGGCCTCTGGTACCTTCCAAACCCACAACTGCCAGAGTTGGAGGAGTCTCACAGCTGGCCCCATCCAAGTTCATCACACCTGTCCTGGATGCCATCAACAGTCTGGTACCCCAGCACCCCCACTCCACCCACACTGCACAGGAGCAGCTGGAGACCAAGCAAGGCTTCAACACCATAGCTGGATTCCCTCACGTGTCGGGGGCAATCAACTGCACACATGTACCCCTCGTGCCCCCTGCCGACACTGCACACAACCACCACAACAGAAAGCACATGCATCCCATGAATGTGCAGGCAATAGTGGACCGGCCGGGACTCCTCAACAATGTCGTGGCCAACTCCCCAGGCAGAGTGCATGATTCCTACATCTCCCGACAGTCCATCACCAACCAGCTCTCCCAGGATGGCACCTATGGAAATGCAGTGCCCATTGGTAAGTCCCAAATGAACATACCACACCTCCACCCCACAGTCATGCAACTCACGACACTGGCAATGGGCACGCAGCACAACTACATTCAACATGCCACACAACATGCCAGCCGACCAGACACGACAACACGACTCCATTGGGAACCTGGGCTTGCCATGCCCACAACCCAGCCACGGTATGGCACCACAGCCACACAATAGCAGGATGTGAGGAGAGGCTTGGCCCAGGCATGTGTGAGAGTGACAAGTGACCAATGAATGAGAACCTACCCAATGCCAGGTGTGGTGTGGAGGTGGTGGACAGGCTCCAGTGTGCAAACCACGGAAATGGCCATGCGGACATTAACTGCTGGTGCATGGAGTGTAGTGGCCAGTGGACGCTACCATGTCCCCACAGGCTGTGGGGCAGAACACGGAAATGTCGCACGTTACGTCCCCCCCTGCATGCGTGTGTGGAGTGGGTTGGTCCTGCGTACGCCAGGCTGGTGTAGGGGTGTGAATAAAAAGGCCGTCGCACTGGGCGTGGTCCTCTTTCGGAATGGCCAACACGTCTGCCAGGGCGGCGCCTCCCAGCCCGCAACGAGGCCGGCGCCATGCGCGGCAGGGCCTGCATCCCTGTGCGCCTGCTGCATCCCGGCCCGCTGGTCCCCAGACCCATCATGCCTGGCCCAGCACACCAAGGAGGCTCCGCTCACCTGCAGACACCGGTGTGTGTCAAAGAGGGCCCACCACATGCCAGTGCAAGCTCCAGGCCCCAGTCCCGCGACCTCTGCAGCCTCCGCAGACCATCGCTGGCCTCCACGGCGCTGGCCCACTGTACTCCTCTCTCATTGACATACTCCACCGGCGTTCTCTTTGGCCCAGCTTTTGGCACAAGTTGAACTGAGTCGTGAGTACAGAATGGCAGTGACCAAAGGTCTGTGGCAGCGTCCACATCACTATACTCCCTCCGATCAGTGAAGCAAAAGTCTGCATCCCAGGCCTGCGACACGTGGTGCCACTAACCCTGTTCAACGCAAGCCGGCGACACGTGGTGCCACTAACCCTGTTCAACGCAAGCCGGCGACACTTGGATGAGGGCTCAGGCCTACACTGCGCACCAGTAGGTCCCACATGTGGAACTGTGTCCTGAGTCTTGAATGGCAGTAACCCCAGGTCTGTGGCAGCGTTCACATCACTGAACTCCCTCCGATCAGTGAAGCAAAAGTCTGCATCCCAGGCCTGCGACATGTGGTGCCACTAACCCTGTTCAACGCAAGCCGGCGACACGTGGTACCACTAACCCTGTTCAAAGCAAGCAGGCGACACGTGGTGCCACTAACCCTGTGCAACGCCAGCCGGCGCCACTTGGATGAGGGCACAGGCCTACACACCGGTCCAGTGGGTCCTACATGTGGAACTGTGTCCTGAGTTATGAATGGCAGTGACCAGATGTTAATTGCTGAGTTTATATCACTGAACTCCCTTCTATCAGTGAAGCAAAGGTATGCATCGCAAGCACACGTCACGTGTCTGTGGGCCCATGCTGACCGCTGCCCCCGGCCTACACTGCGGTCCAGTAGGCCCCACATCCAGCACTCAGTCGTGATTCATGAATGGCAGAGTCCATACCAGTGAACGCACGGAGAGGAGTAAGAGGAAGATGCGGTTCAGTCCGGATGAAAGCCGGATCCTCGTTACGGAGGTGACCGAACACTAGCAACAACTGACCTGGTGCCACTATTTATTTATTTATTTATTCATTTGTAGAGCGCCTGGTTACACCACCGGTGTGTCCCCGCGCTGAAGACATACTCTGGGGGGAGATAGCTGTCATCCACCTAAACTGCTATGCTGAGAAGAGCTCCTTAACCTGTACGTCTATCCGGTCTGCCTGAACAGCCATGTTTTTAGCTGTCTACGAAAACTGCTTTCGCATGGTTCTGTTCTTAGATTTAGTGGTAGGGCATTCCACATTATGGCTGCACGGTACCTGAATGAGCGAGCTCCCATTCTAGCTCTGAATATTCTCGGTATAGTGACCTGTGCCATCCCCATAGACCTTAGGTTCCGTCTTGGGATGTAGTGGGTTATTAGCTGTTGCAAATATCTAGGGCTTTTCTTTGCTAGAATACGATGGCAGTGGCACATTGCCTTAAAAGCGATTCTCTTTTCTACCGGGAGCCAATGTAAGGCTATCAATGCTTTCCTCATATTCGCTCTTCTTGGCAGGCCCAGTACCAGCCGTGCTGCCGCATTCTGTACTCTTTGTAGTTTGGCAAGACTTCTTTTAGTAGCACCTAGGTAAAGTACATTCCCGTAATCTAGTTGTGAAGTTATTGCCGCATGTACTATAGTTTTCCGGGATTTCGGTGGTAGTAGGTCTAGGACCTTCCTCAGAATTTTCATATTCCCATAGCATTTGCCTGCTACCTTCCGAATCTGACTTTCAAAAGTCAGCTCGGGGTCAAACCATATACAGAGGTTTTTAACTTCTGATTTGGGGAGAGGCAGTTGGCCTAGAGTTTCAGGCCACCACGCGTATGACCATAAGGATGGCGTTCTGCCTACTACCATGACCTCCGTTTTGCTCCCGTTCAGCTTGAGGCAGTGATTAGACATCCAGTCTGCCACCTCTTCTAAACATTTGGAGAACCGGGTCACTGCCTGGCCCCTGTCTTGTGCTAGCATCATAATTAGTTGTGTGTCATCAGCGTAAGAAACAATTGACACCCCATACTTCTCCACACACTCCGCCAATGGCCCCACATAAATGTTAAACAAGGTGGGGCTCAGGATTGAGCCCTGTGGGACCCCTTGAGCCGAGGGAGTCTTCTTAGACAGATGGGTTTGTTGAGCAACTTGGAAGCTTTGTGTGGAGAGAAATGATGTCAACCAACTCAATGCCCTACGCCTTATGCCACACGCCTCTAGTCTTTGGATAAGAAGCTTATGGGAGATAGTGTCAAACGCCGCACTGAGATCTAATAAAATCAGTGCGGCTGTTTGTCCCTCATCTGCATATTTCCTCAATATTTCTGTGGCTATAAGAAGAGCTGACTCAGTCGAGTGGGCCACTCTGAAACCTGATTGGGAAGGATGCAGTAGGTCGTTTTTATTTATGTGGTCTATGAGTTGTTTATTAGTCGCTTTTTCAGCAACTTTCGCTACAAAAGGCAGCAGCGAAATAGGCCGTAATTTTTCCAGCACTGTGTACTCCAGTGATGGCTTCTTTTTGAGTGGTTTCACAATGGCCTGTTTCCATTTTGTGGGGACCACGCCATTTTGAAAGGAGCAAGAAATAAGATCAGAAATATATGACATGATTACATTAGCTCCATTCATTATAATTTTTGGTTGGGCTGGGTCCAAAGGGGATCCCGATTTTATCCCTTTTGCTATGGTGGTGATTTCTTCAAGTTCCTGTATCTTGAACTCATCCAACGTTGCTCCAACAAAGTTTGTCTGGCTATCACCTGCCCTAGTAGTTCCTTCACGCACTTCAATCGGGAAGGTGTCGTAAATTTTGGCCACTTTATCTGCGAAGAATTCTGCCACCTTGTTACAGCTCTCCTCCGAGGCCTCTGTATCGTTCCTGTTTTCCTGTGTTCTTAAGGATTTCAGTATCGCAAACATTTCTTTCTGGGAATTGCTGGCACCTTCTATCCTTTCAGTCTAAAACTTACTTCTGACTTTCTTAATTAAGGAATGATATTGTTTTAGTTCTTTTTTATAATTTCCTTTCGACTCACTATTATATTCCTTCCTCCAGACTCTCTCGCACCTTTTGCATTTTTTTTGGGCTATCATCAGCTCTTCATTAAACCAGGGTGCTGTTATATTTTGTCTTTTAGGAGTTCTGATGCAACACGGTGCTGTCTTATCTAATGCCTCTGTGATCCAGGCTTCCAATTGATTGTTAGCTAGATTAACATCTATATCTAAGATGGGCATTTTCTCCATCAGGGCATGTGTGAAAGAATTGGAGTTAAAATTCTTCCAGTTCCTCATAGTAATTACCTTAGTAGGTTGTACTTCCCTCTTCCTGTGCGTAGGGACAGAAAACTGGACTAGATAGTGATCAGACCAGGGAATAGGCCATGGTGTCTCAACCTCTATATCCTCAAAGTTGGAGAAGATAGGATCTAGAATGTGGCCTCCTTGGTGCGTTTGAGATCCTACTCTTTGAACTAGGTTAAGGGTCAGTAGATCGTTGCGTAGGGTGCATACTTCTTGGTTCTGCATGTTATCAAAATGTAAGTTCAGATCACCTAGTACCAGAAAGTTTTTATGTCGAAGTGCGAGTTGTACTACTTTCTCTTCCAGGCTAGTTATAAATTGTAACCCTGGGCCTGGGGGACGGTAAATTAGAAAGCCGGCTAAAGTATTATGTGCTGTATCCGATAAAGTGAAAAAGAACGCCTCGCATTTGTCAAGGTCGGCCTGTTTAATTTCACACTTCATTGAGGTTTTAAGAATAATGGCTATGCCCCCTCCTGTTTGTCCTTCCCGATCTTGCCTTACTAACATGTAATCACTGGGGATTACATCCAGAACATCAGGAGTGGAGCTCTCATTCAGCCATGTCTCAGTCAGGAATAGAGCATCCAATGATCTTTCCCTGAGAAGGTCCTGTACCTCATATTTGTGTTTCGCTAAAGATCTCTCACAGTTTAGCAGTGCTAGCTGCAGTCTATCTTTATTGTCTTTGTCAGCTCTTAATGTCTTATTGCAGTGATCACATTTCAACTCATTACTGTCTAAATTTATGTTGTGTTTGCAACATATATCCATGGGCATTGCCAGGTTCCACAGCTCTTCAGCTGTGTACCGGAGTCTCCTAAGTGGCTCAGCAGGGCCAGGGGTCCAGGCCCCTGGACCCTGCCTGGCGCGGACGGGCGCAGACGGGCTTGCCTTAGGCGCGCCCACTGCGCGCGTCCGCTGGGCGGCCGAACACACATGGGTCTAAGTAGTGGAGTGGGCGGGAAATTCCTGTTCCGCCTCCCCACCCGGAAATGATGGCCTACGCAAGGTCAGCCACGCCCTCCACAAAACGGCACACAGCCGGGATGGACCGGGGCGGGCGGCAACAAGTAAACAAAAGTACGATGCAGCGCAAATTAAGGTAAAAGCATTACATTACAGGATGTGTTTTAAAACTAAATGCGGCATCAGTTAAAAAAGAATTATGCAGGTATCAGTTAAAAACGGTTCAGGCACATGCCAGCGCTCTCGCCAAAGTGTCAGCAGTGCAGCGCTCACACACGGGTCTAAGTAGTGGAGTGGGCGGGAAATTCCTGTTCCGCCTCCCCACCCGGAAATGATGGCCTACGCAAGGTCAGCCACGCCCTCCACACAACGGCACACAGCCGGGATGGACCGGGGCGGGCGACAACAAGTAAACAAAAGTACGATGCGGCGCAAATTAAGGTAAAAGCATTACATTACAGGATGTGTTTTAAAACTAAATGGGGTATCAGTTAAAAAGAATTATGCAGGTATCAGTTAAAAAGAATTAAAAACGGTTCAGGCACATGCTGTTGTATACTTCATAGGGTGTCCATAAACGGGCTTTCTAGAATCATGACCATATATAGGCACAATCCAACCTGCCCTTATATAGGCATAAAATCCCAGACCTTATTTAGGCATAAACCATGCATACCAAATACAGGCATGGCTTCCGACATCCGTCCACCCTAGCGTCTCAACGAGTCCATGAAAAAACTGACCCTCAGGCTGCGGGAGTTTCCCTTGCCCAGGACTATTGATTTCTTCAAGGACTCATACATTATGCATGAACCTCTATTCCTTAAGGGATTCATTCATGACGTCTTTCGCTACCCAACTCACGTCAATGCTAACATTTTCAGGTATAAATATACCTTCCCAAACCCCTGTAAATCAGAGGAGACCTCGACTTCAGAGGAGCCCGATTCCCGGCCAGACGCACTGAGAAGACACTGTCATTCCTGCACGCAGAGAGTCCAGCTTCCAGTGATCTAACTTCCCTTGTGGGGTGTTGGAGTTCGAGTCCGGAAAGAGATTCCTACCTCTCTCATTCTTCAGGTATGGAGCAGACTAGAACCTAGAGGGACTCTTGGCATACTAGACTCTAGGCGTAACTTACTCTTAGTATACTCTAGTCAGGAATACAGCACCTACTTCTACTTCTCCCTACACCTAGGAAAGGTTAGGCACACTGGGTAGAACTAGGCTAAGAAACGCATCGTATGAGTACTCGCATTTTTAGGCTGTGTCATTTTATGTAAATGCATATATGCTGAAAAGATAATGCTAACGCAGTATTATTTATTTTTACTGCTCACCTTGTACATCATTTATCTCGCATACTGTCTTGTGATCGTAACAGCACATCTAACTTACAACAGAAACAAGACTGTTCAATAAACCTTTTATTGAAACGCCCGTCTGTTATTTCTGTGTAACTTTGAGACGTAACTGAATCCTGCACAACTGAGCTGAGTGAAATAGTTATCTATTGTTTCTACGACTCTGGGACACGTCCTGATTCTGTAAGGGAAACACAGTGGTCATGTTTTGCGGCTGCCAGAAACTAATCCCTTCTTGTCGTCAAGAAGTTTCTAGTGGCCTCTGAGCTAGCTGGCACAAGTAATTAAGTTTAATATACTCGATAGGGACATACCGACCTTAGTCCTATGTCAAACCTATAGGATATATTATTCCAATGCGCAGAGCCTATAAGGGAAATAGGAGCTACACTACATGGCGCCCAACGTTTGGTAAGGCAGTAATTCAACGTTAGATACTGAGTAACTCAGCTGTGCATATATTCTTTTCTCTCAGAGACCCCTACCCATATACTCCAAAAGACGTCTGGAGTGGGCAGGGATAGTATCCGCCACGGCTACATAGGGAAGACCCCTATATATTAGCTGTTTGGTTTGCTCAACGTTGAAGGATACAGTGTTCCACAATATTGTGCACCTTATCTTTGTTTCCTTGAAATTTGTTTCCATATTTTCAAGCAGAAAAATGTCAGGCACTGACAATGACGCCGGAAACGGTGTAACTGCGGCTGATCCAGCCCAAGAAGCATTTTTTAACAATACCGGTTTAAATGAAACCGAGGAGGGTGTCATTGACATCGCTCCAAACTTAAGAAGAGCCATTACTCTAAAACTTATAAAACATGGCCTACCACCGAGAGGGGGTAGAGCAGTTTTCGTGATTGAGGCACATGAATCCTTTCAGACAGAGGTATTCTATTCATGGGTAATTCCTCCTGAATCCAATCCAGTAACACACTTGTTTCACTTCTACAAAGAAGATGAAGCACCAGAGGAATACATTCCTTTCGAGGATATTGAGATTCCATTAACATACCAGGAGCATCAGCTCTGGTTTAAAGGCGCCCTAAAACACAATAAAAATATAACCAGGCTCGGTCCACTAGGTAGACCAGGAGCAACATGGCCGATTCTAGCAGGCTATACACCTCATCCAGACATCGAAATAATGTCAGACGAGGAAATACTTAATCAACTCACAGAGTTAATAAAAATCTACAGACAATTGGTTCAATATGTCATGCGGACTTTCACAGTCCAACCACCATTAACACTTCCGAATCAAACCCCTCACCAGGGGAACAATCTAAAAATTACACCACAGACTCTATACGCAGTCATGGGTAAAATGCCCACTAAGCGGGAGCAAATTCCATTTTGGATAGTTCAAAAAATTACTCAAATCAAAGCAGTATTTCCAAATACTAGCCCGCATGAGAAACACAGAATCCTAACCATTAGTTTACCAATGGGGATCACACCACAACTGGAAGACTGCACCACTTGGGGCTCAGTCTTTGCTGCCATCTACACTAAAACACATGGCATTCCGTCAATTGCGGTAATACCTGATGTCCTAAAACAAATTCAAAACGAATACGGGGCAGAGCCTGCTTTAAATTTAGGTATGAAATTACTGAAAAATTTCGACCAGGTCTCAACAATAATATTGTGAAATATTAAAGGGGAGGCAGCAGCAGTGGCGATCCGACAAAAATTAAGGGAATTTGATGTTACAGAACATCAAACAGAGCTACCCAGAATTATAGAGCAATCATATGCAGAATTAGGCAGAGATCGTTTGGGTGGGAGACCAGTTAAACCAAAACTATCTGAAAGTCCTGAGAAGGACTCAATTAAACAAACTCCTACATCTTCTAAAAAGAAGTGGGAGTCTACTAAACAAAATTCAAATGAGAAAAGATCTCAATCCCGAGGTAGGTCTCCTCAAAAGGAGCCCTCTGAAAGGAGGTACAACCTCAGGAATAGGGATAATTTGAGAAAACCTGATAGGTATCAAGATAATGATACACGTTCCTCTCGTCCCTTTCAGGTCTCATCACAGACTTCGGAAAGAAGAGGACGAACAGAACATAGAGAAGAACGCGTGAAATCGAAAGACGACAAGCACGCAACAAAAATTAAAACTAAACCTCAATTCTCCAAAAGAAAGTAGCAGGTCTAATAGTAAGACATGCCGAGAATTCTGAGAAGTCAACTCAAGAACGGAGAATGGGCTCAGACAATGCTGGACAGTGCAGCAGAAGTCACAATAGCTCGCCAGAACCTGATGGAACTTCTGGAGATAGTGGACTTGAATGAGTACATTACAGTAGAGACTGTAGACACCAGGGTTAGTACTCCACAAAGGTTATATGAAATAACACTCCGGATGGAGGGAGACAAACCTAGACAGGTTAAAGCACTTTTTGGGGAAAAACTATCAAAGGGTTATGACATACTTCTAGCAGAAAAAGACTGGCCACCACAATTTGTCAGGGAGTGCCCACATGGCGAGGACATAATTATGCCTGCCTTCTCCAATCACATACCAATTCATTTAAAATATACATGTGCCAGAAAATGGGCAGTGGCCCAGGCTCCAGCATTATATAAAAATCATGTAGGATGGGATGAGGACTCCCCTCACCATAAAATAAATCTGAAACATGAACCTACTGCTCAGAGGCAGTATCCTATTAAGCAAGAAGCTAAAAAACAGGTCAGGAGATCTTAGATCAACTTGAATACCAAGGGGTTATTGAAACATGCACCTCCTCCATGAACAATCCTTTGTTTCCTGTCTCCAAACCAGACAATACATATCGTCTAGTTTTGGACTACAGACATTTAAACACTTGTTCTAAAACTTTTGCAGTGCAAAATGCACACAGCACAGCATTAATGAATAACATTGTGCGTAAAAAATACAAAACAACATTAGACATCTCAAACGGTTTCTTTTGTCAAAATATAGCACCTGAAAGCAGGTACTTAACGGCATTCTCCATAATGGGGACCCAGCGTCACTTTTGTCGACTCCCACAAGGGTTCAAGAACAGCCCAGGTTTATTCTCAGCGAGAGTAACGGAGTTACTACAAATTTATGACAACGAGGCATTGTCCTATGTCGATGACATCTATCTGACAGACGATGACTTGGAAAGACACTTGAACAGGGTGAGCACCATTATATTGGGATTCGCCTCTGAGGGCTATAAGTTCAACTTTAAAAAATCTCGAATTGCCCATCTCAATGTCCTATTTTTGGGATATGAGCTTTCAAGTGAAGGCAAGAGCTTGGCAGCTAACTTTCTAGAGAAATGTGCGCTGCTCCAACCTCCAAAAACGCTAAAAAACTTACAATCCATACTGGGATTCCTAAATTTTGGAAGAACATACATTCTAAACTACGCAGAAAGGGTTAAACCTCTCTACGCATTAATCAAACCTGATTTTTCAAATACAAACTGGACACAGGAACACACAGAAATTTTGCGTTCACTCCAGGCTAACATGTTAGCAACAAATCACTTACAAACACGCGTAAGTCAAAGAAATTTGGTGATTCGAATAATTTCGGGTCAATGTGGATTCACTTACTTAACCTTTAATGAGGGTGAGAAAGTACCAATTGCATACAAATCACATTTGTATACACAAGCGGAAAATGCGCTTCAGTTCAACTGAAAAATTCTAACAGCAGTTCAAACAGCTGTAGCAAAAGAAAGAGCCTTAGCCCAAGGGAAACGCATAATTGTCGTTACCCCAGTACCAGCTTTAGAAGCGGTCACAAAAGCAAGCATTCCAAATGCTAAAGCTTTACATCCGAGATGGATACAGTGGGTTAATTCTCTTGCTGCAACTGATGTTGAATATGTTTTTGATCCAGATTTAAAAACACAGGCATTTCTCCAATATGAACAAGAATGTTCTCTGCCCACTGAGATTCTGCCTCTCGATCAGTATGAATTCATAATTTACACTGACGGATCCGCACAGCCCGCAACAGGGAGTAAGCAAGCATGCGAAATGGCATCTTCAGACCTATGGTCACAAAAACTCAATCACTAGGTGATTGTACAGCTCAGCGAGCTGAACTACAGGCATTCAAACTGGCACTTGAGAGTACGGATCGAGAATTCCTCACATTGATAGTTTGCGATTCCTATTACTGTGTTCAGTCGTATAATGATTATATACGAACCTGGCTTGAAAATGGTTTTAAAGATGCGAAAGGTGGCACAATAAAGCACAAACTGCTTTGGGAACAAGTAGTTCAGTTGAAAAACGAACTACCAAAGGCTCACGTGATTCACACACTGAGTCATCAGCGTGATGGCGTTCACGTTGCAGGGAATTCATTGGCTGACGAAGCCGCGAAGGGGGCTGTTCAGACGGCTTCCGTAGCTGCGATCTCTCGTTCAAAAACAAAAATAGACGTGAGATAATGTTAGCTGTCAATGCTTCGAGCAAAGGCAGCAGTGCAGCGTTACCAAAAAAGTTTCCACTCATGTACTCTTATGTAATTGATGCGAACAACGTTCCTTTTGCTCGAATCCCTGGAGTGGGGGATAGGGTAATTCCAAACATGGAACGAAGAGCAGCCTTGATTTATGAAACACATTTGGGGGAGGGTCTGTCACATCAAGGGATCTCAAAAACAATTTTGAAGTTAAAAGAGATGTACTGGTGGCCTGGAATGAATACACACATTCACATATTAATCAACAACTGCTTAGACTGTAAATTACAGCGAGAAAGCCACCAGACACCATGCAGCGAATGCGGCAGCCCAGTGCAGACACCACTGTTAGACAGCATTAGGCTATCTAATCGCCAGCGTCCTACTGGACAAAGGCATTCCCGCAAATACTAAATCTAGGTTCCTATGGTTATGGCCTCAGCACTCGGCTGACGCTCGAACTGTTATAAAAGATTTGCGAGTCTTTATCGGCACATACGCAATAGGCACGTTTCATTCTGACCAGGGTCCTGCGTTTAGCTCTAGGGCATACAAGGAGGCCATGGCCAGTCTGGGCGTTGCATTGCGGTACTCCTCTCCATTCCATCATGAGGGAAATTCTGTTGTGGAAAGGAAAAACCGGGACATAAAGCAGTCTATAACAGCTAGGGTATTAGGCTCGGGTGATGGGTGGGTCAAACACCTCATTAGCGTTCAGCACGCTCTCAATAATTTGCCAAGAAGTTCTCTAGGGGGGGTCACTCCATATGAGGTCCTATTTGGGACAAGAATGTGGGTTCCAGACTTAGAACATGTAGGCACAGTGGTGGACATGAAACCATTTGATATCAAAGATCGTTTGGCTGTTTTACAGGATCTTAACAAGTTAAGAACGAAACAAAGCAACGTATCCCTACAGCCAACCACCATTGGGGAAAAATCGGCAGTCCCAGCAAGGCCTGTCTGGATTCCAAAAGTTGGGGATCTAGTCAGAGAAAAAATAGCGGACAAGAAGGAATTTGGACCTTCTTACAGACAACCGGTACCTGTTCTAGCTGTTCAAGGAACAAGGACAGTACTTCTGCCGCCCCTTGCTGGAAGAAAGGAGAAAAGATTTGTGTCAATCGACCTGATCAAACCACAGTATGTGGCCAATACTAAGCAGTAGGCCTCGTGGACTCCGACCTAGTAGCAGACGCACTCCTCTCGCTACTATTCAAGAGGTTCAGACTGAAAGACTGATCACGATCGAGAACTCAGCTGTAACAAATGAAGGACTAAGCAACCAAGCTATGGAACTCATCCCTCTTGACAACCAAATAACAGTTCGTCCAAATACACCTGTCTACCCCAACGTGACACGTGAAGAACTGGTTCCTGTGATTTCAACGAATCCTGATGCAATTCCAACAATTGACAGAACTGCTTCTGGCTATTTCATTGACTTTGATACGTTCTCAGAAGATCCAAGCGAACCTGAAACGACGCCAGCATCATCAAAATTCAAGCAGCAAGTACAAGACTTTATTCACTTTCTGAAAAAGACTTATCTGGTTTCTCCATGGATTGAACTCTGGATTACATCTGGACTTTTTGTTTTCCTGCTCTGGCTAGCTTTGGTAACAACTGTAAGCGTGCTTATAAGTGGCAGATACATCCATGTGAACATTGAAGGTAAAGACGTAAATGTTCTTTTGAAACCACATAAATCTTCCCATCGTGAAGCAAGAGACTTGTCATCAGTGAACATCACAGCTGTTCCTATACAGGATGGTATAGTGTGGGACAAAACAGATTATGAAATCTTCGGTCCAAGTGAACAATTGAACATTCCACATTTATTTAAAATTTCACTAAGTGATTTAATTACGTCCAGTACCTATTCAGATGATTGGGACTTAGAGACTGTTCAAGATATAATGTTTGATCTAGAGAAATCTGCTGCATTTTCTAAAAATGAATTTTTAGAGGGTTCATCTGGTTACGAAGAATTGTATTGTTATAACCACTATGGTCATCATTATTTGCACAAAACTGCATATCCAAGAAATGTGTTTATGTTTAACCAATGGGAACATTGTCCTACACCACCACAAGGTAGTTCGAAAACTTTTGCTAGTAAATTTCCATATTTTTCAGGTTATAATACATCTGATCCAGAAACGTTTTACTATAAAAATGTAAACAAAACAGGACTGAAAATTATGTTAACAAATACCAAACAGATTTACTCTGAAGCATTTATTGCCCAACTGTCTACACAGGGTTTCGACTTATGGAAAGACACTATTGAGACAAAAACTGTCTGGGGTAGTAAAGATTGGCAAGTACAGGATATAGAAGCTTTATTTAGAGCCTGTATCATCCCTGAACAAACACTGTTTTTGAATGACACCGTCCAACAGACATCTTGTCTTTGATTAGCCAAGATCAAAGAGATGAAAACACCTTCTGTGCCATCACCTGCCAGTGATAATAATACAAAGGCAGTGGTAACAGTTGACGATATACTACAACTCAACAGAACTCATCCAAACTGGAGAAAATGGTTGATCTGGCCCACAGACACAAACATCTGTCAGGAAAGGTTCTTGAACAAAACTCAGGGCTTTACTATCCATAGGCCAGACCCAAGATATGTCCAAAGACAACATCCGGGGGTAGTTACAACATACAGTGTAGGAAAATTATGCCTCGATTGGCTGCATAAATCTACACTACAGGATGTGAAGCAACACTTAACCTTACTTGCACATGACGCAGATCTTAGGGAATTCTTGCTTGGACCAAGAAAACCCCTTCAAAAACGTTTCATATATGCCGGCATCTATGCTGCTTATAACGAAGCATGGAAAGTGTCACAGATAGAGGCTGCAGAACGGATACGTGAACTTGATCGTATTAATTTAGAGAAAACACTCTCTGTAATGGGTTAACAACTTTGTCCTCCAGGATATATTCATTGGATGGCATTGTATCCTCTGCTATCGACATTCTAGAACAAGATTTGGCTATGTTACAACAAGGTCAATCTCAATTACGTTCTATTGTGTTATTGACATGGACGCTGCAATCTTTGCGAGCGGGCTATGTGCCTTGGCGTTTCATCAACACGTCGTCTCTGTTTGCAGAATACAATCTCACTGATAAACAGATCGAATTGGCACAGAGAGGAGCGAGGTATACAGTGCTGAGCATTGAAAAAATGGAGAAATTACCATTTACAGTGGCAGAAAAACCAGCTACAGAATGGGTTATTCATGGCAAAATAACGTTGCCTGTGACAACTTTTCAGTTTCAGTATTGTCTCAGACAGATGCAAGCAGGCAAATATGAAAGGTTGGGTAAGGAATACATTAAGATATCTTGGAAGTTACCATATACACATAGATGTTGGAGTGGGGATCGTGAAGTGTTTCTTAGCGGTATCAACTGTAAACATGCACTGACCGGTTCACTCATTTGTCAGGACATTTCTTTACACGGGGCTTGTAATGGTTCTGTGGCAAACTTGTCTTGCCATCAGCACGGTTCACCAGCTGCTGTGATTAATCCAGCGTTTGGACAACTTTCGAATGGGAGTTACCTCATGTTGAATGATCAGAGCTGCTGTGGAATGTTGCCAGGCATCCCATATCTAGTAACGGTCAACTCCAGGGTCACTTGCTGTATGCAAGTATTGTTTCCCCCAATAGACACAGTCAGGGAGTCGCCTTTATGGCCTTCGCTGAACGTCTCTTTTATAAGATTTGATACTTTAAGCAGAATGAAAGCCATGCTTTTGCAGCAAACAGTGCCTTTGACCTCGGCCAAAGAAACCTATGATCTACAAGTTGCAAGGACTTCGGCTGAGATACAGACTTTAATACGTACAAACTGCCCTATACATTTCGTAGAAATGATATCACGTATCTTTAACATGTCAGATACAACAGGAATTGTTCATGCATTTAAGAGCATTTGCACCGGTCTCTTAGCACCGTTCCAGGCAATACTTGGAATCATTCCGAACTTTGCACATTCGGTGTTTGGTGGCATACCATTAATTCTAGCACTTGTTGCGGGAATTTTATTCATCTGTCTGCTATTGCGCTATGGCCAGCCTCTTCGCCGAAATCACTCCGAGCGAAATGGAGAAAGCTCTCCTTGAAAGAAAGTGCTGTGAGCGAATAGTACAGCTACTAGGCATGACTCGTCTACGGGACCTTAATACCACGTGGTTCCTGTCATTCCGACCAATTTGGCAAGATTGCATCTTACCTGTTCGACGATGCCTGCTATGCGGTGAAGAATGCGTGTTGGACGCTTGTCTAACATATCCATCAGCTGCGCCAAAGGATGTCGATGCTTTGCTGGACCCGATAACGGCCCATGCTCTGTGTTGTCCCCAGAGGCTTTCGATACTGATGTCAGCATTCATTGAGATCTCACAGTCGCCTCCTGCTGCTGCTGAGGTACGAGAAACAACTTCAGGCACACGGGTAACAACGAACGCGAACATTGCTGAGAGCGATGTTTCCCATCTTTGTGCGGTCAATCTTTTACACGAGGTGTTCCAGCTTACACCGACGACAGTGGAAGATGTTTTGTCTATGAAATAGATGATCTAATGTTTACACCAGACCAGTGAACTGACTCTGATTCGGCATACTGTGTTCCAGTGCAACAGCAGTAATTTGGCCTTCATTTTTCAAAACCTTGGAACATTCCCAAAATTTGAACTTTATTCCCATTTTTTTCGAACGAAAATGGCACTCCAATCTGCTTGAAGTAGAACTAGCCTTATAATACAGACTTGGCAGTACTTCCAGGGACACTTAGTCATCTTGTGTGTCTAACTCAGTTCATTTAAGTTTCATGACAGGAATTGACTTTTGATTTTGCACACACTTATCGATCAATTTAGTCATATGTAAATATTGCTTTTATGTTACTGTCTGCATTTATTTCACATTTTCTGTAGGAAATGAAAAGCACTGCTTGATGATGTACAGCATCCTTTGCATTTTTAATATGTCTTTTAAAGCTTTTTTAGGATATGTTTTATTATGCGGTACTCCATTTTAATGTTTAGCATTTTAAATGTTTAGCATTTTTAGTATTGTTGTATACACAAAAGAGGAGTGGGTGTTGTATACTTCATAGGGTGTCCATAAATGGGCTTTCTAGAATCATGACCATATATAGGCACAATCCAACCTGCCCTTATATAGGCATAAAATCCCAGACCTTATTTAGGCATAAACCATGCATACCAAATACAGGCATGGCTTCCGACATCCGTCCACCCTAGCGTCTCAACGAGTCCATGAAAAAACTGACCCTCAGGCTGCGGGAGTTTCCCTTGCCCAGGACTATTGATTTCTTCAAGGACTCATACATTATGCATGAACCTCTATTCCTTAAGGGATTCATTCATGACGTCTTTCGCTACCCAACTCACGTCAATGCTAACATTTTCAGGTATAAATATACCTTCCCAAACCCCTGTAAATCAGAGGAGACCTCGACTTCAGAGGAGCCCGATTCCCGGCCAGACGCACTGAGAAGACACTGTCATTCCTGCACGCAGAGAGTCCAGCTTCCAGTGATCTAACTTCCTTGCGGGGTGTTGGAGTTCGAGTCCGGAAAGAGATTCCTACCTCTCTCATTCTTCAGGTATGGAGCAGACTAGAACCTAGAGGGACTCTTGGCATACTAGACTCTAGGCGTAACTTACTCTTAGTATACTCTAGTCAGGAATACAGCACCTACTTCTACTTCTCCCTACACCTAGGAAAGGTTAGGCACACTGGGTAGAAATAGGCTAAGAAACGCATCGTATGAGTACTCGCATTTTTAGGCTGTGTCATTTTATGTAAATGCATATATGCTGAAAAGATAATGCTAACGCAGTATTATTTATTTTTACTGCTCACCTTGTACATCATTTATCTCGCATACTGTCTTGTGATCGTAACAGCACATCTAACTTACAACAGAAACAAGACTGTTCAATAAACCTTTTTATTGAAACGCCCGTCTGTTATTTCTGTGTAACTTTGAGACGTAACTGAATCCTGCACAACTGAGCTGAGTGAAATAGTTATCTATTGTTTCTACGACTCTGGGACACGTCCTGATTCTGTAAGGGAAACACAGTGGTCATGTTTTGCGGCTGCCAGAAACTAATCCCTTCTTGTCGTCAAGAAGTTTCTAGTGGCCTCTGAGCTAGCTGGCACAAGTAATTAAGTTTAATATACTCGATAGGGACATACCGACCTTAGTCCTATGTCAAACCTATAGGATATATTATTCCAATGCACAGAGCCTATAAGGGAAATAGGAGCTACACTACAATGCCAGCGCTCTCACCAAAGTGTCTAGCCCTGTCTACCGCAAGTCCGCGTCCCGTGGTGCCACTGAACCTGAACTACGCAGGCCGGTGGGACCATCCAACCTAAGCCGGCGACACTCGGTGAATGGCCCCGGCTGGCCGCTGCCTCAGGCCTACACTGCGGTCCAGTAGGCCACACATGTGGAACTGTGTCCTGGGTAAGATATGGAGGAGTCCACACCATTGGACACCCCTATCAGCACTGGTGCCACAGACTCTGTGCGCAATGAGTCATGGGCACTTTCTGGTTGGACTTTGGTGGTGTCTGAGTCCATGGCCTGGGGGTTGTCTGCATCATCATCTGGCTGGGCCGGCCTTGGTGTCTGACATGTTTCTGTTCCATTCATCTCCACCATGGTGACTGTTTCTGCGTGGTTCTGCCCTCTGCATCATGCCCTGGGGGTACACCTTCCACTGTACACGGAGACACTCCGCGACAACCCCCTTTGACATCTACGAGAACCTGTTCTGCTCTCGTGACCCTGCCCCAGTGCACCGCAAGTCAGCGGCCTGTGGCAGTAGGCCCGTGCAGGACGCTGTGCATCCAGGGCCACTAACTCTGTGCAGCTCAGGTCATGGAGCCTTTATGGTTGAATGGTTGTGTCCTTTACGATGTACACTGTTGTCGTTTTTTGACTGCACCTGGCACTCCATGACGGCTGGTGTACGCACACCCCACGCACATCCAACACAGGTGTCACTCGACATGTGAGCCTGCTAATAAAAGTGGCCGGGCGCACGTGCCCGTAGCCATTCCCACCATCTAAGCAAGTGTGTCCGTGTGGTCATTATGTCAGCATGATGGGCCGGAGCCCTGCAACATCACAGTGTGCTGTCTTCAGCGGAGGATACCATGTCACCTCAGCAGTGGCTGAGACCTTGGACATGTAGCTTCGCCCGCCCCCCCTGCAAGCACAAGTGGCGTGTGCTGGTCCGGCGTACGTCAGGTCAGCGCAGGGGTGTGCTGATTCGGCAGGGGGATCAGGGCGTGGCTCTGGTCTGGCCTTGAACAGGAAGTGCGGTAAGTGTGTCTTTGTGTTGGGGTGTTGTCGCCACCAGGGCCACAGTAGTCGATGTGGCAATGTAGCATGCACCCGGAGGGCGGGCCCGCACGTACGAGGAAATGTAGGAGCGCAAGCCCGCTCGGGGTCTTGGCACATGCACGCCAAATGTTATGTGTATCAGTCCTGCGGCTGCATGAGTCAGATGCCTAGCCCCAATCGCAGCGCGATCACAGCCAGCCATGGACTGTACACCTGTGTCCGCCCTGTCCGGACCATTGGCCTACACTCACGTGGCCGCACACCCTCAATGGCCAGCTTACAGGTTTTGTTGGCATGCCGCTCGACATGCGCGGACATTTTCAGGAGACAGACGCATTAACTGAGATTTGGTCACTCATTTGAATAGAAATAAGGACGAGATTTTGTGTTTCCTTTTCAGGTGACATCGGTCCGTTTCTCTGTCATTTCGGAGCCCTAGAAGCCCATCAACATTCAAATCCTCCATCCAGTCAAGGGTGGTTTCTGGTGCCCCCTTCTTAGTCCTGAGGAAGACCCTGGTGTAAGGACCCAAACAGCCTACTTACCTTTTGGGGTCAAAACGTCGACTACATCACTGCCCTATGCCAGTTTGATCAACAGTGCATGTTTCACTGTGATAGTGTATTGAAAACAATGGCTTTTTAAATGTCTCCATGATTATTGTATAGCCGAGTGAAGCCGGCTCAATTTGTAATGTATTTGATGTCACTACCTCTCTCTTTCACTTCCCCAATCCTCACAAAGCGCACCTTACTTTTTCCCCCCTCTTTCCCCCACTTCGTGGGGCACTTGATATAATACGCTGTTCCAGATTTATTCTGATGCTCAATATGATTAAATAATATTGAACGCTTTACTTTATTGCTGTGTAATTTGAACAAATGCCGGCTGGCATTTAATTACGTATTTTTTCGAACTGTTAGACTGGGACCACTCCCTTTCTGGACATGCGCAGACAGGCATGACAATGGTGTGCCGTAGGAGTGCACGTGATACAAACGCGCAGCGCACACATGTGTGGGGGCTCATAGGAGGGAGGAGCAGCTGTGAGGCAACGTAGCACACAGTGAGGCCGCTAATGTGCCACGTGCTAGGCACATCATCCATGATTCCCTGGGTCGCAGACATCCCACCCCACCCACGACAGGCCTCTGTACAGCTCCTGTATGCATGCAGATGATGAAGTTACTGTAGGGATGAAAGGTCCTTTGTCTGCACTATCAGGCGGTAGCACATCTGCAGCTCCTAGATGGGACTTGCATGTGCCCAGCACCCCCTGACAGATCCGATAGCAGTTGCTGGTGACTCCCACACTACGCACTGCCCGACGTGAGACCAACGTGTACACATCCCACACGCAGAAGTCCTTGGTCGTAGTTAGCGTGCGTGAAATGGCCTTCACACGTACTCCCACCCCACCCCAGGCCTGCACCCGTTGCACACAGACACTGCTCATTGCTCTCCAATGTTACAGTAGCTGAACTGGATTTTGACGTGTGTGTGTGCCCCCTGTTGGCCCACGACCAGGAGTGTCACCGTGATGCCCGTTTATGGCATGCCTGGATGTTTGGCATGCATGCTGGCAGCTGGACCTGGGAGATTGCACGAGTCGTCATGTGCAGGGACCACATTGAGCCGCTCCCCGATTGGGCTTTCGTGCATATTGGGGCCAGGGGTTGGAGTCAGCACATCTGTCCGGGTCAGCTGATGGGTTACGTCGCCGACATGTCAGATGTGGTGGACAACGATCTCGCATTGGAAATGTTGTCCTACGCTGCTGCACTCGCGTTCATGGACGAGTGACAAGGTACCTGCAGCCAGGACTGCATGTGACCCATTGCACATGTCCCGACGCCTGGTTGCATGTTGGGGATCTGGTCACATGTCCCAAGACGACAGTGGACATGGCTGCATTGGCCTGGACTCCTGATCCATGCGCGGACAACAAACGCGGGTTGGCAATGACTTGTGTTGGTGATGGACTCCCCCGGGGTGGACATGGGCGCTTTCCGACATTCCTCATTCAGACATGCTGCTGCATTGGTCTGCATGTCGTGGCACTTCCCTTGGCCGGACTGACACGCAATTGTTGATAAAGTTTCCGCACGTTCACTTGTCTCCAACTGTGTTGAGTGTTTATTTGTATGCCAATGTGTGTGTCACAGCCTATCTGGGTCCCTGCCTTACATGCATTGCTACCCCATCAGGGCTGTGGGTTGGTACTTGTGCATTATCATGTCCCTGTTTTGTGCTTTGCCAGATGCGTATGGCCATTTACCGGCCACAAGCGGGTGCACTTGTGTCCTGTGTTCTGTTGTGCAAATGTTGCTGTTTGTACCACATTGTGTTGGATGTTGGGGTGCTCTGCTTCCTATGTGTGTGTGCTGCATTGTGTGTGAGATGTCCCTTCAGCTCTGATTTGGCTCACCCTTCTCCCTTTCAGGCAGTGTGGTTTTCACTTCTGTGCTTGTTCAGTGGTGTGGTATTGCCGACTTGTGTGACTTGTGCTCTTGGTTGGTGTTGTTCCTCTTGGGCATGGTTTGTCTGCAGTTGTGCTGTGCTTAATTGTGCATGTGTGCCATTGTGCCCATCTCCCCCGTCCCCCCAGTCCCTGGTCGTTCCTCTCCCTGTTGCTGTTGTGTCTGTTGATTTTGAGCAGTTTCCGGTCCCCGACTCCTGCCACCATCTCCAGACTGATGTGGTGGACACCATTTCCTCCATGTCATCCAGCTCCTGGTGTGGCGCTGGGCTCCCACCTCCGGTGTGCATTGCTGCCTTGTGGTTGTTGGCGTGTTTCTGCTTGTTTGTGCGTTTCGCATCATTCCAGCTGTTCTGGTTTTCTTCCATTGTCCTCCTCCGCTCTCCGGCTGCATTCACCTTGTCCACCTTGGCCTGCCATGTACAATGTTTTGTTGCCAATGGTGCTTGTGGGGTTGTGTACTAGCTCTGACTGCCTCCATTGTGCTTTGCTGTTGTTTTCTGTTTGGTTTGTCTTTATTTTTCCTGCTTTTGTTGTGCTTATTCCCGCCTGCCCTATGTGTGTCGCTGGCCTGGCGCTGCTTATTACTGTTTTCCTCCTCGCGAATGGGCTCATCGCATGTTTTTTGGTGTTGGGGTTTGTGTTTTCATCTCCGTCGCGGTGTTTTTATCGCGGACATTGGCCGCGCTTTCGGCAACCTATCGCATGGTACCGCCTTGTTGTGAATTCCAGGTTAACACAGGGTTATTTTCCCGCGATAGACTGCGATGTGTAAAGTTGCGTTAACATTTTTTGGAGATGTTTAGCGCACGTTCTTGTGAATATCCCCCTTAGAGTTAAGGAGGTAGATGTAGAAGAGGGGGATGATAACGAGCCAGTCATCATGAACATCACTCCCGGCTCCAGTGGAGATTGAGACCAACATTATTACCCTATCCCAAATTGCTGTGAGGGATGTAGCACGGATACCACCAAGACAGGTAACACCAACACCACCTCCAGCTTCCATATTTGCATTTGCAAAGGCCCGGCAGCGACCTACATCCAGCACAACCACCACCTCAGTGGGTAGTGGTACTGCACAGAGTCAAATTGCAGGCATACCCTCCAATTAATCCGGCATTGCAAGTGACACCTCCAGCAGCGCAAGAAAGTTCACCTCCCCAGTTTGGAACTTCTTTTCGGTTAGCAGTAAGGAGGAGAACGTTGCTATATGCTCAATTTGTCGACATAGTGTTAGTCGGGGTAAGCTTGGTACAAACTATGGTACCGGAGGCCAAACAACCCATCTGAAAAAACATCACTTGATCCAGTGGGAGGAATACCTTAAAGGCCTAAAAAGTAAAACTGCACCCTTTGCTGTTGGTGTGGATGAAGAAGATATGATCGCGGAGGAAGGTGAACTAGAGGGAGACATTTTCTCTGGTACACAAAGTAGCCCTGTCCCCAGCAGTGTAGTGGTACCGCCCACATCCTCAGCAACATCTCAGTGGCACCGTAGTAAGAGTCAGGCTGAGACACCAAGGCAACAGAGTACTGCAATGAAAAAAAGTGCGTCATTGAGCCTAACTGGGTTCAAGAAGTCACCTGCATCAGCTGCACAGAAAGGAAAATAATCCAGCCTACCATTGTCAGCATGCTTAGGTCGGAGGGGCAATACGAACGCAACCACCCAACGGCACGTTTGTACAATGCGAAGCTGGCTAAAATGTTAGCGCTGGACCCTCTCCCTTTTTCTTTTGTGGAAGGGGTGGGTTTCCTTGAATTTTTGACAGCCATCTGCCCAAAATGGAAGGTTCCCAGCAGGTCCTATTTCGCCAGAGTTGCTGTTCCAGCACTACATCACGATGTGCTGGAATTGCTTGGACAAGCTTTGCAGCAGAGTGTTGTTCACAATATCCACCTGACAACAGACATGTGGACCAGTTGCCAAGCCACTGATTACATGTGCATCACTGCACACTGGATCTCTTTTGTGGGGGTTAGAGAAAAGATATCTGAACTTGGTGTTGTTGACACTGCTGAGATTTTTAATGCTACTCGGAAACATGCAACTGTAGCCATGTTCTTTATTTGCAAATGATTTATTAGGAAACAGTTAAAAAATGTGGACCTACGTTATATAATTACAAAATATGGCCAGAAAGATTATTATTCCAAAATATGTTTTTTATTAATTTAAATGATCTGATATACTTTCTTTATGTCATTCATATTTGCTCACATCATTCTTCATAAATAGATACAAAAATAAACATATATATTATGACATACAAAACTACAACACATGTTTTTACACATGACAATTTTGATACAAGTGTTCTACCCACAACATCATTATGGATGAAAATTTTAGGTCGAAAATTAGTAGATCATGTCATATTTCTTAACAAATTAAGACAAAAAACAACAGATGGCTAACAAATACTGTTAGCCATCTGTGAATATGAATGACATAAAGAAAGTATATTAGATCATTTAAATTAATAAAAAACATATTTTGGAATAATAATTATCTTTCTGGCCATATTTTGTAATTATATAACGTAGGTCCACATTTTTTAACTGTTTCCTAATAAATCATTTGCAAATATTGTCTTTTCGCCCTGATTTAGGAAACTGTTCAGGGGTACCCTTATTTCTACATTTACTGTAGCCATGTTCGCCATGGAGAAATCTCATACTGCTGCAAACATTTTGGAAGAGTTTAACAGCAAGGTCTTTGAATGGCTGCGCCCAAGAGGGCTTAACATTGGTTTTGTTGCCACGGATAATGGCAGTAATATAGTTAAGGCCATGGAGGATGGTGCCTATTTCAGGGTCCTGTGTTTGGCGCACTGCATTAACATTATTGTCCAAGACTTTCTGAAAAAAGAAGCCCGAGTCAGCAACTTACTGACCACCTGCAGAAGAATATGCACACATTTCAGCCATTCTTTTAAAGCCTGGAAGCAGCTGCGGATCATTCAACGTGAGCATAGAATGCCAGTCAAAGCACTCATCCAGGAGGTGCCAACACTTTGGAACTCAACTTATTACGTGCTTGATCGTCTGTTTGATCAGTACAGACCAATCAATGAGTATGTCATGCAAAGAATAAGGGATGCAACTGTGAAAGGCATGACCCTACAGATGGACCAATGGGGCCTAGTTAAATGCCTGACAGAGATGATACTTCCTTTCGAGCTCTTCACACGTGAAGTCAGCAAGGAGGACTGTACTATGGGCCAAGCTATCCCATTGTTGCACATGCTAGAGCAACAGCTGAAGGAGGTGTCTGAAACGTACACAGGTGTGGAGGAAAAAAATGAAGCATATGAGTTGGTGGAGAGCTTATCCCGTCGCTTAGCTGAAAATACAAGGGTGCAAACTCGCATTGTTTCAGAAAAACATTACATTTGTGCCACAATTCTGGATCCACGGTACAAATCGGCACTGAACAGTAAGACATTAATTCCTTTTTCAGAAGTGGATGTTGCCCAGTACAAAACTTGGATAGCTGAGGCAGCCAGTAAATTGGAAAATGAACGGCTGGTAATTAAAGGCCCGCTACTCAAACCCACAACAAGTACTGCAGCAGGGCATCCGGCATCAAGTTCAACTTCAGAGCCTGAGGGCAGTGCGTTTGGCTCAGAGCTGTCAACAACACTATCGACAACAGCAAGAACCGGATCATTAGCCCCAGTAAAATCGGCACGGGATTGGTATTTACAGCAAGGGCTTGCTAGGTCCAGTGCTGATGCAAAGACAAAAGAGGCCCAGCAAAGTGGAGCACCCCTGAACATTGAGCGGATGGTCCAGGCCTATCTGGATGACCCAACAGAGGTCTACATTGATCAAAACCCATTGCTGTATTGGTATGGGAAAAGGCGCCAATGGCCAGTGCTCAGCAGGCTGGCGATAAACTATCTGGCTTGCCCTATTCCTAGTGTCTCTTCTGAGCGTGTTTTCAGTGCTGCTGGTGCCACTGTAACAGTGAGAAGGACCAGTCTCTCGCCCAAAAACGTGGAGAGGTTAACCATGATCAAAATGAATCAGCACTTTATACCACCGAATTACAAAATACGTGAATCAACGCAGGAACATGAGGACATCGACTTAGGTGACGGAAGTAGTGTCTTAGATGATTACCTACTTCTGGTTGAACCACCAGAGTTTGAGGATGAGCTATACTTCCCTGACAACTAGGCTTTGAACTTCTTACTTTCTTTCTTCCTTATTTTACTTTTATTTGTTGTGTGTGTCTCTGTCTTTCTGGTTCGAAACTTCGAATCACGACAAATCCATCACCAGTGCCACCGTCTTCTAGTCTTTTTTATTTCCATATTGGAGTTGCAGCTCTGTGCATTTAACTTAAGTCCACTCCTCCGAGTCCTGCTCCATCCTCCTGACTCACCCTAAATCCATTTACCTCAAGCCAAATGATGATTGGATGGAGAAAAGTACAAAAAAATGTTGCCTCGTCGAGTCCCTCCAAAAGAAGTGGAACATGATGATTACTATAGCTATCCTCCTTTCAAAGTCGAGAGAGACTGCCCCTTAACTTAAGATGAGAACAAGGAACAGGTAATAATGATGGCATGCATTGGACGCTGACTCTGAGTGATTGGTGTTTGTGTTGTTGTTGTTTGCTGTGCATGAAGTGAATTCATTGTGTACTAATATTTAATCTACACACTAAAAGTGACTCAAGTCAATGTTTCCCTTTTTGTTGTTTAGTAACAAAATTGTACTTCTACTGCAGGTCGATCCATTGCATTTTTGAATATGGAATATGGACTCACTCAGTACACTGCAGACTGAGTTGGACAACACCATGATGATGACCACAGTGACATAATATCTTCGCAGTCAGTCAGTAGGATCGGAGATGATTGATGGAATAACTCAGGGCGTTTCATGAGTGGCATAAAAGGTAAACAAGTCAACAACAACCACAGCAGACCTACATGTCTGTGTAGTGGTGGAGTCGAGTCATGAGTGTAGTAGTGGTGGTATGACTGACAGCTGTGCATGCCATTGATTTAGTTACTTACTTAGGAAAATGCTATGTTGCTGTATATGTGACATGTGTGCTCTGTCTGGCTCAGTCAAAAAATCTAAGCTAAGTGGAGGTTGGGTGGGTGCCGTGGGCCTGCTCTGTCCTGTTGCTGTTGTAGGTTAATGCTGGAAACAGACAACAGAGTTGAAATGATTTAGCCATGCCGCTCTGAAAGTGTTTGCACTCCTCCGTAATTTATGGAGGTTTTTGCTCCATGATTTTTAAATATCCCTTTTGTTTTTCCATCTACACTTACAGGCCGGCCTTTACCCTGTGCTAAACAGAGAAAAACAACTCACACTCACCTACCAATCCGCATCCGCCAGGCAGGCAGTGGCACCCAAGATTGACGGACGCAGCGTCCATGGAAGGGCAGACCAAGAGGAATGCCGAGATGCAACTCCCCAATTTGACCAGGATAACATACAGTAACACTTTAGTATCAACATTCATCATCTTTTAAATAATTTGATTCATTTTTTCTCTTCAATCATTACGACTGTGTGTTGTTTGCTCTCTGCTTATAATTGATCCCGAAAGCTATTTTTTAATTTTCTTTGCTAGCTTTAAAAAGTAAGCCCGGTACAACAGAAGTAAAAATATATATAATTTGGGTCTCTCTAAGGGCAGACAGGCATGGCACATTGCATAATAATTAATACTACTGCCCTGTACTGTCTACTAGTCTAGTTAGTAAGTACTACTTATCATTAACTATCAAGTCATCATCATTATCATGCATGCATTTCCTTTTTCTCCCTTAACAGATTTATGGATATGATGGTCGTCTGCCAAGATTGTGTTTTGTGTTGTTTTGTCCATGCGTAGTGTTTTTCTTTGTCAAACCTTTCCCCAAACCCAACTTCCCAACCATTCATCAAACCCTAACCCTCTTCCCCCGGGCTGTGTGATTTATATTGAGGTGTGACTAAATTGAATGTACACCAATAATTGATCACACGCTTGCTGGGGCGGATGTGGTGAAAGCAACACTAATTAAATTTCAAGGCAGGGCGAGGATCTTCTTCTGCTTGCCCACCCATGCTCAGTATATATGCAAGTCAATTTTTTTCCCAAAGGAACCTAATCCATCATAATTAATTGCCGGCATCGATTGGATTCATCATCCTCCTACACAGCACTAAAGGTTACGCTTGTGTCGAGTGACTGGACACAACTACAGTTTGTAACTTGTTGTACTAGGCTATCCCCGCAACCATTATGTTTTATTTTACTTTAGCATTGCTGATCAGCATTATTATTATTGTTTGGCAGTCTTCTTGTGTACTGTACTGTACTTCGTTCTACTACTCCTCCCAGAGTCTCTCTCAGGCGACTGTCTGCCTCATTTTCTTTTTTTGCAAATGCTACTGCCAGTGTCTACTACTACCACCACAACCATGGCATCTTGGGAAACCAAACCATCATCGCCATGCAGCCATCGCTGTGCCTAAGTTAAACTTCAATCACAGGTAAGAGAAGAAGTTTGGGGGAGGTATAATTAATAATATTAATTAATTAATTCACACACCCTTTGAGTCCTCCTGTTGCCGAATGCATAGATTAGGAGGAGAGACTGACAGTACTAGTAGGACAAGTCACTCAGTGAGGGGTACCGCATCTATCTGTTTGTGTGTTACAAAATCGGCAGATTATTTAAATCAAACACTGGCTGCGGCCCTGCAGCAGCAAGGAAACCGTGTGACGTAAAACAGTAACCCCCCCATAAAACATTGACATCGTATGTAAAGTTTAAGTATAAATATAATTTAATCCCCTAACAAAAATAAACTATGTAAAAAATCCCACAACACCTGACCCACCCCTCTCCCTAACCCCAACCAATGTCCAACAAGAAAAAGTCCAACCAATGTCCGGTGAATAAATATAAAACCCCAACACCCAATTCCCACCCACCAAAAAAAGGAATAAAAAAGGGGCAATCCAACAGGCTCTTTGGTTTCCTAACGGATTCAGCGGGCTCTCAGGTGCTTGTCCACCAGGATCTTTACCCGCTCCTCTAGGTGCTCCTCTAGGCGTGCCATTCAGAGGAGCATGCAGCGCTTGAATGCACGACAATTGCATCCACAGGGGGGGCAGCAGTGTTGGATGTTGTAGTGCGGTGGCGGGCGGCTGCCTGACCGCGGCGCCGTACCACTGGAGGGGCCTGGGCCTGGCTGGGGCCTGAGGCATTGGAGGAAGCTGCAGCTGCTGCCGCCTCCTCCTCCTCCTCCTCCGCCAGAACCACCAGCCACCGGTATTCTTTTTGTATGGCCTCCAGCTTCCGGCGCCGGGCCATGGCTGCCAACTCCTTCCTGTCCAGTTCCAATGATTTTGGTTGGGAAGGAGTAGCTATATCAAGAAGAAAAAAAAGACTACTGTAACAATATACTCTTAGCAAAACAGTAAGACAAATTAATTCTACACATAGTGGCACAGTAGCACTAGCAAGCATAGTACATAACATTTTTGGTATGTATCTATCCTCCCACTTCCTCGGCCTCTAACATTTGTGGGAGTTTCAGGCATTATACTAGCACTATGGACTCAAGTACACAGTACACCAGTCTTCTTCTTCTCTCTTGTTTAGCAAAATTACATAACCTTGTTGCAGCTGGCACGCCAGCTCAGTCAGCTTGCGCCCAAGACAAACATACTCGTGAGGCAGACTCACGTTAGTTTTATTTACTACTGTCTGCAGGTGGGGAAGCTGAGTGACTACACAATCATCGTATTTTTCTATTACCGGTGGCACTGGCCATACTCTGTTACATCAAGGGCAACTGCTCAATTTCACTTTCACCCTGCCCTGACTACTCCAAAAAGGCAGATGATATATGATGATCAAATGATCATTGCTTATATATGGGACGACATGAGGTACTTTGTTTTGATTTATTGTGTAAACAATAAACATGCAGCCGATAGGCCACCCATGGCAGGCTGACACAGTCGAAAATAAATTAACATAGGTAGGGAGTGGGCCTCGGAGTCGGAGGGAGGCGCTTGATAACAACATACATACACAATATATATGCTGTGCTTGCAAACTACTGTGAGTCAAGGGTGTATTCTGAAAATACAACTTCTATTCTCCTTGGCTTTGCTACTCTGGTGCGGTTTCTTTTACATTCTCTTCAAACTAAGACTCTTCATCCAGTGACAGTCTCCACCTATGCTATCTATGATGAATACCATCCAGGCATCCATCCATTCAAAGTAAACATGTCTATCATTCTTCTTAATCTCTCAACAAACCTTAGTTTGTTTCACCAACAACAAACATTTATTCTTTTTTTTAACCCACCATCCATGCGTCCTTCCTACCTTGCTTGCCTTGGCTTTGAGTTTGACCCATGAAACACCCCGGAGGATTCTTGCTATCCACCCATACAGTTTCACCCACCCAGGCAGGCATTCTTTTCTTTCACCTTCCACCCATCCTTCAACCACCCATGCATCTGATTCCTATCAGCCACCTATGCATGCATCCCGCGTATCCTTCTCTGCCAGTCATAAATATTACATCTCGCCCATCCTTCCTCCTTGGCTTCCACCCTTCTTTCCCTTTTCATTCAACCCATCCATCAAGGTCATCTGATCTGACTCTTAGTCTTCTCCATAAAACTTTCACAGCTGAGTTGAAGTCAGATAGAAGAGGCCATTAGTTACTCAACTCCCGCCGCTAATGCTATTGCTAATGCTAAGTAAAGGGTGTCTTCTTCAACCGTTGTTCACAACAACTTAGGGGCCGATTCCGATTAAGTTAAGGCAGGAAATCTCCCCGACCGAGCCGGACCCGGAGAGATTTCCGACGAATCGGACCCTAGCAGCCCGACCGAATGAGTACGATGCGCACGTATGCTATCGGACTCGATTCGGTCGGACTCCCATTGAAGTCAATGGGAGCCAGTCGTACGATGCGCACACGGGCTCCCATTGACTCAATGGGCATGACGCGAACAAGGGCGCCCCCTGCAGCGTGTTCGCGTCGATGCGGGTCGCGCCGTACATGCACGTGTAGGGGGGACCCATGGGTCCCCCCTGTGTGCGACTCGTGCGCCTACGCTTCCAGGGGGGTCCGACACGGACCCCCAAAGTGCAGCTCCGACAGCTCCTTGGAGCCGGACTGCGCGAGTCGGTCGGAGCGGTCGAGGTGCGCATCGTACTTACCCGGCCGGGGAACGTCTCCATTGCGCGGTGCGAGTCGTCCCCATGCGAGTCGGTCGGAGCGGTCGGGTCCTGCGAACGAGTCGGTCGGCGATTTCGCAAGCGCACGCATCGTACTCACTCGCCCGGACGCACGTACGAATCGGTCGGGAAATAGGGCTCCGAATCGGATCCGGTTAAGCCGAATCCGATTCGGTGTCCTACCGGCCGAGATCGGAATCGACCCCTTAGTCTCTCTCAACAGTACAGTGTACACCCTTGCAGCGAGTGTAATGTCAATAAGTAAGGAATATAACTTACCAGCCCGCCATTGCTGCTGGCTCACTCCCTGCAGCTGCCGCATCTTCTGCTCCCTCCTTCCTGGCCGCGTCGCCTTCGCCGCTGGCCCCGGCACTGGTGGTCGGTACGCCTAGAAAAAACATTACACATTTTTTAGATGCCATATACACCTCCCCTTATTTATTCTTTTTCACTAGCAAGATTGGAAAAAAAGTTAATACATACATATACAACATACATCACTAGTACAAATCGGGTACTAGAGTAGACTAGTAGTAGTATGTCCTATCCTATCAAAAATAGTAAAATATCTGGTTGGGCATTAAGTTGGTGGGAATTGTTGAAAAGCCTCAAGATTAAGAAGACTAGAAGAGGACAGCCCAAAGGACTTGACTCAGTGGCTACAGCTATTGGTGAATCTGAGTTTAAAAACCTTTTAAATAAACAGTGGCCAACTGGGCAAGCTTAGCTACAGACAGACTAATAGTAGTAGTACAGAGAGTCATAGCAGAGGCAGTTAGAGGCAAGGATAACAAGAATTTAGAAACAGATAGTCTAGATCGAAGAAGAATTGGTAAAAATTTGAATTAGGAAACGGAAATAATAGTTCGGAAAAAATAAGGTGCAGTAAAAGTTAGGGAAGTATAATTATTAATATTAACAACAGGAGGACTTACTGGGGCCAGCAGCATAGCCCTCGGTAGAGGAGCGGTCCTGGTCGACTTCTTCTGATGCTGCTCCCGCCGACTCCGACCCCGTCTTCTTGCCCCTGGGTGCTGCTGATCATGAAAGATATAAGGAAGAAAGAGACAAACATTGATGATTGGTGTGAAACAAATAAATAAAATTAAAAAACGCTCAAAAAAACATTTATGGAAACAACAATTGCAATAAAATGGACCTATCTAATCTGCTCGACTAGTAGTATCGCGGGATTCGCGGACCGTCTAGTTATTATTTATGAACACTAATCCATTGTTCCATTCTGATTCTAGAATACTAACTAAGCCTAAGTACCACCTGACCTAGCCCACCTATTCCAGATGGGCCAATTGTTCACTAAGTCTGCATTTCCATTTATTTTAGTCCTCAAAAAAATGCATAGATGGAGGACACATGCATAAATATTTGCATACACCAAATTGTTGGTTGGTTGCTGCTGATGTTCTGCTAGTGCTAAGCCTATTGCCACTCACTAAACATACTACAAAAGGTTCTACTAAGGACTGGGGTAAGCAGCACTCAGCAGCACGTGACGTAACAGAGGATGCGTCACGCAGACCGCTAAAAAATTAACAACTAATACTAATAAGTAACTAAACCGATCAATCCACCACTATCTCTTCGTGACAGGAGGACAAAGGAAGGACTAGAGTCTCTCTAGCATTACCTCACTTAAGTTCTCTAAAGTAAACTCTTACATAATCAGCCCAAGCGAGCGCAAAGTTGCAAACAAGTAAGATTAGTAGCGCCGAGCACCTGTGGCATAACAATCACAGAAGATTTTTAAACGTAATTTACCTGCAATGTAAGCAGCAGCATTCTTGCTATTCGGCAAAAAATTATATTCGCAATATATAACACAGAGCAGAAGAACACAAAGTAGTAATAATATTAAATAGGTACTCACCAAGCCCCGGGACCTCAACTCCTAGCAGGTCCAGCAGGTCCTGCTCCCGGTCCAGGATATCGTACCACCGGTGCGTCAGCTGGTTATGGGTGCGCCGGACCCCAGAGCAGCGAAACACTGCCCGGCGCACCCTTCCCCACCGCTGGTGACGCTCCCAGAGCCCGTACCCGGACCCAGGCCTGCCGCCTGCTGCCAGGGTTAAGGGGAGTTGGCACTGTACAAAAAAAACAAGTGTGGCCACCTCCACCTCGCCAAAAAAGGACCTTGCCTGCACCCCTTGTGGGCGCCGCCATCCGCAAGGAGGGCGGTCGCGGCTCTGGCTACGACTCCTGCGAGCCTTGCCCTTGGCCATGGTTCTGGTACTCGGGGGGGGGGGGCGGAAAAGAAAAGGTAGGAATTAAAAAAGCAAGTAAAAGAAATTTAAAAAGCAAGTAATAGAAAAAGAGTGAAAAAGTAGTGGAAAAACACAGAAAAAGTAGACAAAAACTCAAAATATAGAATCAGGAAAATAGAGAGATAGATAATAAATAAAAAAGATCCCAAAAAAGTTTGCAGAAACAAAGGATTGAAAAGATAGAGGGAGGATTGAAAAGCAGGACCAGAACCATAGCAAACAAGTGAAAAACAAGATGGCCGCGCCCATTGCGACCGCATGGGCAAGTTTGCGCGATATTTCCCCCCCGAGCACGCAAAAAGCGTTGCGAACACGCAATACGCGTTCCCGAACTGGAAATACTTATCGCGAACGGGCAGCAAGCACGCAATAAGCATTCCGGAACAGGAAATACGCATCGCGAACGGGCGGAACAAGTGAAAAACAAGATGGCCGCGCCCATTGGCGACTGCATGGGCAAGTTCGCGAGATATGTCCCCCCGAGCACGCAAACAGCATCCCGAACACACAATATGCGTTCCCGAACAGGAAAAACACATCGCGAACGGGCGGAACAAGCAACTCCGCGTGCTCGCGGAATTTCCACGTAGCTCGCTGAGTTTTTTTACAACTTTGCGGAACTCAGCGTAGCGTGACTAAGCGAACTCTGCCCACCCTTAAAAATTACACAGACCGTGAAAGAAAAATTGGATGTACCAATTTCATCAGAAGAAATTATTCTAGCTAGTAATCTCTTAAACTGGGTAAATCACCTGGACCAGATGGTATTCCTGCTGAATTTTTGAAAGAATTTTCTCCTTACCAACTACCTCATTTACTTAAATTATTTTCTCACTTTAGTAATTCAGGATCTACTTCAGGATCCTTTACTGATGCTTTGATTATAGTACTTCCAAAACCTAATAAAGACCCCACTATTGTTTCAAATTACCACCTTATTGCTTTAATTAACCAAGATTGTAAACCTTATGCAAAAATTCTTGCAATCAGATTGGCTTCTGTGCTTGATGCTATTGTTCACATTGATCAAACTGGTTTCATGAAATATAGACATTCTGTAAATAATACTAGATTATTGTTTCATTTATTGAAGCTGTGTCATCTTTGCATGTTCCCGCTGGTGTCCTTGCATTGGATGCTGAAAAAGCGTTTGACAAAGTACATTGGCAGCATCGTTTCCGTACTTTATCTGCATTTAATTTTGGCCTTTCCTTTATTCGTATGATTTCTGTACTCTATTCCTGTCCATCTGCTAGACTTTCCATTCATGGTCAACTGTCTAAAAAACGTTCCCTTTTTAGAGGCACTCGTCAAGGTTCTCCCTTGTCACCTTTACTCTTTCTCCTTGCTATTGTACCTTTACTCATTGCCATCAGACACTCCATAGAAATAAAAGGTATTACTATCAATGATGTTACAGTAAGAACCTCAGCTTATGCTGATGTATTATTATATATTAGTAATCCTGATTCTTCCATTCCTCCTCTATTAAATTTAATTCAAACATATTCCCAGATCTCCGGTTATACTCTAATTACTAACAAGACTGAATTTTTCCCCTTAAATGTGATTTGCACCCCTGATATGTCCCCAATAACTATATAATTTGGCAAAAGGACAAACTTAAATATCTTGGTATCCTATTCTCTCATACCATTAAACAATCGATTACATTGAATTGTGAATACATTCTTAACCATAATTAATGATAAAATTCATAAGTGGTCTGATTTACACTTATGTTGGTGGGGAAAATTGATTCCGTTAAAATGGTTATTGCTCCAAAAATATTGTATCTGTTATCTATGATACCTACTCAATTTCCACTTAAGTTCTATAAATCTTTAAACACTCTCATATCGAAATTCATTTGGAATAATAGAATTCCCTGTATAAGCTATAAAAAATTGACAATTGCAAAATGTAATGGTGGTTTTGGTATACCAGATTTTTTAATTATCATAAAGCGTTTATTTTAAAACAAAGCACCTTTTGGTTCACTAATACAGAGTTTAACAATGCACCTTCATGGCTTCTCATTGAAAAAAGTTTGATTTCACAGTTTCCATTGCCTACGTTGATTACCATGTCTTCTTCTAACTCTTTAATATGAAGATCTGTAATGCTAAAATCTACAAAATTAATATTGCAGGATTTAGATTTTCTTTTTCAAACACCTATTTCTCATACTTTAAATATAGTCCTGTTATTAAACTTAATCGAAACATCCAATTTTGGCAATCTTGGATAAAAGCAGGCATTTTTTACTTAAAAGAAATACATTGTAATAATAATTTTTTATCTTTTTAAGAATTGCAACAAAAATGTATCCCACTTCCATCAGATATTTCTAAATACAAACTTTTATGTAATTCTATTCTTGATTGATTTCTCAGCAATTTTCCAATGGAAAACGTATCGGATTTAGAGACGTATATTCAAACAATAGCTACTTCCTCTCACGCTGTGTCATTGTATTATAATTTTTTTTAATAATTTTGACAAAAATAACAATGATTTTATCTCTTCTTTTTGGAATAATGAACTTAATCTATCTTTTTCTCAAGACGTATGGTGGCAAATATGGTTAAATAGTGTCTCTGGATGGTTAACCGTGTCCTTATATCAAACTAATTCTTTCATACTATTCAATTGTTTATGGACTCCATTAAAAATGTGTAATGAAAAACTATTAAATTCTCCGAATTGTTGGCTCTGTAAATTGGTTCCAGGTTCATTAAAACACATGGTTTTCAAATGTAATACTGTATTTAAATTTTGGAATGAGGTTTGGGATGTTATTATAAAAAGAAATTATTTATCCGATAAACCCTCATATAATATGTTTATGTGTAAATCGATTTTGCTTTCAACAAAACTGTCAGATTCTAATAACAAGACTTCTTAATATCTGCTGCTCTAAAATCAATTACTGCCAATTGGAAAAACGCTTCATTATTGTCACTTCATATGTGGTGGTCATGTATAACTTTTACCAGAAAAGGAGCTGATTTGATTATGTTGGGTGTTGTTCACAATACATCTACTTACCAGTTATTTTGGAAATTGACAATTATATAGCGTTACATCATTAATGTTTTATAATATATAAAAAGTAAAGTCTGCTGGATTTTATTATGCAGCTCTGTTATAATATACTTGCTAAAATAGCTGTTGTCCCCCCTTTATTTTTAATTTTAGTTTCTATTACATTGCAGTTATCAATGTATAGGTACAATGCATTATATTTATGAAATACTGTAAATATCTATGTACCCTAACAGTGCTTTTTTTTGTTTGGTCTATTGCTTTATCATAAATTCAATAAAATATTTTGAAGAAGAAGTATCACCAGATCCACTCTAGGCTGAATCTGCTTAGAGCCGGGCTGATTCAAATACTACTGTATAATACTCCTTTGTGGACAATAAAGGTTTTAGAGAGCTCATATCAAGCACCGATAAACATATATTGCTGACATATTGCCAGTAAACATGATTATAGCACTGTTACTATATAGGCAACACCCAGCCAATGGAATGGCATGACAGTGTTGTCACTGTCTTCTACAGGTCTGGGAGAGCTGTACTCCAAGATTGTTACACCTCAAAAAGCCTGCCCATGGGTTAGGTTGATCTGCGATGGTGTTAATCTCAATTTCGTGAGGCAATGTATCCCAAATTAAGGTACAAATCAGCGTATACCAAAATATAGTCAAATAAAGAAAGGGTGACTCAATAAAGTAAGTTATAGAGTGGAATTAGGAATTCATGAAGATTTGTTACAGAAATATAAAAGGTACAAAACAGAATAATCAAATATAGAAACTGATGGGATACATAGGAATCAATTGCCACAAAGGCCATCAGTACAGAAAATTATCAAAATTGGAGAACAAAACTAAGGGCCCGATTCACGAAAGGACTTAAGACTGGTAAAGTTACGAGTGCAGAGTCTCTGCACTCGCCGTGGAATCTTCGCACTTGAGGTGGAATCTCCACACTAGGGGGCCAGATGTACAACTGGGTCTTAGACGCGTTGGCGCACGCTAAAAACAATGGGACCATGTACAAACAGAATTTTGCGAGTCGCAATTAAATTGCAACTTGCAAAATACTGTTTTGTGACTCGGTATTTGGAAGGGGCGTTCCCTTCCAAATAGCGACTCCATAGCCATGTACTAATGTTTTGCGACCACAATTGCGGTCACAAAACACTCGCAAATTGCCACCTACTTCAAGTAGGTAGTAATGCATTCGTAAATGGGAAGGGGTCCCCAGGGGACCCCTTCCACTTTGCAAATGCAAGCAAAATTATTTTTAAGGGCAGGCAGTGGTCCCATGGACCACTGCCTGCCCTTAAAAAATGAAACGAAAACGTTTCATTTTTTTTTTTTTAAATGCATCCCGTTTTCCTTTAAGGAAAATGGGCTGCATTTAAAAAAAAGCTGCTTTATTTAAAAGCAGTCCCAGACATGGTGGTCTGCTGAGCCCAGCAGGCCACCATCCCTGGGAGGGCCAGCCATTCCAAATGGGGTCGCAAAATGCGAGTGGCTCATTAATATTCATTAGACTCTCATTTTGCGACCCGATTGGGAATCGCAAACAGTGTCCAAGACACTGTTGTACATGCCAAATAGCAAGTTGCAAATTGCGAGTTGCAAAAGTGACGCAATTTGCGAGTTGCTATTTAGCAGGTCGTACATCTGGCCCAAAGTGCGGAGATTCCACCCCGAGTGTGGAGATTCTGCCACAAGTGCGGAGCGTCTGCACTTGTAACTTTATCAGTTGTGAGTCCCTTTGTGAATTGGGCCCTAAGTTGCAAATGTGCAGCAAAACTAGTGAGAAATCAGACAGCATCAGTAGCAGCATAGCAAAGGTCTTCTTAGAGATCTGGCTCACCCCTAAAAACGAGGGCTTATTCAGGAAATTTTCAACAGAACAGCATGAAAAGTGCAGAACCATTGCGGTGTGAGCAAGGAAATACATTTTCATCATATCAGAATTCAAATTTGAAAATCATCTACAACATTACCACCTATGCACTAATTCCTACATGGATATTAACTCAGAGCCACTGATCTAATGCCTTACGGAGGTGTCAGAACAAGCTAATTACAAAAATAACAATGAACCATTGCGAATAAATACAATACTGCGTGCAAGCTGAAGATCCTCTGAGATATATAACACTAGTGAAGCCATGCTGGAGAGTCTTCTTCGGGAACAGTGTCATTCAGAAATAAACAAACATGACTTGTTTGACTACGTGCAGCAGAAACAATAAACAGTGAACATGACATCCATTTTGAACAAGATGGCGCTGAGGCATGGATGTGGCCTAGCTAGCATTGGCCAGGAAAACGCACTTTAACAGATCATAGCAGAGCTGTTTCAGAGACAATATTATCAAATCAGTATAACTATATGAATTCAAGATACCTGTTATGCACATTGTTAATAATGCACAATCTTGATTAATACATAAAAACTTCCTCACGGGACCAGGCTAACTTGATGAGATGGTATATGTTGGGTCTGTTAACATTCTCAGTCATTGTCATAACATCAGTTAGTACCCACAACTTGTTTTCGAGGTCATGGAAACTTTCCAAATGCCTGTCAATAATCACTCCCATTCAAGGTATTTGTGCCATACTCTAAGTTTTATTCACAACACACGCAAAGTATGTAAATATCAACATCCATGGGTTATAGCAATAGCATGTCATATATTTATATATTTTGCTTACTTGTGGATACATAAGGATAGTACTCGTAAATACCCTTTGTGAATTCCTAAAGTCGTAACTTAGAGGTTTAGTGTAAGTTGATCCCAAATGTCTACGTTAACCTTTGTGAATTAGGCCTACAGTTTAGACCTAGAGTCTAGTTTTAGACATGAAGCCTAACTTTAGACATGAAGTCTAACTTCAGACTTGAAGTCTGACTGTAGACCTAAAGTCTAAGTTTACACCTGAAGTTTAACTTTAGATCTTACTTCTAACTTTAGACCTCAAGTCTAACTTTTTAGACCTAAAGTCTACTTTTAGACATGAAGCCTAACTTTAGACCTGAAATCTAACTTTAGACCTGAAGTCTGACTTTAGACCTAAAGTCAAAGTTTAGAACTAAAGTCTACTTTTAGTTCTGAAGTCTAACTTTAGAACTGAAGTCTAACTTTAGTCCTAAAGTCTAACTTTAGACCTGAAGCCTAAGTTTAGACTTGAAGTCTAAGTTTAGACTGCAGGCCTAAATGTAGACTTTTTCAAAACAGGAAGGGGTGGGAGCACACTGCTTCACCTCCCAGCACAGTTCGCCTGCTCAGCAACCCCAGAAGAAAATCGTTTTTGATCTCTACTGATGACGGATAAAATCCAGAAACACATGTGTCCAGCACTAATCTGCACCAACTTTGGTGGAACACTCCAGAAAAATACCAAGTAAGCATGCACTACAAACTGCATTTACCAGAATGCTAAGGGGCGAACTGTGCTGGGAGGTCAGCAGTGTGCTCCCACCCCTTCCTGTTTGAAAAGGCTCCCTTGAGCCATTGAGCTGACGAGCTAGTGGAGATGCACCTGTGCGCCTGTGAGAGGTACTGAGACCTGTAAGAATTGTGGCAGCGTGCTCAGCAACCCCAGAAGAAAATCGTTTTTGATCTCTACTGATGACGGATAAAATCCAGAAACACATATGTCCAGCACTAATCTGCACCAACTTTGGTGGAACACTCCAGAAAAATACCAAGTAAGCATGCACTACAAACTGCATTTACCAGAATGCTAAGGGGCGAACTGTGCTGGGAGGTCAGCAGTGTGCTCCCACCCCTTCCTGTTTGAAAAGGCTCCCTTGAGCCATTGAGCTGACGAGCTAGTGGAGATGCACCTGTGCGCCTGTGAGAGGTACTGAGACCTGTAAGAATTGTGGCAGCCTGCTCAGCAACCCCAGAAGAAAATCGTTTTTGATCTCTACTGATGACGGATAAAATCCAGAAACACATGTGTCCAGCACTAATCTGCACCAACTTTGGTGGAACACTCCAGAAAAATACCAAGTAAGCATGCACTACAAACTGCATTTACCAGAATGCTAAGGGGCGAACTGTGCTGGGAGGTCAGCAGTGTGCTCCCACCCCTTCCTGTTTGAAAAGGCTCCCTTGAGCCATTGAGCTGACGAGCTAGTGGAGATGCACCTGTGCGCCTGTGAGAGGTACTGAGACCTGTAAGAATTGTGGCAGCGTGCTCAGCAACCCCAGAAGAAAATCGTTTTTGATCTCTACTGATGACGGATAAAATCCAGAAACACATATGTCCAGCACTAATCTGCACCAACTTTGGTGGAACACTCCAGAAAAATACCAAGTAAGCATGCACTACAAACTGCATTTACCAGAATGCTAAGGGGCGAACTGTGCTGGGAGGTCAGCAGTGTGCTCCCACCCCTTCCTGTTTGAAAAGGCTCCCTTGAGCCATTGAGCTGACGAGCTAGTGGAGATGCACCTGTGCGCCTGTGAGAGGTACTGAGACCTGTAAGAATTGTGGCAGCCTGCTCAGCAACCCCAGAAGAAAATCGTTTTTGATCTCTACTGATGACGGATAAAATCCAGAAACACGTGTCCAGCACTAATCTGCACCAACTTTGGTGGAACACTCCAGAAAAATACCAAGTAAGCATGCACTACAAACTGCATTTACCAGGAATGCTAAGGGGCGGATTGTGCTGGGAGGTCAGCAGTGTGCTCCCACCCCTTCCTGTTTGAAAAGGCTCCCTTGAGCCATTGAGCTGACGAGCTAGTGGAGATGCACCTGTGCGCCTGTGAGAGGTACTGAGACCTGTAAGAATTGTGGCAGCCTGCTCAGCAACCCCAGAAGAAAATCGTTTTTGATCTCTACTGATGACGGATAAAATCCAGAAACACGTGTCCAGCACTAATCTGCACCAACTTTGGTGGAACACTCCAGAAAAATACCAAGTAAGCATGCACTACAAACTGCATTTACCAGCATGCTAAGGGGCGAACTGTGCTGGGAGGTCAGCAGTGTGCTCCCACCCCTTCCTGTTTGAAAAGGCTCCCTTGAGCCATTGAGCTGACGAGCTAGTGGAGATGCACCTGTGCGCCTGTGAGAGGTACTGAGACCTGTAAGAATTGTGGCAGCCTGCTCAGCAACCCCAGAAGAAAATCGTTTTTGATCTCTACTGATGACGGATAAAATCCAGAAACACATGTGTCCAGCACTATTCTGCACCAACTTCGGTGGAACACTCCAGAAAAATACCAAGTAAGCATGCACTACAAACTGCATTTACCAGAATGCTAAGGGGCGAACTGTGCTGGGAGGTCAGCAGTGTGCTCCCACCCCTTCCTGTTTGAAAAGGCTCCCTTGAGCCATTGAGCTGACGAGCTAGTGGAGATGCACCTGTGCGCCTGTGAGAGGTACTGAGACCTGTAAGAATTGTGGCAGCCTGCTCAGCAACCCCAGAAGAAAATCGTTTTTGATCTCTACTGATGACGGATAAAATCCAGAAACACGTGTCCAGCACTAATCTGCACCAACTTTGGTGGAACACTCCAGAAAAATACCAAGTAAGCATGCACTACAAACTGCATTTACCAGAATGCTAAGGGGCGAACTGTGCTGGGAGGTCAGCAGTGTGCTCCCACCCCTTCCTGTTTGAAAAGGCTCCCTTGAGCCATTGAGCTGACGAGGTAGTGGAGATGCACCTGTGAGAGGTACTGAGACCTGTAAGAATTGTGGCAGCCTGCTCAGCAACCCCAGAAGAAAATCGTTTTTGATCTCTACTGATGACGGATAAAATCCAGAAACATATGTGTCCAGCACTAATCTGCACCAACTTTGGTGGAACACTCCAGAAAAATACCAAGTAAGCATGCACTACAAACTGCATTTACCAGAATGCTAAGGGGCGAACTGTGCTGGGAGGTCAGCAGTGTGCTCCCACCCCTTCCTGTTTGAAAAGGCTCCCTTGAGCCATTGAGCTGACGAGCTAGTGGAGATGCACCTGTGCGCCTGTGAGAGGTACTGAGACCTGTAAGAATTGTGGCAGCCTGCTCAGCAACCCCAGAAGAAAATAGTTTTTGATCTCTACTGATGACGGATAAAATCCAGAAACACATGTGTCCAGCACTAATCTGCACCAACTTTGGTGGAACACTCCAGAAAAATACCAAGTAAGCATGCACTACAAACTGCATTTACCAGAATGCTAAGGGGCGAACTGTGCTGGGAGGTCAGCAGTGTGCTCCCACCCCTTCCTGTTTGAAAAGGCTCCCTTGAGCCATTGAGCTGACGAGCTAGTGGAGATGCACCTGTGCGCCTGTGAGAGGTACTGAGACCTGTAAGAATTGTGGCAGCCTGCTCAGCAACCCCAGAAGAAAATAGTTTTTGATCTCTACTGATGACGGATAAAATCCAGAAACACATGTGTCCAGCACTAATCTGCACCAACTTTGGTTGAACACTCCAGAAAAATACCAAGTAAGCATGCACTACAAACTGCATTTACCAGAATGCTAAGGGGCGAACTGTGCTGGGAGGTCAGCAGTGTGCTCCCACCCCTTCCTGTTTGAAAAGGCTCCCTTGAGCCATTGAGCTGACGAGCTAGTGGAGATGCACCTGTGCGCCTGTGAGAGGTACTGAGACCCGTAAGAATTGTGGCAGCCTGCTCAGCAACCCCAGAAGAAAATCGTTTTTGATCTCTACTGATGACGGATAAAATCCATAAACACATGTGTCCAGCACTAATCTGCACCAACTTTGGTGGAACACTCCAGAAAAATACCAAGTAAGCATGCACTACAAACTGCATTTACCAGAATGCTAAGGGGCGAACTGTGCTGGGAGGTCAGCAGTGTGCTCCCACCCCTTCCTGTTTAAATTTAGACTTTATAAACTATGGCCGTATGACAAGTCATAGGCACTGCAACAGTTTTTAGTGTGTCTTGAGACTGGACTTGGGTAAGGACATTTGGGGCCTGATTCACAAAGGCAAACTTAGACCTAAAGTCTTACTTTAGACTTGAAGTCTAAGTTTAGACCTGAAGACTTCAGGTCTAAAGTTAGACTTCAGGTCTAAAGTTAGACTTTGGGGCCGATTCCGATTTCGGCCGGAAGGGCACCGAACGATGGTCGGAGCCCTTCTGACCGAATCGGAACGTGCCGGCCGGATTCCTTTCCGACCGAGCCATTCCGATGGGCTCGGTCGGAAAGGAATCCGACTCGGATTTCCGGATGGTGTACGATGGGCTCGGAGAGCCCGACCGCCGTTCGGAAATCATTCAGTACTCCCCCGGCCGCCTCTTCACGACAGAGGGAGTACGATGGCAGTATTTCACTGCCTTTTCGTGCCGGTCTTTCCGGCACGAAAAGGCAGTCGGTAACTGTCTTTGGGGGCCCCCAGTAGGGCCCCCATGTGTGCGAGGCCGCCGAATGGCGGACTGGGGGCACCATAGTGATCCCTGCACCCGGTGGCAGGCACCTTGGGGTGCCGGCCACAGGGTGCAGGGATGAACTGCACCCCTGCTTTTCACAATGCAAGCATGCATTCCGCTCGGAATGCATGCTCCCATTGTGAAGTATGATGAGTGCGACCGAACAGGGTTCGGTCGCATCGTACTGCAGGGCCGTAACCGACGACAGCAGGTCGGTCGGTTATGGCTCCAGGACGATGTCGGACGGACCTGAGTCCGTCCGACATCGGAATCGGCCCCTTTATGTCTAAACTTAGACTTCAGGTCGAAACTGAGACTTTAGGTCTAAACTAAGACTTTAGGTCTAAACCAAGACTTCAGGTCTAAACATATGGCCTGATTCACAAAGGGCCTCAGCTTTTGTGGCTGAGGCCCCCCAGTCGTGGGGGAGTCTCCACACTCGGGGAGGGATCTCTGCAGTGAGAATACTCATTGCAGAAATTCCTCCCAAGTGCTAAGACTCCTCCATGACTGTGGGGACTTTGCCACAAGTGCAGGGGCCCTTTATGAGAATCAGGCCCTTCGACTTTAGGGGTAAACGTAGACTTCGGATCTAAAGTTAGACTTCAGATCTAAGTTTACCTTTGTGAATCAGGTCCTTGGTGTTTATAACTCATGGGCATGCTTATCTCTCAATCTCTTTCCTGGAGCCTAATACTAATTTACACACACCCAATTGTCTTTTTTGGTATCTGTTGTCACTGCTTGTGTGAGTACAGCATATTCACTCCCTCCTGAACTTCCACCACGAAGGGCGCAGCCCAAGGAGGGCACAGAAACTGTTCTCACTGGGCAACTGAAGAGATAGAAGGAACTGGGAGCCTGATTTATAAAAGTGTGGTAACAGACAATTTGTTGGAAAGCAATATTAATGTCATTTCATCCACTACAGAAATGTGCACTGGAGGGTTTTTCATTAAGGGAATTACTGATTCCACCTTGAAAATAGCTTATATTCTACTAATCTGGGTTTGAATCAGGGTATCCTTGTTGCAACATCAAAACAAAAGCCCTACTGGTGGAGGACAACACCGTGTGCTGTATCATGCCTCTCTGTTCATCCTCCTTGACCTATCAGTGGCATTTGACACATTCAGTCTTAAACTATTTCTTCCCATCAAAGCCCTCCTAGGGGTTTGTGTGGTACTACTAGAGCCTGGCCACACTTGCACGACCCGTGGGTGGATCCTGCGGTGCATATTTTTGATATCTGTATGAAGCCTCTGGAGGACTTGAGGGACATCTTAGATATCGGAATTCACCATGATGCAGATGACAATCAGCTTTATCTCTGTGTTTCTTCATTGGGAATATCCACTGCACAGAAAAGTCTCGGTGCCCGAGGCCTTAAGGCCTTCTCTCTTCTGAAATCTAGTCATGTAAAAGTGGATTTCTTCTTCTCCTTTCCCTGCTTCCTCTGGTCAATGGTGATTTATAGTATTAACCACATGCACCACATCCCCTACTGCAGTTGTTCTGCTAAATCCCCCAGATTTACATTTAAACTGTAATTCTCGAGTAGTATACATTGGCAAATCCTGATAGATTTCACTATTATTTGTTGAATCAAATTGAGCTTTTTAAATTTTCGTCTGATTTACGTCCTTCCCCCTAAGGTTCTTGTGCTCTAGGATGGCATGGGGATAGTTCTATTCTATCTGACCTTTTGTCTTTAACACCACAGCATCCCAAAGTAGTTATTCACGTGGATCCTGTGCTTATCAGTGATTTACGTATATCACTTTGTATTGTCTTCTGTTCACCTTCACTGTTTTTTTTGTTTTGGGTGCATTTTAAGCTTGGCTGAATTATTTTCATTGTGCTTGCCATGAAAACGTCTGTCTGTCTTAGCGGGAGTCGGCATATGGCTGATGGATGCATCACCTCTGATGTCTAACACTAACAAACTGTGCTGAGGTGAGTGGCCAGATCAAACCTTTTCAGTTACTTCTTTATACAGGGCTGTCATGATGTGGTGGGGGTAGCCCGACTGTTTACCCTAGATCCCGCACTTCAAGGGGTCTAGCAAGCAGGGGCCCAGGTAGTCTGAAGAACGCAGATTAATTTTTTTAAATCTTGTTTGCATGTAGCTTTGAGTGAAAGGCTGATGCCGACCTTGAGGCCTCAGATAACCCTCTCAGCCTAAGGTCAGAATTTCATTCTCACTCTGGGAAATCCTAAGGATTTAGGGAGCCTCGGGCCAAACATAATTTCAGGCCCCTTGCTCGGATCAACTCAGAATGTATTATCTATTTTAAGCTCATTCAAGCCATAAGCAACTATGGTCTGATCATTGAAAATCCTCTTTGTTGGCCCCCATACCTTTAAGGTGACCCCAGTCCTTCAGGGGGGCCCCATTCAGTGCAAAGCCTTTGAATATTTATGAGATATTGGAGACCTGGAAGCTCCTTTTCATGTTCTGAAGGAGGCACCGTCATTTTTGCGGTATGCCACTGTCTGGGACTATCCTTAAAGCTAAATGATGGGGCCCGAGCAAGGTGGGGGCCCTGGGCCAGAGCCCACTAAGCCCATGCCTTAAAACGTCTCTGTTCTCACTGAATACAGAGTGGTGCTTGAAGTGGAATGAGAAAACCGCAGTGCTCTGCTCAGGTATCTTAAGAATGGTAAAAAGTGCCTTGAAACTGAAATCCAGAGTCAGTGTGGTAATTAGGTAGATATGTGCAGGGGGCTCTGATCCCCAATGTTAGATCATCCCAAGCAAACTTATGTACATACCTGCAAATAAAGGACCCATCCTTTGATAAGACAAAAACGTTCTCTATACCCAGTCTTGCATCACTAACAATCAGGAATAACAGGCATTCTAGAATGTTGCTCTGTTCGAAGACATCTGCCTGGGTCTTGAGACATGCTGCGACGTCACTCACCGGAAGGCCTCTATAAACGTAGTGCTTAGGAACTTGATCACGTTTCCTATTGATGTGCTCATTCCTGATGTAATGCCTCTCCCACAGATGCAAATTCCTTCAACAATCTTTGAATATAGAATCATTTATTGCTGTTTCATAAAAATTAAGATTTCTCAGTTGAGCTGAAGAGAATTAAACAACTATCTTTCTTTTTTTGTGTTTAGACAGCAATGGTGTTGATTTGCATCCCCTGATACAGGTAAATATTTAACTTGATGGTTACATAATGTTGAAGGAATGATTTAAACTGACATTTTAATTATTTTTTTACCAATGTTTGTCTTTGACTCTGCTCGAGTGTTAGTTTCCTGCATATTTTGGTAGCAGGAAGCGTAGGCCTTCCGTGTTGTACTTATTGCTTCCATTGTGAATATGGGCATAGAAAAGGCAAAGATTTCCTGCGAGGCTGATGCATTTTAAACACCCGACAAAGGCAGTTGCATGACAGAGGGGCATATGTATCAAATACCGTTATTGCGATTCTCAAATAGCGATTTTTAGAGAATCGCTATTTGAGAATCGCAAAGCAGGATGTAATAAAAAATTTGCAAATATTTTGCGATTCCTTGGCATTCCTTAATTGCGACTCGCAAATTGCGAATCGCAATTAAGGAATACCTTCCCATTCATTCCTATGTGCCTAGAGGCCCATAGAAATTAATGGGAAGATATTCGCAATTCTGCGAGTACCCATTAGGTACTCGCAAATTGCGAATGCATTTCAAGGGTGCAAGGGTGTTATAAGGACACCCTGTTGCACCCCTGAAATGAGCATGTGTGCACATGTGGCGCACATACATGCCCTAAGGGCATGTATGCGCGCACATGGCACTTTGAAAAATGCCAAAAGTGAATTTTTCAAAGAAATGTAAATTACCACCAACTTGCAGTTGGTGGTAATTTGCGATTTCTTAAGGAGAAATCGCACAACTTGGGTGCTTTCTACATCGCATTTAAGGAATCGCAATTTGCGATTCCTTAAATGTATTCGCAAAATAGGGAATCGCAAATTTTGCGATTCCCTATTTGTGAGGGCCTTTTGGGATGATACATCCCAAAAGGCTTTTTCCCGTTTGCAAACGGGCCGATTCTGAGATGCAGCACCTACTCCCTCTGATCTTGAAACTTCACTCCTGGTAGGTTGTGCCACAACTGTTGATAGTACCATCAGGGTACAAGTATTAATTACGTGTTCAAAGCTGGCACTTATATTTGCAAATTACAGACATTATTTGGCCTTAAAATTCAATGCCCCCTATAATTGTTTTACAATGTATTCAGTTTTCATTGACGTTTTTACCACATATGCTTTAAAATGCATTATTCTAAGATTCTGGGCTCCTACTAATAGCCCAAGTTACTTCGCTTTAATTAATTCTGGTTTCCAGTAATCTGGTGTAGGAAGCTGGCTCTGTATATAATATACCAAAGTAATGTATAGAGTGCACAGAGTCCAGGAAGTCCCCAGTGGTATAGCAGAGGCTAAATTATACAAGTACTAACAGCTCTCATTGTGGTAGTGTGGGTGAGAAGTTAGGCTTATCCAGAGGGTATGTTAAGCATTTGTTGTAAGTATAAAAAGGTATACTTATATTTTATTTTGTAGAAACAAGCAGGACTTGGCACAGGTAAGTAAGAACACTTTCAAATGCAAAGCTGTACACAGAAATGCAATTGTGGTTGTATTGGGATCGTTGACAGGTTTGTATTACTTTTAAAACAGTTTAAAATACAGTCAGATTACTTTTGATTACTCCTGGATTACTTTTCAGTTACTTTCAGGATTTGAGATGATATGCCGAGATATCACACAATGGATGTTGGGCCAGATGTACGACCATTTGGAATTGCGACTCGCAAATTGCGAAAAACAGGGAGTCGCAATTTGCGATTCGCAATTCCAAATGTACAACAGTGTCAGAGACACTGTTAGCGATTCCCAATGGGGCCACAAAATGCGAGGCTCATCAATATTCATGAGGCACTCGCATTTTGCGACCCCATTGAGAATGGCTGGCCCTCCCAGGGATGGTGGCTTGCTGGGCTCAGCAGACCACCATGCCTGGAACTGCTTTTAAATAAAGCAGCTGTTTTTTTTAAAATGCAGCCCGTTTTCCTTAAAGGAAAACGGGATGCATTTTCTTTTTAAAAAATGAAACGTTTTCGTTTCATTTTTTAAGGGCAGGCAGTGGTCCCTGGGACGACTGCCTACCCTTAAAAAATATTTTCGAATGCATTTGCAAAGGGGAAGGGGTCCATTTGCGACTGCATTACCACCTACTTGAAGTAGGTGGTAAATTGCGACTGTTTTGCGACCGCAATTGCGGTCGCAAAACAGTCATACATAGGGCTCAGAGTCACAATTAGGAAGGGACACCCTTGAAACGCCCCTTCCTAATTGCGAGTCGCAAACGCTATTTAGTGAGTCGCAAATAAATTGCGACTCGCTAAATAGCATTTGTACATGGCCCTGTAGGGTTTGCGCATGCAAAAACGGGTGGTACATCTGGCCCATTGTCACTTACAGGTAAGTATGACAATTCTTAAGTTAAGACACAGTTACTTTCTTTTCATACAAAAACAGTCGGTCAACACTTTTTAGGAACAAAACTCATGACATTGGTTCCTATTGGAAAAAGAGTGTTATCGGTTCTCAGGTAAGTAAATGACTTATGAGTAGGAGTTTTGGGGGTTAGGACCAAGGTTCCCCAAGGTCCAGTTAGGCACTCAAGTTGCACCACCAGCGGCACTGGGGCGGCCGGGTGCAGAGTGCAGGGGCCCTATGTTAGCCAATGGGGCTAAGGGGCCCTTCGGTTGGGGACTGCTTGTGAGCAGTCCACTTAGCAGTGGAAGCAAAGCTCCTGGGGTTAGGATCAACACTGCAGGGTCCAACAATCAGCACATGAGCTGCACCACCAGCGGTACAGGGGAGGCTGGGTGCAGAGTGCCAAGGCGATGTCGGGGACCCTGTGAATTTCAATGGCGGTCTCCAGTTCGGCAAAGATACTGCAGTCTCGGGCAGGGAGGCCTCCTGAAGGCGACCACCAGCTGGAGAGGTAAGTTGGGTTCTTGGGTGATGCCTGGACACCATCAGTTAGGCCACCCAAGTCTGTGGGGGGTCGGGTGCAGGGGTGTCTTTTGCCATCAGGTTCTTCTTACCAGCTCCGGTCGCGGTCGGGGGAACCCTTCAGGTTGAGGCTGCAGGCGTCTGCTTGAAGCTTGAGGGAGGTTGGGGATCACCAAATCCCAGGTCAGGATTACTGGGGAGACCTCCTCATAGTGTTGGGCCAGTTGAACCTGGGCTGTGGGCATCAGGTGCAGAGTGGTGCAGAACCACGGAGCCGTCTAGATCCGGATTCTGGTCTTGGAGTCTTTGTAGAGGACATCTGCTGCTCATGGGAGACAGTCTTCAAGTTGAGTGCAGGGCAGAGCAGGTCCTCCGGGCTCTAAGGGCGGCTGCTGGCAGCTGGACCCGCCAGTGTTTCCGCTGTAGTCAAGTCGGAGTCAGGACAGGCCGGTAGGTCTGGGGCCAAAGCAGTTGGTGTCTTCCTCTTTCTGGGTCAACGTGGCTCTTCGGTCCTTTTTCTTTCTTCCTCAAATCTGATGAGGCAAGGTTCAGGGTTGCCCCTAATTACTACATTCAGGGGCATTAAAGGGGTGTGCAGGTCAGGATCAATGGGTCCTTCCTTGGGGTGGGTACACCCTCTATTATGCAACCCTCCAGTGGGTGGGGGGAATGAGCCTCTTACTAATTGGCTCATTTTCAAGATGGAGGGGACTGAGATGTGTGCTTCACCTCACCTCCCCCACCTAAGGGGTGGTGTTGGCAAAGGTGGGCACACCTCTCCTCCTCACTTGGTTTTCCTGCAAATTCTCCCGGGCAAAGTGGGGGGCAGAACCACTGGGAGCCAGTTGCTGGCAGCAGCAAAAGGCAGGGACAGCTTACACAGGCAGCAGGCCTTTGAAGCTTCCCCTTCCTAGGGGAGGAGGCATGATACCTCTGCCCAGGATGGGCTTTGTTTCTGGACCCAGAGAGCAGAGGCCCTCTACCCAGGGGTCCAGAAACCTGTCTGGTGGTGGCAAATGGCGGGCAGCCATTCAGGAGCCATACCAGGGCTGGGCGTTTTTCTGGGGCATCTCTAAGATGCCCTCTGAGTGCATTTTACATTAAATCCACACTGGCATTAGTGTGGGTTTAATGTGCTGAGACGTTTGCTACGAAACGTCCCAGGTTTTAGTAAAGCCATTATGGAGCTGTGGACTTCGTAATGACCAACTCCCAGACCATATTTTCTTTATGGCTTTACTACACTTACAATGTCTAAGAATGGACTAAGACACTGTAGGGGTACAGGGCTCAAGTCACTGTACCCTCACCTGAAGGCTAGCGCACCCTGCTAGAGAGGTGACTTACCTAGGCCACAGGCATTGGGTTGCAGGCATGGCACACAGGGATGTGTGCCAGGTTGACTTTTCATTTTTCTCTGCACCAAAACATGAAGTCTGCAATGGCAGTGTTTGAGTGTTAAGGTACAGGGCCTCTAAGGGTGGCACAATAGGGGCTGCAGCCCTTAGAGGCCTTGCCTGGTCACAGTGCCCTTGGTACCTATAGTACCTTTTACAAGGAGCTTACCTGTGGCCAGAGATGTGCCAATTGTTTGCACAAAGGTGCAGTTTTGGGAAAGAACACAGGCACTGGGAACCCGATTGGCAGGAATCCAAGGTGCACCAAGTCTAAGTGCATCATGTGTCAGGCAAAAAGTGGGGTAACCATGCAAAATGGGGCACTTTCCTACATCTGGTCTTCAAACCTTATCAAGCTTTCACAGTATACGTCATCCCCTCCCTCACTCCAAAGCTACTAGTAAATCAAGTGGCAAGTGGTCATGTGCCCCCTAGAGGTGGAGCAACAGCATTGCATATTATACCACATATAGTAGGATATAACGCAGCTCAGATACTGAACTGGTATATTTCAAGGTGCTCTCAAATGGGAGGAGGAAGGAAAAGGAGGTAAAGTGAAATAAAATAACTGTGTAGGTTAACCACAATTTTGTCAATAGAGGAAGCCGGGTTGATCACAGAAATTTCATGGCAGAGCTCGCTCTGTGAAACCTTTTTTGCTTTTTGTAGTTAGCCCCTGGGAGCAGCTCAGCATTTAGATGGGCTGAGTTGCCCTTCACTACTGGGTGTGCACATTTGTCCATTCTGATTTTTCCCACTCTGTAATCTACTGGCGTCTTCTATAGTTGCCCCAATCTATCAATTTGCATGTCTAGCTAAGGTGTTTATGCGTGCGAGTCTAAATGTAGTAGCAAAGCAATTATAAGTGGCAGGATGCAGCCACCACATGCCATAACTATTTCCCAGCACAGCTGTTGTGGTGTTCTCAGTGTGACATATTCTTGCGACCCTCCGCCCCCCCCCCCATCCCCTCCCCCAATAGCTGAACAGGATATATGTTATGCTGAGCTTGGCAAACAAGGATCCCATTGGGTAATTCTAGCCTGCCTGATTCCTTTTGCTTGATTCATCTGTGGCATCTCTCTGGCAAGAAGGCAATCCAAATCCTTCTCAGTCTTTTCTTTTTTTAAGTTCAATATGTTTATTTGACAGTAAAATTGTACACGCAGAACCATACATCAATCTGGATAATCTGCTTATTATTAGGCGAGTATATAAAATAACCATGTCACAACATTTCTATAGAATGAATAAGAACCAGGATTAAGGAAGCAATTAATAAAGAGCATGTACGAGGGAGAAGAAAAGGAAAAAGAGAAAGGGGGAAAATAGAAGGAAAGAAAAGCAGAAGAGTAGCCTTCATATACTAGCATATATACATTCCAGTAAGGCAATATGCAAATATAATCAATTTACAGAAAAAGAACATGAACAATTTTTATAATACGCTGTGATGAAAACTTGCTAAAGAAATCAGTGAGCATGTGAAGTGGCAACATGAGAGAGGTAAGTAGTAAGGGGTGACCACAGAATGTCCAGTTTGACTGATAATCGGATAGACTGTAGATTTTATGATATCTATCAAGTCTATGATTATGACATACCAAGTTCCACCATTGCTGAAGGTTGAGATTGTTTGTTGATTTCCAATTGGATGTGATTACCTGTAAAGTAATTACTAATAAAAGGTCTATTAATTTACCAATTTGTCTACTAGACCACATGGGATGCAAGCCACCAAGGAGAAGTTTGTCTATAGAGAAGGCAGATGACATCTTAGTTACAGCAAGAATTCTATCCCAAACCTGAACCCAAAAAGTAGAAACCGTCTGGCATAGAAAGAACAAATGAACTTAGGAACCTGAAAGTGAGTTACAACGCCAACATGATTCTTGTTTAAGAAGCGTGAGTTTAAATAGACAAGCTGGGGTATATAAAAAAGTCTATTGTAGAAGTAGTACAATGTTTGTGTTAAGCTTGCTGGACGTCCAGTAGAATTAATTTTAGCCCATATTTTGTCCCAAATGGATAAAGGCCATGTGCATTGCAAATCAAGTTCCCGTAAAGTCTCTTGTTTGGACTTGGATCTGTTATGATTGGGTGTGATAAGATGTTTATAGATTAGTAATGATGTAAAACTGGTGTGTGGAGGAAGAGTGTAAGACTGCAAATCCCCAGTGTTGTGCGAGGAGGAAGAGAAAGTTTGAAGTGCATTGAGAAGGAGATCCTTAAGTAAGATACACTGTTCACTAAATATAGGCGATGAAGAAAATGAATCAGAGAGGGATAGAAAAGAAAGAACTGAGGGGGTGATTACGATGGCGGACGGACTTCAGTCCGCCGCCATCGTGTCGGGGAGTGGGACTGCCCGCCTACAAGGCGGCGGTCTCACCAGTGGTATTACGATGCCACCGCCACTGTGGCGGTCGCATCTACCATCTTTAACATTGCGGCGGGTGCTGCTAGCTGCAGCACCCGCCGCAATGTTAAAGATGCACTGTTTACATTTCCCTGCACTACGTGGCAGGCACCACTCGGTGCCTGCCACATGGTGCAGGGAAATGTGGGGGGCACCATAGGTGCCCCCCAAGTGCCACAAGGATGTGCCCCTGCACAGCGGGGACCCGCAATGGACCCCCAAAGTACATCCCCGTTAGTCTGTGAATGGCGGTTGAACTTCTATTCACAGGCTGGCGGGAATGCAGCTTCCTAATCTGGCGGACGGTGCCTGCTAGGCACCGCCACCATTTTAGAGATGCTTGGTGGGTCCGCCAGGCAATCGTAATGATTGCCTGTGGCAGACCCGTGGCGGACGGACTTTGCGTCCGCCAGCACACCGCCCGCCATCGTAATATGGCGGGCGGAGAAGTGCTTCACGATGGCGGGGAAACCGCCACCGGCAGGCTGCCGGTGGTGGTTTCTCCGTCATTGTAATCAGCCCCTGAGTTATTGTAAATTAGTTGGAAATAGTATAGATACCCTTATCAATCCAACTTCTCCACATGAGCAGTTTCCCGTTAAATGTAAGGTGTTTATTGTACCATATAGGGCTGTTGAAAAATTTATCCTATGAGGGTTTATCGGAAAGAAGCAAAAGTTTGAGTACGGAACAATAATATGATAGTGTGGTCAGCAAACAGATCTTGGGATACTGAGACATGAAGAGGATATGATTGTGAGAAAAAGGAGGGATCAGTGAAGACTCTAATTGGAACCATAGTTTAGAAGTAGTTTCACTAGTAACTGAGAAGGAGCCTCGAACTTGCTTTATAACAAATGCTTTATGGTAAAGAGAAAAATCCGGAAAAGCAAAACCTCCTGCAGACTTAGGAAGCTTTAGCCTTTCTAAGGAAATCTGAGACCTTTTACCATTCCATAAGAAAGGAGAATTTTTTTAATCTAAGGTGGTGAAATACTTCCTAGGGATCTTAATGGGAATCATCTGGGAAAAGAAGTTAACAACTGGAAGTAGCATCATCTTTATAGTATCCAAGCGATCCCACCAGGACAGGATCAAAGTTGACCAACCCTTAACAACACGGGTAATTCTGGAAATCATACATTCAATATTCATCCTTAACGTATCTCTAATGTTATTGGTGTGAAGAATCCCCAGACATTTAATATTGGTTGGGTTCCAGGAAAGGCCTGCTGGTACGAAGGGGTCCTTAATACAGTATTTATTTAAGGGCATAAGTTCAGATTTGTTGACATTAAGCTTATAACCTGAGACTTCAGAGTATGAATGTAGTTTTGTAAAAAAGGTTGGAAGAGAAGACTCTGATTGTGAGACAAATAAGAGAATATCATCCGCATAAGCAGTATATTTAATATGAGTGTTTTCCATTTCGAAACCAGAAAGAGTATCAGATGTCTTTAATTGATGGAGAAAGGGTTCTAATCCAAGAATAAATAATAGCGGGGATAAAGGGCAGCCCTGCGGAGTGCCTCTATTAAGAGAGAAATAAGGAGATTGAATTCCATTTACTACGACAGTTGAACAAGGGGATGAATAAATCAAAGAAATCAGCTGTAAGAACTGGGGTCCAAAACTGTGCCACTTAAGAGCTTTCATGAAAAATTGCCAATTAACCCTTTCAAAAGCTTTTTCAACATCTAAAGTGAGTGCAGCAAGAGAGGAGGTGAGTTAAGTTGCCTTTTTAATAATATTTTGAAATATACAGGAATTATCGGCTATGTTCCTACGTTTAACAAATCCGGATTGTTCTGAAACACTGAGATCAGGAATAAGGTCAATTAGTCTTAGAGCAAGAGCCTTTGCAAACATTTTACAGTCAGTGTTGATCAAAGAGAAGGGGCGATAATATTTACATTATGTTAAATCAATGTCCTTTTTCGGAATACCACAGATCGCTTCCTCCGAGAAAGTTCCTAAAGAGCATTTTAAGGAGAGAAAATAATTAATAAATTTAAAGGGTTTAGGAAAGCGGAGATGAGAGAAGTTAAGATAAAATTAAATGGTAAAACCGTACGGTCCAGGCACTTTACCCTTTGGCAAACATTTAACCACCGATATTAATTCTTCAATCTTTAAGGGGGATTCAAGAAAAGACCTGTCCATGTCAGTGGAACAGCAGGGTTTGAGTTCTAAAATGTAAGAGTCTATAGGATCTGCCGGCAGTGTAGTTTCGGGCGTGTATAATTTCTGGTAGTAATCAGCGAAATAGGCCACTATATCAGTATCGTGGAACAACTGAGTACCTGTAGTATTTGCAAAGGATTTAATAGTAGCTTTGTCCTTTCTGCCTTTTAAGTAATTAGCCAGCAGAGCACCCGATTTGTTCTTGCCACCATAAAATTTAGCATTGACTAATGAGCATTCTACAAGCAGATTCTGTAGAAATTTTATTGTATTGAATCTTGGCAGCAATTAAATTCTAGATCCGATTTGTTGTTTTTAGATGTATAGTAAGCATCTTCCAGAGATATAATATTAGCTAGAAGGGCAGTGGACTCTTTTTCCTGATGTTTCTTTTTGAAGGAAACGTAGTTAATTATGAAGTCTCTATACGTCGCATTAAATGGGTCCCACACAAAATGAAAGCCTGTACCGTTTTGGTGAAAAAATTCAGCTACAAAGGTTTCATAAGAAGCCAAGAAAGATTTATTAGAAAGGAGTAAGTTATTAAACCTCCATTGTGATTTTGGGTTGCATCCCTTAAACATTTCGATGTCAGTCAATATGGGGGTATAATCCGAAATAAAAATTGACCCAATCTCAGAATTAGTGAGGTGAGGTGAGGAAGCAAGTTTTTACTTAGAAAATATAATAAATTCTTGTTTCAGAACTATGGGGGGCAGAATAAAAAGAATATTCTCTAAGCTATGGATTAAAATGCTCCATGAATCAGATAAGGAATGGTGTGAGATAGTACACTGAAAGGCGTTGTGTGCTTTATGGGGAAAAAACTTAGTAGAGGACAATCGATCTAGAAAAGGGTCTAAAACTTGGTTGCAGTCTCCACCCAATATGAAATTCTCGCAGTGACGGCTACCACAAACAAAGGCTGGTGGCCGGGTGGAGGGAACGAGGGTGGGGTTGTATTGCGTGGGTGAGGGGCTAGTAATAATATATTAATTTAAAAAAAAGAACTTACCTGAAGCCGCCGGACACCTCCCATGTTGCGCCTCCTATTCTCTTCCTGGTCCCAGCAGCCCCTGGGACAGACTCCAATCCAGTAACCGTGCTGCAGAGCAGCGCAGGGATTGGCCTGAGCGGGCTGAAAAGATGTTCCGCTCAGGTCAGGGAGTCGGTGAGGTTTCTCCAGCCCGGCTGCGCAGTGCAGCTAGGCTGGAGAAACCAAAGTGCTCATGTGTGTTTTGGTCGGCCTGAGACAGTCGGCCAAAACACATATGTGCACTTAGGGAATGCAGATAGCACTCCTCTTCCCCCTCCCATGCCTCCGCCCCTCCCTTTAGCGTTGGCTCACAGCCGGCAATGAAAAATAAAACGACGGAAGAACATTGTTTTATTTTTCATTATCTGGCTCTGAGCTAAGCAGTGGGGCGACACTCCTCCACCATTGCGGAGGAGCCGCCGCTGAATTTTCGGAGTAATGTTCTGTGGTTTTTTGAGAGATCAATTTTCAAAAATTGGAATCAGTCAATATGGGGGTATAATCCGAAATAAAAATTGACCCAATCTCAGAATTAGTGAGGTGAGGTGAGGAAGCAAGTTTTTACTTAGAAAATATAATAAATTCTTGTTTCAGAACTATGGGGGGCAGAATAAAAAGAATATTCTCTAAGCTATGGATTAAAATGCTCCATGAATCAGATAAGGAATGGTGTGAGATAGTACACTGAAAGGCGTTGTGTGCTTTATGGGGAAAACTTAGTAGAGGACAATCGATCTAGAAAAGGGTCTAAAACTTGGTTGCAGTCTCCACCCAATATGAAATTCTCGCAGTGACGGCTACCACAAACAAAGGCTGGTGGCCGGGTGGAAGGAACGAGGGTGGGGTTGTATTGCGTGGGTGAGGGGCTAGTAATAATATATTAATTTAAAAAAAAGAACTTACCTGAAGCCTCCGGACACCTCCCATGTTGCGCCTCCTATTCTCTTCCTGGTCCCAGCAGCCCCTGGGACAGACTCCAATCCAGTAACCGTGCTGCAGAGCAGCGCAGGGATTGGCCTGAGCGGGCTGAAAAGATGTTCTGCTCAGGTCAGGGAGTCGGTGAGGTTTCTCCAGCCCGGCTGCGCAGTGCAGCTAGGCTGGAGAAACCAAAGTGCTCATGTGTGTTTTGGTCGGCCTGAGACAGTCGGCCAAAACACATATGTGCACTTAGGGAATGCAGATAGCACTCCTCTTCCCCTCCCATGCCTCCGCCCCTCCCTTTAGCGTTGGCTCACAGCCGGCAATGAAAAATAAAACAACGGAAGAACATTGTTTTATTTTTCATTATCTGGCTCTGAGCTAAGCAGTGGGGCGACACTCCTCCACCATTGCGGAGGAGCCGCCGCTGAATTTTCGGAGTAATGTTCTGTGGTTTTTTGAGAGATCAATTTTCAAAAATTGGAATCTGGGTGTGTAAGACCATATGCATTTAGTATTGTGAAAGTAGTATTGTCTATCTTAAATGTAACTACTACCAATTGGCCTTCAGTGTCACAGTCTTGGGAAATAAGCGTACGTTTTAAAAGTTTGTGACACAGAATGACCACTCCATTTTTGTGCAGTACAGAGGTGGAGAAAAATACATCACCAACCCAATTTGTTTTCAACATAGCAATTTCCTTAGTAGTGAGGTGAGTCTCTTGTAAAAAAACTACTTGACATTTCAGTCTAGCAAATGTCACAGTACGCACTGACATTTGACCGTGTTTTTTAAACCCTTAACATTCCATGTTACAATTCTAAGAGCCATATGCACAACAAACATAGCAAAAACACAGCATCATGTATGCAGAAAACAACAACGGGCAAGAGAGTGCAAGAAAGAAAAGGGACAGGTTAAGTAAGAAAAAGAGATGAAAAAGTAGAGGAAAGATGGGATAGCAAGGAGAAAACATAGACAAGATGAAAGGAAGAGAGAAGGCAATACAGGAAAAGGAAATTCCAGAATCGCAAGTGAAAGAAGAATGACAAAAATGTACATCCCTAAGGATAAGGGGGTAGCGGATCACCAAATGAAGATGACGAGTGAGAACAGGAACACAGCGTAAACAAGGAAATATAAAGTGTACAGCACTAAAAAACATAATAAGGACAAAAAAAATGAAGGATCAGGCTTAACCAAGACAGCAATATTACACGTAAAAATAAATATTTAAATATAGAGACAAGACTAAAGACTTACCACAAATGACATAACAATTTCTTTTATGGTATTGACAAGACAAGGTGGGGGTAACGAGGTCAAAAGTAAGCATCTAATGTGCGACTATCACTGAAACACAATAAAAGGACATGTTAGCTAAAAACAGAAAAAAGATAAAAAGAGGTACAGAAGGTCAATACAAGAACATGTAACAAGCAACCTGAAAAAATAAGTAAATTAAACAGTTAAGATTTAGCATTAGTTGCACTGTCCATATTCTCCTGACCATCCTGTCGTAGAAAGTCTGGGTCCTCAAAAGTACATGATTTGTCTTTATAAGGGATTTTGAAATAGCATGGGTGGACCAAACCATATCTAATGTTCAAGGTCTTCAGCATTTCCAGAAAACTCTTTCTCCTTGTTGCAGTGGCATTGGAAACGTCTTGCAAAAAATAGACTCTGTTCCCCGACCATAACAGGGTGCCCTGTTGTTTGCTGCAAGTACCCTCCATCAAGTCCGTGAACTGTAGAAAGAGAATAATAATTCCCCAGGGCCGTGCCTGAGTGATGAGGATGATTTAGGGCCTATGCAATGCGCTCTTTGTATGGTTATGGGACCTCGATCTGGTAGGTGAACGATGGAAGGAATTACTTTTTGCAAGAAAGCAATCATGTTAGAGCCCTCTGAATTCTCTGGTATACCATATAACCTAAATATATTCCTCCGATTTCTATTTTCTAAGTCTTCAGTGAGTTTTTTTATTTGAGAGAATTTCTTTGTCAAATGAAGGACATCAGGGATGGAATCCTCCACATCACTGACTCGCTGTTGAATAGCAGAAATTCGTTGTTCATGAGAGGACCATTTTTCTTCAATACGCTGAAGAGAAGCATTATTCTCAACAACAAAGGGCTTTAAAGCTCTAAGTTCCTCCATGATATCCCCCAAGGTGAAAGATGTAGGAGACTTTGAGGTAGACCCTAATTCTTTTTTAGGTCGCTTGATGGATCCAGAGTTTTTTTTTTAAGATAGCACCTGACTCTGAAGCAAGAGAAGGCCCACTACGTTCACAACCACTTTCCATGATGGCGGAGAGATAGTCTAGACCTAGTTCTTTTTGACATCAAGATCTGTTAATGACAGGTTTTGTAGTAACAGAGGATTGCTTAGGACCCGACTTTGGTCAACGGGGTTTATCCATATAGAAGAGGCAACCGGAGACAAAGCGTTATTTTATGCATGGTAGTAGTCTCAAAGTTACTAAAGAGTAGCAGATGCCCAGATTATGCATCCCTCCTCTAAGTGATAAAGAACCTCAAGAGAACGGTGAGGAGAATTCAAAATGATGGCTGTTTCAAGTTAATAAGCCTCAATGCATTATCCATTGTAGAGTGCCAGGGAACAAGCATCAAACATGCTAAAACTGTAGCGCCCGTCATCCAACATCAAATAAAAAGGCTTTCAAATGCAGAATCTTTATTGCAAGAGAGGCAAACAAGCAGGTACCATGAATACATATGTCTAAAATGACCATACACGGACTGGTAGTGACATAAATACAGGAGAAACTATCCAGGTCACAAGAACTGGTGAGAGAAATGTGTCCCGTAATAACAATAGAACTACCTTAGGAAAGCTTGAAAAGAATCCAAAATGGCAGCCCTTTCATGTGTAAAAATCCTGGATTTATTTTCTATTGAAGATTGCCAGGGAACAAGTATTAAAACAATGCAGAACTGTGGCACCCATCATCCAACATTAAAATACATCAAAAGAAAGTGTGCAGCCCTCCTAAAGCCGCTGCAATCTTGTGTGGTGATGCGCGCGCCTCCTTCCCAGACTTTTCTGTTGAGTCAAAATGGCACATTGTGCCCTGCGCACTCCTGGGCTGGTCCAGGTAGCCTGTATTGCTCTCTGTGTGTGAATATCGGACGTATGCGGAACTGTATTCACCACCGATTTTTTTGTGGTGGCTTATCTGTTAGGTGCTGAGATATAGTCCTTCAGCCTGGACCCTGCTTTATTCTTGCCTCCCAGCATGTAAACAGTTATGCAATAACTCCCTCCCAACACTGTCAGCAGGACAGATGCTGTGAGTATGGTTTTTTGACATCTCATTTTATGACACGCTGCTCTGACACTCCTACCCTGCCAGGTACTACATTGCTGAGATATGAATCATTATCCTAACTAGGTAGATTTGTATTACTCACAATTACTTTTATCATTCAAATGTTAGTTACGTAGACAGCTCTGAGCTAAAGCCTTTCCTGTCCCAGACTGCTGCATGCTTTCCAGAGGTCACACCCCTTTTTCGTCCCTGCAGTTGTTGCCTTATGCTATTTAGGCACAGGAATGACCCGTCTCCTATAAGCTTAGACTTCCAGTAAGGGTAGCTCCACTGCTTTGAGGTTCACCAGTGGGCACTGTGTTTTCCACTTGTTACTTCAAGTTTGTGCCGGTTTGACTTTCCATTTTTAATCCTTCAGTGCTGTGCAACACAGACATATGAAACCACCTTTTACTTTCTACATATGCTCCCCTCCCCCTGATGAGGGTGCATCCCACCCCCACACCACCCTTTTCAGGTTTCAGGGTGATTCATGGTAAAAAGCAGTATGAAACAAGGCGTCATGTTCCTTACAGTACCATCCTAACCTCTGATGGGTGACAGCTTTCTTTAGGGGAGGACCATCTTAATCCCTTTACTTAGCAGCAAATATCTCTAGGTTTTCCAGCAATTTGGTCTTCAAACTCCATTAAGCCTTCCCCAGTATGCTGTTATAGATTCAATATGTCAATTACTTTGTCAAAACCTCCATAACCTTCTGTGAAAGTGTTTTTCAGCTCCTGCCAGATATTGACCAAGTCGAACTAGTGTTCATTAAAATGCACATTTCTGTGAAAAAAACAAGTCAGTAGTTAAAAGGGAAATATTAAGTCTATCGATAGCAGTTTTAAGACCTAATTACAACTGGTAAGAAACCATTAAAGATAAAGCATAGGTAGTGATAACAAAGTGCATAGAAAGGTTTCTAAAGCACGATTTTGAGAATGTCCAGCACCAAGCTGTCAGCTAGGGGAGCTGAGGTAATAAACAGTATTACTACAGCAGACTAGTGCCTGACATATTTGGAGGTCTCTGCCTGGCATTGTGGTTCCTTTCATGCTCCCAAACCTTTTGTTTTCCTAACAGTGAATTTTGTTTTCATGAAACAAGTAAAACTTAGCATGAAACCCTGGAAGTTTTCTCCTAGGATGTGGGGTCATATTTCTTTTGTCCTCTTCAGGCTTTTCCTGGCAGTCCGAAAAAGGAAAAAAGAGCACACGAGACCCTCCACTCTAAATAGGGTGGATGGTCTGATGTACTTACACTCGAGATCCCATGTCTTTTGGGTGTCAATGTAAGGTTTCTCCTGGTGGAGCTAGTGGGGTCACCACTGGCGACAAAACAGTTTACATGTCTCTAAATAGAGTGGAAAGACAGTCAGTTTGGTGGACAGGGTCTTCCTCAATGTTTGTGAGGGCCTTAGCCTTAATCTAGCTCAGTCTAATTAGGTCTCTAAACACCTAGACAGCTTTTTAATCCATGTATTTATTTTCTTTTTGCTCCACACATTCAATTAGTATTTTTCTGATCTTGGCTAAGTTAGAGGTGCCACTAAACCCTAAACCCAAGGGATCCACCCCAAACTGCAGAAATCAGGGTTTGTTAAGAATACCCTTGGTACCTCCTAAATTAGGGGACATCCTAATTTGGTGTTACCATCCTGTGGCCTTGCTATGTTAAACCCCTATTTTCTTTTTGCCAGGTCCTCTATAGTGCCAGTGTTGATCACTTTAAGGGTGTGGCAACTGCTCCCAGGAGTGATCCCTATTAATCTTCCATTTTAATTAAGACTAGTGACACTGGGAATTGGGCCAATTGATTTTTTTCAAATGAAAGAAAATGTTTACACAGCTTATTGAGATTGAATTTGCAATAATGATAGCAACCATCAGAACAAGAACCTATCCCTCAATGTGGGGTTGTTGACAATCACGAGAAAATACAGCCCTAAGCTGTGTTTAAGCTCTATTGTATGGGAGAGACAGGCCTATTTTCCAAAAATGCCAAGGAAGAAGGTGATGCATACATGCATGCACATGCACACATTTTCCAACAGCCCAAAAGCACTAATACCATCAGTGTGTTTCCCACAGGTAGTGAAACTAATCTAGGGATCTCCGAGAACCTCAGTACGTGAAATTCATCTTCACGTTTTATAACAATGGTATCATATGGTGTTATTATGATTATTTTTTGTATGTTTTTGTAGTATCAGTATATAACATTGTTATTGTCTTTGATGTTGTTATTATTATTAGTATCCTTACAAAACCATCTCTCTAGCAATAGATGAAGAAGTGGTACTTTTATTATTAAACTTAGCTTTAAAAAACACCAGTCCACAAATAGAGGAAGAAGTGAAACAAGTATATGTTGAGTAAAAGTAACAGAAAAAAGTAAAAATCTTCGTTGTCAAGCCTGCATGTGGTTACCATATTACCATTCAGTAAATGTATTGACTTCCTCTTTCTATATGAGAAATTGTGACACAAAATATCAACATGTTATAGAGTACAAGAAGTGCCGGAGTCGTGACACACAGGAAATTGCTACACATTTAACGTCAGCAGCACTGACGTCCAGGGCTGGCCTGGGACCCAAAAATAGGCTCGGACAACACAAAAAAGTGGCTCACATTGGAGGAGTGCAATCTTTCAAAAAGCATTGCTTAGCTAGTATCAGTGGATAGTTTTTGGAAAAATGTGTGGTACTTTTATGCATTTTAAATCTTCTAGGGTGAGTAGCATTGGTGAAGGCTGGAAGCACTGCAGCTGTAAAAACTGAAAGCTTACTTTCAGTGTCAATGCCTTGAACAAGGTTGTGAGCGTCTCGCTCCCAATCAACTGTATCCTCGACCCTTATTATTGAATAAATGTGGTGCCTTGTCCTTGCTTCAGGCCACTTTTCTTTATAATACCAGTACTGAATGATACCTATTATTCACTAGGGCTATAATGAAAAATAGCCCACCCTCGCTGCAACCTTAATCAGTAAATATTTCTAATGGCTGGCATGGGCATGCAGAATCTTCTCTGAACAGATAAAAGGGAGCACTGCTGTCTGTGAAGCCTTAAAGGGGCCATCCGGGGAATGATGTCACAATACATATGAAAACCCAATCAGACATCATTACACAAAGCAAAAATCTAGACTGCCTATTGTTGGTGACTGTAAGGCATGCAGGACTGCGGAATGGGAAAGGTTTTTTCCTCTACGCAGGAAGGCACCTTTGAGGTCCCATATACAGAGCATGGAGTAGCTGTGATTATTATTATTAAAACATAGATAAGCTGCTTTTCCTTCTTAGGTATGCAAATAGACAAAAGAAAATGTTGTGTTGCCAGAAAGCTGATAAACTGTGGGAATGCTTGCCATATTAATAATACTAGTAGCAGTATTCAGACAGCGGTCAGGGGAACGTGCAGATGCCAGGGCACCCAGAGATGATCTTTTCGACAATAGAGGGTCGAGAGATAGACGGCGCTCTGTGACTGTTATCTCATGTTCAAGGACAGAGGTTGCTCTAACTAGAAATTGGTCCAGTGTCCCGGCCACGCCACCACTATGTAGCGCGTTTCTCCCCTTCCCATCGCGCTTATTCATCTTATAGCGTCGATCAGATTCTGGCGGTGGCCCTAATCAGTTTCCGGTTAGTTGCGACCTTTTGGGATATGTGGAATAAATTAGAATATTTTACAGGACTGACCTTAAGTTGATCGTGCGCTCAGAGGGGGGGGCCCAGCCCAGTCTCCTCCGGTCACTGACGGGCTCAGACGGGCCCGCCCTTGGCCCGGGCTTCGCCCGCGCACGTCCCGCGAAGCGGGTGCCGCGAGGCGTGATGTAGGCTCTCCCGAGCGCTCAGCTGCAGCGCATCAACAGCAGGCAGGCAGGCTCCCTGGGACTTGCAGTCCACCAACTCCAACTCCAGCGATGCAGCTGGGGGAATGCTTCTTTTGTCATGGCTTTCATCGTGGCATTTCGAAGGTCATAGACCTGCATAATTGCTAAATAAAACTTGTTAAATGTTTTCAGCGAATCTGGGGCTTATTGGTCGTTTTCAGCAAACAGATATTAGACGCCAAAGTGAAATAAAACAAAAGATGATGTTTAAGTCAGGCAATATGCAGTGAGAAACAATGAAGATTGGTTGCCATTAAGCCCAAATGCATTTTTTGCATCATGTATTATGTTTCAAACAGGGGGACAGATTTACAAGCCCCTTGCGACACTTTTGCGCTGCCATTGCGTCACTTTTGTGACACAGCGGTGGCGTAAAAAATGCGCCCAATTTACAACGTGACGCATCTAGGGAGATGTGTCATGTTGTAAAGCCCTGCGTCACATTATACCTGCATCAGGTATAATGTATGCAGGGTGGGCGTTCCCACGCAGGAAGGCCTCGTAAAAGTGACACAGTGAAATCTACAAGATTTCACTGCGTCACTTCTAGGATGCCACTGCATCAAAAACTTACGCCTGCTTGAAGCAGGCGTAAGGAGTGACGCAGTACAATAAGTATAGGCCTCAAAATGCATTGCTGGAGTTGCGTCGTGCTTGCGACACGACTCCAGCAATGCGTGACTTTTGCCCCAACAGATGCATCAGAATTTCTGACGCATCTGTCAATCCTTGCGCCATGGTGCGCCATATTGTAAATACGGCGCATCCATGGTGGCGCAAGGGTTTCTCAGGGTGGCGCAGGGAAAGTGACGCATCTCTGCAGATGCGTCACTTTCTTGTAAATCTTCCTCTTGTAAATCTGGGTCTTTTTAAATTGAAAGTGGTTTTGAATTTAGACATTACTGTTTCAGATATAGAAAGGTATTTCAATACTGCATCTTGCTCCTTCTCCTTGAGTGAAAAAAGTCTGTGGGGTGTATCGTGAACACGGTCATATGTATCATTACATTTGTTTTTGCAAGCAAACAAGTAATGGATACTATTTGATGCAAAACAGATCCACATAGTTGGTGCCGAACTTCAGGAAAACGTTTTTAATAAGAAGCGATGCTGTGTTTTTTCTAAGATAGATTTTTATGACATTCCAATGACATTTGGTTTGCAAGCACATATTGTTGGATGAATAGGAAAGAGTTTTTTTTAAGTTATCTTAACTGTGTTTACTTAGTGTTCCTTCAGAATTCAATTGGTATTTATTTTGGCATTGGTGTTATCTACCTGACCGGAGGCAGCTATGATCCAAGCTACAGAATACTTAACATCTAAAAATAAAAACCCATACATTGTAAGTATTAGGGTGTTGCCATGGAAATGTACTCTCTGTGGTGTGCCCAACTGCAAATATCTGACATCATGTTTTTTTATGTTGGCCCCAGCCTTATGCTAATCTAGTGTGTGTGCGAAGGCCGAGGCCTTTTCCTTGACATGAGTGAGGTCCTGTTCTGGCATGAGGGGGCACCCCAAAAGTGCCTTATTTGCTTGACAGTTGACTACCATCCCTGTCATGGGTTTAGCATGTGGAGCGGTGGTGGCAGAGTACCATGTTTAGTGAATCAGTAGTTGTGACCAGGTATTTTTAGCTGTGTCACCAGTCCACTAGTGTAAAGTACCACATCTGTGCACTAACACAGGTCCTAGCAGCAACATCCTAGTGCATGTGTGTGGCAAGTGTGGTAAATGCATTGTATGTATGAGTGAACCAAAATAATGGAGGTTTGAGGGTTCCATTTTGGAAGCCTCTGGCCTACTCGTACAGAAGATGGAGTGGAGGGCGTTCTCTAGGCCTGGGCATGAAATTCCGCTCCGCTCGCGGAGTTTGCAGAGTATTCCCACTCCGCACTCTGTGTAGCGCGCGGAGTTCTGAAAAACTCCACGGAGCAGAGTCTTTTCCTTGCTTGTGCTTGCCAATGTTAAGTTGGCAAGTGCGAGCAAGGAAACTCTTACTCCAGGCCACCTACCGGCAAGATTTTTTAACGCAGACGATCACGGATGGTCGCTACTGCTTGCGTTGAGAAACCTTCCGTTAGCGTTGAGGAAGCTGCCACTTGAGTAAAACATCTACACGAATGGCAGAAAGAAGCATCACCCTCTTGCGCTGCATGTGTGACAGTTCATGCTGATTTTACAGCACAGGACAAACACCCGCGTGAAACTCCGCCCAGGCCCAGTCAGTAGAAATGTATTGCTGAAGCTGGAGGGAGGGGACCTAGATATTAAAGTCGGTGACAGCCGGTGCAGGTAAGAGCAGTGGGGCAGTGGGGCCTAGGGGGTCGACAGACAACGAGGAAAAATAAGATTTTTTTAAAAAAACACTTACCTTGTGCTGCTTCATCACCGTGTCGGCCTGGGCAGACTGTGCCAGCTTACCATCACCATGAGCTGAGTCAGAGCTGTGCTGCTGCTAAAGAAGTACCTGTGGTGGCCACATGTCCTCTCACCCCGCAACTCATCACTCAACTCACATTAAGCACAGAAGAAGGCCTGCAACCAGCCACAGACCATCAACTATACCAAAGCCTTCCCACCAGAACAGACTCTGAGTGGCAGCCACCACTGCTGTTCCCAAGGACCTGAGTGACAAATTACTCGCAGCTGGAGGGAGGGCGAACCAGATACATGCTCCTGGCCCCAGTGTGGCCAAAACTTCTCAAAAGCCTGCAACGGTTGGATATGAACATTGGGACTGAGGCTGTTGCGCACAAACTCTAGAAGAAGGGAGTGGCACTGTACCTGTGGCTGAAATATGCCATACCAGATCCAACCCCAAGTTTAGAGAGAGAGAGAAGGGAGGGAGCTGACAAGAAGGCAGGAACTGTGGTCCCTGGGCGCAATAACTCTGCACGAGTAGGTTTCCTATATAGTGTATTTATGGTTTTTAGTGTATTAAATTATTTTCCTTTTATAAAAGATATGTGCTGGGATGGACAATCATTATTGTCCGGCCGATCCTTGCCCAGCCAGATTCTTCAAGCTGCTGGCCTCTTGGCTCAACCCTGTATTGAACTCCATCTGGAACTCTTCTTTGAGATCAGGCTCTTATTCTACTATTTGGAAAACGGCCTATGTCCGGCCCATCCTCAAGAAAGAGGATGCAGACCCGGCAGTACTCAAAAATTTTAGGCCAATTTCTCTCCTTCCAGCGCCGGCCAAAATTCTTGAGAAAGAAGTCCAGAAACAATTATCGGTTTTCCTGGAGTCTAATAACCATCTGCATGACTCCCAGTCAGGCTTCAGGTCGGGCTATAGTACCGAGACAGCTCTGCTTGAGGTGGCAGAGACTATAGGTGCCACGTTAGACCAGGGAAGCTGTGCAATGCTAGTGCTGTTGGATCTTTCCGCAGCTTTTGATACGGTATCACACCAGATCCTTTTAGAAAGACCCGAGCTCCTGGGAGTGACGGGAACCACCTTAGCCTGGTTCCGCTCATTCCTTGAGGGCCGGTCTCAGCAAGTGTCCCTTCACCCTCATGTCTCTTCCTCCAGATCTCTGATGTGCGGTGTCCCTCAGGGCTCGGCCTTGAGCCCAACCCTTTTTAATATATACCTCACCCCTCTGGCTTTGCTAGTTGAACAATGTGGTGTGAAAGTTGTCTCATATGCTGATGACACTCAGCTGGTGTTCTCCTTCAGGGAACATACTGAGGCAGCTTTCATCAATTTTAAGCAGTGTCTTCTTAACATCTCGTCATGGATGATGGACAGCTGTTTGAAAATGAACACCAAAAAAACGGAGGTATTGTTTTTTAATCAAGCGTCTCCTCCACGGTCAGAACTCTGGTGGCCGTCAGAGCTAAACCCTCCTCCACTCCCAGTTGCTTCCATTAGGAACCTGGGATTCAAGTTTGATTCTAAACTTACAGGCAGGGCCCAGATCTGTCAAGTCTCCTCTTTGTGCTTTTTGAAATTGAAAGCCTTGCAGAGATTCCTTCATTTCCTCCCAATGGATTGTAGGAAAACTGTAGTCCACGCACTGGTCACATCACAGCTGGACTATGCTAATAGTCTGTATTTGGGTCTTCCTGCTTATCTGATCAGGAAGCTGCAGATTATTCAAAATGCGGCAGCCAGGCTCATTAGAAATGTGCCTCTTCGCCATCACATTTCCCCCCACCTGCGTAGTCTTCACTGGCTGCCGGTAAAGAGAAGAATAGAATTTAAGGCACTAACCCTGGCCTATAGAACAGCTGGAGATACCGGCCCACAATATCTGAAGCGGAGACTTCAGAAATACCGTCAGACTAGGGTTCTAAGATCAAATTAACAGGAACTGCTTGCGATTCCACGCTTTGCTAAGGCCAGGATTGGCGGGCGAGCCTTTTCAGTAAAGACTGCCTCTTTGTGGAATTCCAAGCCTGCACACATTAGGAACCCAAAGTCTGAACTGATGTTTAGGAAGGCGCTGAATACTTGGCTCTTTGGCCTACCCTAGAGATCTTACACCGGTCCGTGAGTCCTCATTTGCTGTTTCCGCTGCTAGCGCCGGGACACCTCCGTTGGAGGTAGCCGTGCGCTCTACAAATTGCAATAATAATAAGCGATTGTTGAGTTCTTAGCTTGACACACCCCCCACACTACCTCCTTGAGAAGCTGGTGATAGCTCACCATTGCACCATTACTACAAGTGAGCACCAGGTGCAGAAGGGTTGTAGTAGCATGGAACCCAGGAAATCAGAGGCAAACAAACCCAGGCCCATGGATGAGGCCCGGTAGACAGTGCTTTCCTTGTGGCCCCCCAAATAGGGTCTGACATCCAGAATCAATATTATGCTCTAAATATTGTCTACAAATATATTCCCCTTTTGGAGTTCATAATACAAAATCTACACCCAGTTTTCACTAATGGAATTTATGTTAGACAGCATTTCTGTATATGCTATTCTGACATACCCACCAAATGGCTGTATGTCAGAATATCATAGTCATAAATATCGTCTTGCATAAAGTGGCAAAACGTTTGCAAACGATATTTGGGGCACAACATTTATGTCAGGTGATATCCTGATTATGATAACCTAGTACCACACCACAGAAACAGATGACCAGTTTTGAAGTTGTCTAAAGCAGTAGCAATTTGTTTATTAATGCTACAAAAGGTTCCAAGTCTGATCAAATTCATCAACCACATCTCTATTTCACTAAATAGTTATCTACAGACTCTACAACTTCAACATCTCCTGGGGACCATGACACTGTATATAACATAAACCTACTTTTCCCATTCATGAGTGGCTGTTTTAACTCCATTAATTCCTTTATTAACCTTGCCTCATCGAAATGTCAACATCGGGGAATGTCTTAAAAGCTATTAAGCACAATATTGGGACTGTCTTACAAGCTATTAATCACAATAATTATTTTTTCATATGGTATATAATCCCTTATTAAGATCCAGTTTAAAAAACATTCACTCCACAGCTTTGTCTCTGGGCCACCCAGCAATAAGTAAAGCGGATCAGCATACCCACAATTAAACTCAAGCATTTCCCCTCCCTCACCAAATATAGCTTAGAGCTTGAATCATGCAGAATTGTGTTGGCTCAGAGTAGACACGAGTGTTATGCGTGCGTAAGTTACTCTGAACATGACATACAGTTCTTCAACAAAGTAGGTTAAAAGGCGAAAGATTATGACACAGTTCTTCAACACTTTAAGCGTATACAGCTCATTTGTTGATCAAGACTAAATCCCAATGGTATATAACTTATTCCAGCTGACACGTGTTTCTCTCAGGTTCTGAGCATTATCAAGCCTTACAACTTGCAATCTCGTCCTTGATGCAAATATATGATGTGGGAAAGTAACATATGGGGTGGAGGATTGCCCTGAGATTCACGTCTATGCATTCCATTGATTATTGGTCGCTCCAGACCTTGTTTTTATGCACTTGCACTGTCTAAAGTCCATTAATTAAACCCCATATGTCCCTGAGTTAGTTCATGCTTTTCAGAGAGCACAGTACAGAAACACAAAGAGGCAAACCCTACTCACTGTTTACGGGCTGTGCCATCTCATGATCGTGCTCTAACCTGGAGAATTATTGGGTATTCAGAAGAACTTTAAACAGTGCAAGTATATATAAACTCTGAGCCAGGGCGTATGTTCATAATGCATGCACGGATATTTAGCTAGATCAATTCCATAAGTTTTTTGTTGTAGCAGGGGAAGCATCATATCGGTCAAAACCCATTATCTCTCCCAGTGCAGTCACCCATAAACCCCCTTCTATTAAAATATTTTCTCTTGGAAATATCCCATCCAATGTGTCTCCATCAGTTTGGTGCTGCTCCTTGATTTATTTCTGCCCTTATCAGGACCAAATCTCCTTGGGTGGGAAACTAGCTGCAACCATTTTTGTGAAATGTTTGAGTTTCTGCGTGTTCACTGACTTTTGCAAGTGTTCCCATTCTGGAATGCCCACAACCAGCCCCTTAGTAGATTTATTGGCATGTACACTTACACACTGGTGAATAAATGTGTGAGGGTCAGTTCCAGTTCAGGAGGCCACAAGGCATGCAGGGAGTACTGGGCTACAATCGTGGAGGTTGAAGCTTTTTACCTGCCCTGCACTACTGTGGCTTTGCACACTGGGCCAAGTACAACCTTTTCCGCCCTTGACTCTCAGTAGTAGTAGAAGAATCACACCTCCTTAGGTAGGTTAGTGTTGGGGTTATTCAGGCTGAAAAGTCAATACCCTCCTCCAACAGCGCAATAAGATCAATGTGCAGCTCAGTGATTCTCTTTGTAGTAAAGACAGAGAAAACATAGAATTCCACAGCACACTCAATAATGCACAAATATCTGGTTCACAGTTTTGAGTCTATATAATCTAGAGGCCTTCGCTATCTAGGCCTCCACCTGTCTCCAGTGGGACCCCCACTCCACTGGTTCCCCATTCCAGGTTAAGAGTTTGAGGTAGGTCTATAAGTGCAGCTCATGCTCCCCCCAGGTTTGTATTAACACTCAATGTCTCAGGCCAATGCTCTTTCAGTCTCTCACCAAGTTCACAGCATCAGCACTGAGCTGCGTTTGGCCCTCTCACAGCCGTGGGATCTCGCCAGAAGAAGGACATCTCCAGTTGGCATACCTCAGTCTTCTCACAGGGCTATGCAGCTACACCGCAATCAGCATGTAATGCATTGCTTCATAGGTCACAGTAGGAGGAGAGGTTTCTATTGGGGGACTTCATCTGGACAGCAGGCTGCAGATTGTGACTCACTCCTACACTCCAGGTGGTACTTGGCTCACCATGTGCCTCACTCTGATGCTCTGGTTAGTAGTTGACATTTCTTCTTGAGAGCTACGGTCACACAAGCACAGTTGGCAATTCTTTAGCACAGTGGAAGCCAGATGCTATCTTGGGCATGCAGTGCCTCGATGTGACGACTTTGATTTTTCACGAGGTGCCCTCACGCCACCTGTTGGGACACTTAAATTTCAGGATTGATAGCACCCAACAACACACTTCACACAGTCAAACAGTCCACCTGTTGGGCACACGGGCCACCAACAGGTGCTCATCTCAGTTTCAGTCAGGTCTTCCACAAGGACAAACTGCTCCAGGTGCCTGGCATCTACAACAAGGATAACTGAGAAAGGTTGCACAGCCCAATCTAGCTGTACCGTGAATCTCTGTCTCTAGCGAGTCTCTGTTAGACAGTTCCTACATCAGGGTCAATTCAAACAGTTCCTTCCATGATCCTCTCCTCCTGCGCGATTGGAGTTTCCTTCCCTCCTTTAAAGGCAGGATATCTTGGCACCCAGGAGAGTTCCAATATTTCCTCATTCAGACACGAAATAGAAAAATTATAACTTTAGGTAATGCATTGAGACTGTGGGGCCGATTCCGATCTCGGTCGGAGGCGCACCCAATACTATTCGGTCGGGAAAAAGCCATGCGAGCCAGTTTCCCGACCGATCCATACAGCACACCGAACGAGCAAGTACGATGCGCACAACAGCAAAAATCCCGGCCGAGCCGTACTCACCCAAACCAGGTCCTGTTCTCCGACCGAGGCGAATCCGGAAACGCCGAATCGAGTCGCACGGAAGGGAAAATGCAGCCCCGTCCGGCCGGACAAGTACGATGCGCTTTCCGTACGCGCCGAACCCGTCGCTACGCCACGGCACGTCAAAGCATCCGGGAGAGGCGCACACAAGCTCCGAATCGCGCCACAACACGATCCACGGCTACGAGACGAACACAGCACCGACGAGGACAACGCGAGCGGCGAGGACGAGCCAAGCGGCGAGGACGACGCGAAGCAACGAGAAGGACGAGCGACACGAACCAACCATGAATCCCTTCGTCCCGATCATACCAATATTCTACATCTACTACCGGAACAGGCACGGACGCGTACGGCGCAGAAGGTAAGTCAGACACCAACCACAAAACACATACAACACGTACCACGACACATCACACACATACACTGGGAATCTGAATATACTTACACCAGCAACAGCAGCACCATAGGGGCGGGATGCCCATCACCAATGCCACATATGCACACAGGGGCCTGAATGCGCGCCACCACCCCAACCCAGGGGGCTGGATGCCTACCACTACTACCACCCTCAACCAGGGGGGCAGGATGCCTACCACTACTACCACCCTCACCCAGGGGGCAGGATGCCCTACCACTACTACCACCCTTAGCCAGGGGGCAGGATGCCCACCACTACTGCCACCCCCACCCAGGGGGCAGGATGCCTATCACTACTACCACCCTCACCCAGGGGGCAGGATGCCACCACTACTACCACCCTTAGCCAGGGGGGCAGGATGCCCACCACTACTACCACCCTCACCCAGGGGGCAGGATGCCCACCACTACTACCACCCTTAGCCAGGGGGCAGGATGCCTACCACTACTACCACCCTCACCCAGGGGGCAGGATGCCCACCACTACTACCACCCTTAGCCAGGGGGCAGGATGCCTACCACTACTACCACCCTCACCCAGGGGGCAGGATGCCCACCACTACTACCACCCTCACCCAGGGGGCAGGATGCCCACCACTGCTACCACCCTTAGCCAGGGGGCTGGATGCCTACCACTACTACCACCCTTAGCCAGGGGGCTGGATGCCTACCACTACTACCACCCTCAACCAGGGGGGCAGGATGCCTACCACTGCTACCACCCTCACCCAGGGGGCAGGATGCCTACCACTACTACCACCCTCACCCAGGGGGGCAGGATGCCCACCACTACTACCACCCTTAGCCAGGGGGCTGGATGCCTACCACCACCCTTAGCCAGGGGGGCTGGATGCCTACCACTACTACCACCCCACCCAGGGGGCAGGATGCCTACCACTACTACCACCCTCACCCAGGGGAGCAGGATGCCCACCACTACTACCACCCTCACCCAGGGGGGCAGGATGCCCACCACTACTACCACCCTTAGCCAGGGGGCTGGATGCCTACCACTACACCACCCTTAGCCAGGGGGCTGGATGCCTACCACTACTACCACCCTCAACCAGGGGGCAGGATGCCCTACCACTACTACCACCCTCACCCAGGGGGCAGGATGCCCACCACTACTACCACCCTTAGCCAGGGGGGCTGGATGCCTACCACCACCTTTAGCCAGGGGGCTGGATGCCTACCACTACTACCACCCTCACCCAGGGGGGCAGGATGCCCACCACTACTACCACCCTTAGCCAGGGGGGCTGGATGCCTACCACCACCCTTAGCCAGGGGGGCTGGATGCCTACCACTACTACCACCCCACCCAGGGGGCAGGATGCCTACCACTACTACCACCCTCACCCAGGGGGCAGGATGCCCACCACTACTACCACCCTCACCCAGGGGGCAGGATGCCCACCACTACTACCACCCTTAGCCAGGGGGGCTGGATGCCTACCACTACTACCACCCTTAGCCAGGGGGCTGGATGCCTACCACTACTACCACCCTCAACCAGGGGGGCCGGATGCCTACCACTACTACCACCCTCACCCAGGGGGGCAGGATGCCCACCACTACTACCACCCTTAGCCAGGGGGGCTGGATGCCTACCACCACCCTTAGCCAGGGGGCTGGATGCCTACCACTACTACCACCCTCAACCAGGGGGGCAGGATGCCTACCACTACTACCACCCTCACCCAGGGGGGCAGGATGCCCACCACTACTACCACCCTTAGCCAGGGGGTGCCAGATGCCCACCACCACTACCACCCTTAGCCAGGGGGCTGGATGCCTACCACTACTACCACCCTCACCCAGGGCGGGCTGGATGCCTACCACCACCCTTAGCCAGGGGGCTGGATGCCTACCACTACTACCACCCTTAGCCAGGGGGCAGGATGCCCACCACTACTACCACCCTCACCCAGGGGGCTGGATGCCTACCACTACTACCACCCTCAACCAGGGGGCTGGATGCCTACCACTACTACCACCCTCACCCAGGGGGCAGGATGCCCACCACTACTACCACCCTCACCCAGGGGGGCAGGATGCCCACCACTACTACCACCCTTAGCCAGGGGGCAGGATGCCCACCACTACTACCACCCTTAGCCAGGGGGGCTGGATGCCTACCACCACCCTTAGCCAGGGGGGCTGGATGCCTACCACTACTACCACCCCCACCCAGGGGGCAGGATGCCCACCACTACTACCACCCTCACCCAGGGGGGCAGGATGCCCACCACTACTACCACCCTCACCCAGGGGGGCAGGATGCCCACCACTACTACCACCCTTAGCCAGGGGGCAGGATGCCCACCACTACTACCACCCTTAGCCAGGGGGCTGGATGCCTACCACCACCCTTAGCCAGGGGGCTGGATGCCTACCACTACTACCACCCTCAACCAGGGGGGCAGGATGCCTACCACTACTACCACCCTCACCCAGGGGGCAGGATGCCTACCACTACTACCACCCTTAGCCAGGGGGGCAGGATGCCCACCACTACTACCACCCCCACCCAGGGGGGCAGGATGCCTACCACTACTACCACCCTCACCCAGGGGGGGCAGGATGCCCACCACTACTACCACCCTTAGCCAGGGGGGCAGGATGCCAACCACGACTACCACCCGCACCCAGGGGGCAGGATGCCCACCACTACTACCACCCTTAGCCAGGGGGCAGGATGCCTACCACTACTACCACCCTCACCCAGGGGGGCAGGATGCCCACCACTACTACCACCCTTAGCCAGGGGGCAGGATGCCTACCACTACTACCACCCTCACCCAGGGGGGCAGGATGCCCACCACTACTACCACCCTCACCCAGGGGGGCAGGATGCCCACCACTACTACCACCCTTAGCCAGGGGGGCTGGATGCCTACCACTACTACCACCCTTAGCCAGGGGGGCTGGATGCCTACCACTACTACCACCCTCAACCAGGGGGGCAGGATGCCTACCACTACTACCACCCTCACCCAGGGGGGCAGGATGCCCACCACTACTACCACCCTTAGCCAGGGGGTGCCAGATGCCCACCACCACTACCACCCTTAGCCAGGGGGGGCAGGATGCCTACCACTACTACCACCCTCACCCAGGGCGGGCTGGATGCCTACCACCACCCTTAGCCAGTTGGGGCTGGATGCCTACCACTACTACCACCCTCAACCAGGGGGGCAGGATGCCTACCACTACTACCACCCTCACCCAGGGGGGCAGGATGCCCACCACTACTACCACCCTTAGCCAGGGGGGCTGGATGCCTACCACTACTACCACCCCCACTCATAGGATGGACAATGCATGACACAACAAGCACACCACAACCTAGGGAATGCAAGATTAAGACATCCCCCCACCACCATGACAAGCGTGTGAGCAGGCTGTGTCAAATGCCTACAACACCGAACATGACATTGAACATACAATGTGACCCCCTAGCACATGTGCCACACATATATGTGTGTGGCACCCACAATGCAAGCAGCCCATGACCATTGTGGCAATGGGGCCTAAACCCCCATCATCACAGTGACCAAAAGGCAAGTGTGGGGTCCATAGCTGAAGCACATTTCGACCATTGTGGCAATGGGGTCTAAACCCCCATCATCACAGTGACCAAAAGGCAAGTGTGGGGTCCATAGCTGAAGCACATTTTGACCATTGTGGCAATGGGGTCTAAACCCCCATCATCACAGTGACCAAAAGGTAAGTGTGGGGTCCATAGCTGAAGCACAGTTTGACCATTGTGGCAATGGGGTCTAAACCCCCATCATCACAGTGACCAAAAGGTAAGTGTGGGGTCCATAGCTGAAGCACAGTTTGACCATTGTGGCAATGGGGTCTAAACCCCCATCATCACAGTGACCAAAAGGCAAGTGTGGGGTCCATAGATGAAGCACATTTTGACCATTGTGGCAATGGGGTCTACACCCTCATCATCACAGTGACCAAAAGGTAATTGTTGACAAAGAAAGAGCTGCAACTGCCAAACTGCATGGATCATTCCTGGTCACAGAACCAAAAACTCATCTGTGGCAAAGTAGTGTATGTGTCCCATTGCAACATAAATTGGGGGAGCCAAATACTGCAGTGCAAATGAAACATTCCTTTGGCCATGTGCAGACAAACAACACCCATGGTGGCTGAGACCGTCAACAGTCATCAATGACACAATGACAGAAGTGACCATCAGAATGCAGAACCACATATTTGCACCAATGGGCACACAAATGCAGATACCCTGTGGAGACAGCAGATGTGAGGTGAACAGATACCATACCATGGCAGCAATGGGACACACAAACCATGATCACTGTGCTGACCGATGACCTAGGAGTCCCAGGGACAGCAGGGGAAACACACCAAACAACATACAGCCAATGGCACACCCAAGATATGCCAATGCAGTGGTGCAGATGCACAAACACAAACAGGCAGACCAACACTGTCATCATACACAGCAGGTGAGGGGTGGGGGTGCCATTGTCCCCAGGCAACAACACAACACATGAGGAGAGCTGAATACCAATCATACAGATGTGCATACACTGCCACACTAAGGTAACTCATGGATCCAAATCCCCTATGTGGGCAAGCAGGCATTGACAGGTGAGAGGGAGCACAAAACACACATGTCACACAGGCACGTAGGAACAACAACTGACACAGCAAGTCACAGACACACCACAGCACCACCCCCAGGGCCCCCACAATGTGGTGACCCTGGGCTGAAGAAAAATACCACTGTGATGACAAAGCTAAATGTCGTTCACACTGTGAACCACAGTCAGGTGTCCTGAGCAACTAACTACCATCACACCTACACAAGCACAAATCAATCAGCATGGCCAGTAAGCCAAGGCCAACATGGAGGCAGGGGACTAGCCGGGCAACAACTCTCATCTGCACACACTCAACACCACACCCCTCGACCTCCAACAATGTGCAGCAGTGAAGTACACATGCACTGGTGACATTGCACATGCACCCATTACTATTCCAGGGTGGTGGGTGGGAACCAAGGTGTAGAAACACATCACACATGGACACTCAACAAGACTCCTGAATGTCTGACACACTGCACACTACGCTGTACATGGACATGACGGCAATACCACACCGACCAATGGGATCCCAGCCACAGCCACACACCAATGAAGAAGCCAAGGTCACCCACAAAGAACACACATAGACAACAACCAACATTGCAGCCCGGACCCTAAGGAGTGCCAGCAGTCACACACACAACGTGTCACAATCACTGAAAGATAACACAAACTGGAAATCACATGACAGGGGCAAACAACAAGTGCCAAAGGGAAACCTGACTGTGACCCATCTGCGTCAGCACACAAACTCTGCCCTGACAGCAAACACACCTATGGGTGACACCCTGATGACCAGTAATGTGCCATGCACCCACATCACAGAGAACACAGGGAGAAGACTTTGGGGGAACATAGCTCAAGTCAGCAAGCATCACAAACAGGTACAACACTAGGGATCACAGCATGCGCAGATGAATGGAAGTGAACACACAGACATGCACATACAACACACACCTTGGGCGCAGGCAATGTCACACGTGTACACACTGCCATGAGGGGACTCCACTCCTGTGTGAGGAAAGCTGTGCCATATGTTGCCTCAGTAGGGCCCCATCATGTCAGCTGAGCACTTGGTCACACAATCAACAATTAGCACCAAATGAGGGCTCCCATCACATCAGCCTGGTCATGGATGTGCCAACGGAATCATCAGCACAGATCCAACACACTTGTATAGCAATGTTGCACTGACTACACGGATGAGTCCCTCCCCATTGATGCCCAAACCTGCATGTCCACTGGAGATGGCAACACGGTCAGGGAAGTAGACAAATGCAACGATGGCAGGCACAACAGATGTGCAGGGGTGGAAGCCACAGATATGAAATTGCCAATGTAAGTAGGAAACCCATTGCCAAATACTGAACACATGACACCCTCAGATGCTGCTATTGATGACATGGATACACCACATGATAGGACACATTCCCCCTGGACCACATGGGTTCCTGCACAGTAACACTTCATAATCATGAGACCAGATATCACCATCACTGCAGCAAGGGCATGGTTAGCTGCACCAACAACATGTACATCTGAAGCATGAGCACTAGAGAAAAGAAAGTTGCTTTATTCAGCATATGTGTTGAGGCCAAACGAAGTCCTGAAAAAGAGCAAAGGCCAATGGCCAGTCCATTGTCAAAGTTCAAACAGGGTGACACTGGCAGATGTCACCCTACGCATGCCTGCACAATACCAGGGACAATCCACTAGGAGGGGCAACCGGGGGCAGGCCAGGCACCGCAGGGACAGGATCAGGGCTCACCAGGGGGAGTCAGGGAAGGGGTGGTGGGTGCTGGAGAGCCACTGACAACTGCAGTGGAGGTGTCTGACATGGTGTGTGCCGGCACAACTGGGGGCATGACACAGATGTCGTGGGTGCCGGCACAACTGCAGTGGACCCTGCAGATGGGGTGGACAGGTCCGCCACTGCAGTGCCCAAGTCAGACAGGGCGGTAGTGGACTCCACTGCAGTGCCTACCTCCAGGGGAGGAGAATGGGGAACAGGCAAGGTGGGTTGGACAGAGGGGGGACACCCTCACCACATCAGTGGCACAGACAAGCGCAGCGGGGGGTGTGGTGCTGGGAGAGCAAGTGGCAGGGGAGAAGGCCGGAGCATCTTGGGGATGGTATATCTGTGGGTGGGGGAACCTGGGGCAGGGTGTGGTGGGGGCACCTGTGCAGTGGGGGCCTGAGGGATGGAGGACGGAGACCTTGTGCCTGAGCTGCAGGGCGGTGGCGGGGTCTTGCTCTTAGCACTCCCGGGGGACTTGCGGGTGGGGGCCTCAGTCCGTCTGCGCCTGGGGGAGGGTGTCCGGGGGCGAGGGGCACTCTGCTCCGTGTGGGTGGGCTTCCTCTTCCCCCGGGATGCTGGAGCAGCTTCATCGGTGGGGAAGAGGCCGAGGTCACAGAGGAAGAGCTGCTGTGACTTTGGGGTTGCAGGTGAGGCAAGGGAGGGTGCTTTGGAGGGAGAGGGAACTGAGGACTGCGCAGTGCATGTGGATGCGTGTGTGTGTTCCAGGGCCCCATCCCCTGTGAGTCTGGCTTCAGTCCCCTGAATGTGCTTGCGTGTGCGTTTTGTCATTGGCGTGTGTGTCAGTGTGCTGGATGTGTGTGTGCTGGTGTGTGCCAGTGTGTGTGTGCCTGGGATGGGTAAGGTGCTGGGGAGTGTGGATGGAGCAGAGGCAGGAGGGGTGAGGGACCGTTTGAGGAGGGACACTGCTGCCGTCAGGGAGGAGTCCATGGACCTATTGCCCCTCTGTAGGTCAGACATGCCCGATGAGATGCCCTCCATGAACGACACCAGCTGAGTCAACAGCGCGGTGTGCGCATGGAGGACACTCAGCATGGCTGTCTGCCCTACATGGAGCTGGCGAAGGAGGTACACAGACTCCTCACTCAGGGCAGCAGGGGACACAGGGGCAGGGGGTGCGGTGCCTGGCCCAAAGGAGACACGCTCCCGGACATGGGAGCCTCCACGGACCTGGGGAATGGGAGCCGATGGGAGGGCGGTGGTGGTGCTGGTGGTGGCGGGGACAGCAACACTAGCTGGGGTGTGGTGGCTGCTGACACCCGCCTCCACAAGGGAGTCATCCTCCGAGTTGCTCTGGTCCTCAGCTGAGGTGGATGCTGCTGAGGACTCCTCGGTGTGGCTCCCCTCGCCCTCCGTGCCACTGGGTCCCTCCGACCACTCCTCGGCTGCTGACCCAGTCTGGCTCTCCGGCTCCTCCTGGTCCGTGGAGCTGTCCCCTTCCGTGGCCGTGGATGTATCTGCAAACAATGGGGAAACAGACAGACATCAGTCACCTGCACATAACGCACACACCACTGTGAGCACAGCACATCACAGAGCAAGCCCTGGCATCATTAGTTGTACATTGCTAAAAGTGCACTAATTGAACAGGAGAAGTCAATTGTCAGTCTGATGCCAAGCATGGCACTCACATCCCACATGGCCTTGCACCCATCTGTCTGGTGTCTGTTGGATTGCAACACCCCAGTGTTGACACATGCACCAAGTACACAGTAGTTGGACAGTGCAGAGGACACGGTGTGGACACATCACAGCTCTTGCCACTGAGTCAGTACAGGTTTACGGATGTAAGGGATGCCCAGAGTCAAATAGGAAATGCATGTGATGCATACCAGCGACAGACACCATGATGCACCCATGTCCTGATAGCCAGCGCCACTATGGTGTGCATGTAGCACATGTCACTCCCCTGCAGGATCACCAATCAGTAGACACATGCCATGGCGGAGGCATGACTGCAAAGTCATACATCACTGTCTCAGTGATGTATGACTTTGCAGCCAGACAACAACACTCTGCACTGTGTCACAATAGTAGGTCATGGGGAATGCAAGTCCTGGAGCTGCACAAGTGCACATGTACATCCCCCCACAACACATCCTCTTAACCCTCATCTGTCCAGGTCATACCTATTGGACATATGGGAGACCTGTGACACTACCCTCTGAACCTGAGCCCCTCACACTCTGCTGTGCATGGGGAACAGCTGCCTGAACTTCACATTTACATGCCCCAGTCTGCATGGGCAGCTGATCAGACACCTATGTGTCACACAAGTATCGTCTCCTATGGTCACATCTCCAGTGGCATGCTGAGCCCCTACCAAGAAACTCCACAGCAGTCCTGGCGACTAATCCACAGCACACTGACACAGAGGCAGACACCTGAGGGGCAAATCACTGTGCACAATGTGTCCTCTGATACACGGGAGTGGGAGTACAGAGTGTATTGTATGGCCTGGAGTAGGCATGACTGTCCAGCCCCACATGAATGAGGGATGAGCCCTGGACTGTAGGCAGCTGGCTAAGTATGTGTGACACACGTCATATACATACTCCTGGGGCCCAAACATTGTTCCCACCCGCAGCATGGGTGTGTGCCAGGTACCCCAGCCACATGTGGTGGATCAGCTCAGCAATTGGACCACAGATCAAAGTAACACGCTGAATACATGTCAGAATACAGGCATTGTGTAAGCAATGGACCCACCCATGATGCCCACCACAGAGTCAGGGAAACAGATGCTGTCTCCCACCTTGAGTCAAGCAAACTGCAAGGACACAGTCCTAAGTGACAGAATTCCCTGCATGTAAGGGCCACACCTGGGTATCAGATGAGGAGTGGGCAGTGCACAATAGAGGGACATGGCTCCTGGACAACATGACTGCTGTACTGTGGCAGTTCAACCTGGCCCGAGGAGGGCACATAACATGTTAGACAGAGTACACAGTGCAGTCTTTGACTCACCCCCTCCTTGCTGCTCTCTGGCCTTCAGCTGCCCATCCAGGTCTGGAAAGACCACCGCCAGGATCCTGAGCATGTGGGGGTCAGGGTCCGTGTTCCGCCCCTCCTGCGAGGAGGCGACAGCTTCAGCTGGACCCGTGCAATCCTCCGGGTCCAGCCCCGAAGGTCCTGCCACCTCTTTTGGCAGTTGCGGATCCGGCGCTTGTAGACCCCCACGGACCGGACAGCCCGGACGATGTCCTTCCAGATCTCATGCTTCCGATGGGCAGAAGCCTGTCAGGATGACAAAGTGATAAGGACATTACTACACATGCAACATATCCGTGCATGACACAGTTGCATATACATGTCGCAATCACAGGGGCACATGGTGTACCCAGGCAGTGCACGGCTGCCCATGGACAGTTTTCCAGAAGTCACTACATGGTATCATAGCATGGGGAGTAAAACCCTGTTCAGAAGCACTGTCACTGCACCATACCTGTCCAGTGCAAGTCACTACACACTATGGGGGGTGACAACTACTCAGTGAGCCTGCTAGCCAGTGGTGTGCTGACTCTCAGCCTTGCTAGTCAGACAAAATGCACATTCAGAAAGGCAGTGCACAGAACACTCACCTGCTCCCCTGGTGTCCCATACAGCTTGCTGTACTGTGGAAGTAGGCTGTCCAGCAGGGCCTGGTTCTCTTCAAGGCTGAAGGCTGGGGCTCTCTCCACAGTACGTGCCATTGCAGGGTCCAGAGGGGCAGAGACAGCAGCAGTGCAGTGGCAGATGTCGTCCTGGAGCATGTAGTGCAGGCAAGTGGGCTCTCAGGGGAACATGCAGCAATATATATGTGCTGGAGAGGCAGATACTGTCCCTTGTGTCCAAAGTGATAGGTCCAAGTCGTTTGCATCTTCTGAATCTGGCCAATCCATGGAATAGCAGCACCAAAACACGCCCACAGCATCCTTCAAATCTTCAACTTCATGACATACATGATTTTGCAACATTGTTGTGGGTGACCAACTGATTTTCCAGCAACCGACTCGTTCGAATATTCGAAAACGCGTCCGTTGCCAGGCAAGCCCATTGTCAATGGGTGCGCACCGATCGGTCCATTGCTGTTCAACGCGCACAGGGGTACAACGCGTACCCGCACACATTGAAAGCAATGGGCCGGCCGGAGGCACCGATCGGTCCATTGCTGTTCAACGCGCACAGGGGTACAACGCGTACCCGCACACATTGAATGCAATGGGCCGGCCGGAGGCACCGATCGGTCCATTGCAGTACAACGCGCACAGGGGTACAACGCGTACCCGCACACATTGAATGCAATGGGCCGGCCGGAGGCACCGATCGGTCCATTGCTGTTCAACGCGCACAGGGGTACAACGCGTACCCGCACACATTGAATGCAATGGGCCGGCCGGAGGCACCGATCGGTCCATTGCAGTACAACGCGCACAGGGGTACAACGCGTACCCGCACACATTGAATGCAATGGGCCGGCCGGAGGCACCGATCGGTCCATTGCTGTTCAACGCGCACAGGGGTACAACGCGTACCCGCACACATTGAATGCAATGGGCCGGCCGGAGGCACCGATCGGTCCATTGCAGTACAACGCGCACAGGGGTACAACGCGTACCCGCACACATTGAATGCAATGGGCCGGCCGGAGGCACCGATCGGTCCATTGCTGTTCAACGCGCACAGGGGTACAACGCGTACCCGCACACATTGAATGCAATGGGCCGGCCGGAGGCACCGATCGGTCCATTGCAGTACAACGCGCACAGGGGTACAACGCGTACCCGCACACATTGAAAGCAATGGGCCGGCCGGAGGCACCGATCGGTCCATTGCAGTACAACGCGCACAGGGGTACAACGCGTACCCGCACACATTGAATGCAATGGGCCGGCCGGAGGCACCGATCGGTCCATTGCAGTACAACGCATCACTGTACATGTGACTGGCATATGTCAGCATGCCTGTCTCAGATGGACATATGCCAGCCACAGATAGCTCCCAGGGAGTGAGGGGCACACCTACATCACGACAGCCTGTCCAAACCTTATCATAAGGCATGTAAGGCTGCATTTCCTATTGTGTGTATGTTGGTGTACATGTTGTCCTGTGGGTGTCACCTGTGGGCAGCCACCCCCAGGCTGTGCACGTGTTCATGGGGACAGGATCATGGGTGTTACGTGTACGTGACCACTGTGATGTGCAACTGTTCATATCTGTGCATGTGCCATGGTCACATTTCACAGTGGTGTTTGTGTATGTCATGTCACATACCCCGTGAGTCCCATGTGGGACGGTATGTTTGAGCCAGGGTGTCCCAGTGGCACAATAGTGATGGCCCTCCACAGTCTTTGTGCATGTAGTGTTTACAATGTCTCTGATTTCATGTGCACAATGGGAGACAGTCTCCACATCCACGTTGTGTGTGCATGGACTCTGATGTTGTGCGTGTGTGTCACAGACGTCCATGGCTCTCCTGCCATGGCAAGTGTGGCCACTACCTGTGGGGGTCATGTTTGTTTTGTTGTGGTGTACACATGATACTCCAGGTGATGCCAGTGTCCATGTGGCATTACAGGGTCCCTGGGAATGTGCCTGTCGTTGAGCTGTGGTGCCTGGGGCACATCTGTCCTCACATGTCACTGGGGGGTGACTGTGACACAGCATCATGATATCCAATGGGCCAAACAGGGACAAATTGATGCCACCTGTAGGACCGTGTTGACAGATGTTGGCCATGTATGTACCATAAATGTCGTTCCGGTACTGCACACTTCATGTAGTTGTGCCTCATGATGATGTATGTTGGGATCTTGAGTGTGTTCAATGCCGCATATGTGGGGTGACTGACGATCTTGCTTACTTCTCCTCTGCACTGCAGGGCTCCTGCTGTCCATCGGCCATTCCCAGACCTGGCAACGATGGTGGAACGGGACAGCATCCGACGGTACCGCTTCACCAGGCAGCTGATTGAGGATTTTGCAGTGCAGTTGTCCCCACATTTGCAGCCTGGCCGGCCGTATCCTACAGCGCTGACCCCCAAGGTGAAGGTGATGGCAGCCCTACACTTCTTTGCCACCGGTACCTTCCAACATACTGTGGCGTCTGCTGGTGGGATGTCACAGACCATGTTCAGCCGTGTGCTCCGCGATGTTTTGGCGGCAATGTTGCTCTTCCTGAACCGGTACATCTATTTCCCTAGACTGCGACGACTCACTGACGTGAAGAGTGACTTTTATGCCCTGGGGAGGATGCCGCATGTAATTGGCTCCATTGATGGGACACATGTGGCTTTGGTACCACCACAGGCCCAGGAGCAGGCCTACAGGAACCGCAAGCACTACCACTCGGTCAATGCACTGGTGGTGTGTCTTGCAGACATGACCATCACACACGTGTGTGCCCGTTTCCCTGGTTCAGCACACGATGCCTTTGTGATGAGGAGTAGTCGCATCCCCAGGTTGATGGCACAGATGCAGAACCAGCGTGCCTGGCTTGTCGGTGTGTACTGACTTTGTGCCATTGTGTGTGATCTGATCTGTAGTATTCCGCCCACTTTTCCAAGTCAGCTGATGTGCACTTGTCTGTCCGTAGGTGACTCGGGATACCCCAACATGCCGTGGTTGCTGACACCCCTCAGGAACCCTGTGACACCTGCCCAGATGCGCTACAATGAGGCACATGGTCGGACCAGGAGAGTGATTGAGCGGACCTTTGGTCTCCTGAAGAGCCGCTTCCGCTGCCTGGACAAGACCGGAGGGTCCCTCCCATATGCCCCTGCGAAAGTGTGCAAGATTATCATCGTCTGCTGCATGCTCCACAACCTGGCAGTGCGGAAGGAGTTGCCTCTCATCCAGGATGACGATGACCAACATCCGCCACCTGTGGAGGATCCTGGCCTGGACCACGATGCCAGTGACGATGATGATGATGATGGTGATGGTGATGTCCGCACACAGCTCATCACCAACTTCTTTAGCTGAATGTGAGTATCCTGAGGTGTCATGTGAATGATGTGAGTTGGCATGATGTGTGGGTGGTGCTCTGGTGCTGTTGGAGTGTGTCCATGGGCTACTTGACAGGATGTGTGTTGCGATGTGTGGTGACAGGTGGGCTGTACTCCCCAACAGTGTTGACATGCTAACTTGGTTCTGGGTGGGTATCTTGTAACATGTATTGTGCATGAGTTTTGCTGTTCTGTCCTGTACTGCATTGCTTTTGACTGTGTGTCATTTCTGTCCTTCACAGGGTACTTTCAGATTCGTTTGGTCAACTGTGTCCACCGACGACGTGATTGCACATCCAGGCTGGTAGCTGTTGTGTCCCTACAGGTGATGTGCGCCACACCCATGGACTTCCTTCTGTCTACAGTTGTTGACTGTGTGCCCGCTACCAGGTGGGGTTACCTTGCATCTGTAGTGGTTACGGCATGTTGCTACTGTGTAATAAACCTGTGCTTCACTTAGTGATGTGCGTTGTCTGTGGTCACACATTTGACTGCCATTTGCTTACTGCACCTGTGGGCTACTTGACTACAACTGGGAATGGGTGTGGTGTCTGTGCATTGCACCGTCTTCCCTGGCAACATCAGTGTAGGCAATGAGTCAGATGGCCTAGGTGTGTATGTGTTGTGTAGCCCTGGTGGTGTGTCTCCCTCATATGTGTCACGTTGCCTGTACTCACATGCCTGTGTTGTCCTTGCTGTTGCAGTTCGCATACACTGTGTAATTTTGCAGTTCATCATCCCCATAACAGCACCCACGTTGGAATCACGACAGAGGCAAGTATGGTGTATTAGTGTGTTTATTGTGATAATAGTGCATAGGATGGATTGTGCTGTACATGAATCTTGCAATCCCAAGTTCCTAGATGAATAGAAAGTCCAGGTAGACAGGATCCCCAGTATCGGGGCCACTGTTGTCTGACACATTGTTCCAACTTATACTCCCCATGCAATGTGTGGGAGTAGTGTTGCCATCAACAGGGTGAACAGTCTGTGCACAAAGGCGAAAATCCAGAACAGGTTCAGGCTTCCTGGGAGTTGCGCTTGGCCATCAGCCTCTCACTTTCCCCTCCTCGGACGACCCCTCTTCTTGGGGGGGGCCCTCAAGTGCAGGCTGCTGCGGTGCAGGGGACTCTCCGCCAGAGTCCTCCTCCCTCCCTGTGGCAGTTGCAGTTTGTTCAGTACCAGATGTTGTTGGCACACAGGGAGGTGTGGACTGGTTGCTGTTCATCTGGCGGAGGCATTGTAAAATGTCCCTGTGCACCGCCGTCATCTCATGTAGTACATCCCACTTGGACTCCACGCGGGTCATGTGGGAGTCCACACGTGACATGTGGGAGTCCACACGTGACATGTGTGACTCCACTTGGGACATGTGGGAGTCCAAGCGGGCATGATGGGCAGCCTGCTGCTGTTTGATGTCTCTGAGGAGCCCCACTACCTGGCTGAGCTCTCCGGTGCTGGACTGGTACGCATCAGCTATGCGTACCAGTTGTGGGTCTTCATGCACACCAGCAACGTCTGCAAGCAGCGACCTCTGTCTCCCACCCCTCCCACCACCCCTGCTGACATGTGCAGTGTGTGCAGTTGCACGCACAGATAACCCTGGTCCACCTTGGGGGTTGGTGGTGGTGGTGGTGTCCATGGCCCCAGGTTGGTCCAGGGTCACTGCGCTGGTGTTGTTCCTTATTCTGTCCATGTCGGCAGGGATGGTATTCGTGGTGACAGTCGTTGGAGGGGTGGGTGCAGGGGGTGCAGCTGGTGGACCTGCTGGTGCTGCAGCTGGTGGTCCTGCTGGTGCAGCATGTTGACTTGCACCGGATGTGCCAGGTTGTTCATCGTCCGAGGAGGACAGAGGCTGTACGACGCCAGTGAGCTCGGCATCCTCTTGAGCCTGGGACTGGGACTCCTCAGCGTCTGCTGCTGTGTCCCTATCATCACCTGTTTTTGGGAGACACAAACAATGTATGTCATGTTTCTGCAGGCATCAGTGGTTGACACACCTGACAGTTGTGACTGTGCCTCGGGGTGCGGGCCTGTACATTGTATTGTCCTAAGTCGTCACAGTCAGGGGTTGATATTGGTGTGGCACATTGTCCTGCATTATTTGGGCATTTCTATGTATTCTCTGGGGTGTGAACATGGTCTGCATTGATTGTGTTTGGTTGACAGCCAGACCTCCTTCCCACCCACCCACCCACCCAGTCAGTTATCCCACCATGGAACGTGCTTGCATTGCAGGGAGTGTAAGTTGTCTCTCAGGATGTCAGTCAGTGGTGTCCTGCTGTTTGTTGGTGCACAGTTGGCAGCAGGGCCTTGTGCTCCCCACAGCAGTAGCCAGTGTCAGCCATCTTGTGAGTCCTTCTCCACTCCCTGTGATGTGAGCATGGTTCAGGGTGGTGTTGATGGGCCAGTTGTGAGGCTGAGCAATGTCTGTGACTACGACTCCCATCATGCTATTGCCTCCACCTCCCTTCCCAGCATGCCCATGCTTCCTTCCTTTGACTCTGCTTCCCTGTGGGGTGGGCTGGCTGTGCTGACAGGATGGCTGGGAGTGTTGTCCTGGCAGTTGTTTGGCTAAGAGTCCCAAGAGTGTCCCTGTGCTTCACACAACATAAGCCAGGGTGGTGGTGCTTTGTGGGATCTTGTGTTAGGATGGAGGGCATTGCATTCTACCAGGTGGGTACTGTGGAGTTTGTGTGGGGGGGGGTGTGAGGGGAGGTGCTGGTGACTATGGTCAGTGCTGCAAGTCCCCCTTCCCACCCAGCCAGCCAGATATCCCACCATGGAACGTGCTTGCATTGCAGGGAGTGTAAGTTGTCTCTCAGGATGTCAGTCAGTGGTGTCCTGCTGTTTGTTGGTGCACAGTTGGCAGCAGGGCCTTGTGCTCCCCACAGCAGTAGCCAGTGTCAGCCATCTTGTGAGTCCTTCTCCACTCCCTGTGATGTGAGCATGGTTCAGGGTGGTGTTGATGGGCCAGTTGTGAGGCTGAGCAATGTCTGTGACTACGACTCCCATCATGCTATTGCCTCCACCCCCTTCCCAGCATGCCCATGCTTCCTTCCTTTTGACTCTGCTTCCCTGTGGGGTGGGCTGGCTGTGCTGACAGGATGGCTGGGAGTGTTGTCCTGGCAGTTGTTTGGCTAAGAGTCCCAAGAGTGTCCCTGTGCTTCACACAACATAAGCCAGGGTGGTGGTGCTTTGTGGGATCTTGTGTTAGGATGGAGGGCATTGCATTCTACCAGGTGGGTACTGTGGAGTTTGTGTTGGGGGGGGTGTGAGGGGAGGTGCTGGTGACTATGGTCAGTGCTGCAAGTCCCCCTTCCCACCCAGCCAGCCAGATATCCCACCATGGAACGTGCTTGCATTGCAGGGAGTGTAAGTTGTCTCTCAGGATGTCAGTCAGTGGTGTCCTGCTGTTTGTTGGTGCACAGTTGGCAGCAGGGCCTTGTGCTCCCCACAGCAGTAGCCAGTGTCAGCCATCTTGTGAGTCCTTCTCCACTCCCTGTGATGTGAGCATGGTTCAGGGTGGTGTTGATGGGCCAGTTGTGAGGCTGAGCAATGTCTGTGACTACGACTCCCATCATGCTATTGCCTCCACCTCCCTTCCCAGCATGCCCATGCTTCCTTCCTTTTGACTCTGCTTCCCTGTGGGGTGGGCTGGCTGTGCTGACAGGATGGCTGGGAGTGTTGTCCTGGCAGTTGTTTGGCTAAGAGTCCCAAGAGTGTCCCTGTGCTTCACACAACATAAGCCAGGGTGGTGGTGCTTTGTGGGATCTTGTGTTAGGATGGAGGGCATTGCATTCTACCAGGTGGGTACTGTGGAGTTTGTGTGGGGGGGGTGTGAGGGGAGGTGCTGGTGACTATGGTCAGTGCTGCAAGTCCCCCTTCCCACCCAGCCAGCCAGATATCCCACCATGGAACGTGCTTGCATTGCAGGGAGTGTAAGTTGTCTCTCAGGATGTCAGTCAGTGGTGTCCTGCTGTTTGTTGGTGCACAGTTGGCAGCAGGGCCTTGTGCTCCCCACAGCAGTAGCCAGTGTCAGCCATCTTGTGAGTCCTTCTCCACTCCCTGTGATGTGAGCATGGTTCAGGGTGGTGTTGATGGGCCAGTTGTGAGGCTGAGCAATGTCTGTGACTACGACTCCCATCATGCTATTGCCTCCACCCCCTTCCCAGCATGCCCATGCTTCCTTCCTTTTGACTCTGCTTCCCTGTGGGGTGGGCTGGCTGTGCTGACAGGATGGCTGGGAGTGTTGTCCTGGCAGTTGTTTGGCTAAGAGTCCCAAGAGTGTCCCTGTGCTTCACACAACATAAGCCAGGGTGGTGGTGCTTTGTGGGATCTTGTGTTAGGATGGAGGGCATTGCATTCTACCAGGTGGGTACTGTGGAGTTTGTGTTGGGGGGGGTGTGAGGGGAGGTGCTGGTGACTATGGTCAGTGCTGCAAGTCCCCCTTCCCACCCAGCCAGCCAGATATCCCACCATGGAACGTGCTTGCATTGCAGGGAGTGTAAGTTGTCTCTCAGGATGTCAGTCAGTGGTGTCCTGCTGTTTGTTGGTGCACAGTTGGCAGCAGGGCCTTGTGCTCCCCACAGCAGTAGCCAGTGTCAGCCATCTTGTGAGTCCTTCTCCACTCCCTGTGATGTGAGCATGGTTCAGGGTGGTGTTGATGGGCCAGTTGTGAGGCTGAGCAATGTCTGTGACTACGACTCCCATCATGCTATTGCCTCCACCTCCCTTCCCAGCATGCCCATGCTTCCTTCCTTTTGACTCTGCTTCCCTGTGGGGTGGGCTGGCTGTGCTGACAGGATGGCTGGGAGTGTTGTCCTGGCAGTTGTTTGGCTAAGAGTCCCAAGAGTGTCCCTGTGCTTCACACAACATAAGCCAGGGTGGTGGTGCTTTGTGGGATCTTGTGTTAGGATGGAGGGCATTGCATTCTACCAGGTGGGTACTGTGGAGTTTGTGTTGGGGGGGGTGTGAGGGGAGGTGCTGGTGACTATGGTCAGTGCTGCAAGTCCCCCTTCCCACCCAGCCAGCCAGATATCCCACCATGGAACGTGCTTGCATTGCAGGGAGTGTAAGTTGTCTCTCAGGATGTCAGTCAGTGGTGTCCTGCTGTTTGTTGGTGCACAGTTGGCAGCAGGGCCTTGTGCTCCCCACAGCAGTAGCCAGTGTCAGCCATCTTGTGAGTCCTTCTCCACTCCCTGTGATGTGAGCATGGTTCAGGGTGGTGTTGATGGGCCAGTTGTGAGGCTGAGCAATGTCTGTGACTACGACTCCCATCATGCTATTGCCTCCACCTCCCTTCCCAGCATGCCCATGCTTCCTTCCTTTTGACTCTGCTTCCCTGTGGGGTGGGCTGGCTGTGCTGACAGGATGGCTGGGAGTGTTGTCCTGGCAGTTGTTTGGCTAAGAGTCCCAAGAGTGTCCCTGTGCTTCACACAACATAAGCCAGGGTGGTGGTGCTTTGTGGGATCTTGTGTTAGGATGGAGGGCATTGCATTCTACCAGGTGGGTACTGTGGAGTTTGTGTTGGGGGGGGTGTGAGGGGAGGTGCTGGTGACTATGGTCAGTGCTGCAAGTCCCCCTTCCCACCCAGCCAGCCAGATATCCCACCATGGAACGTGCTTGCATTGCAGGGAGTGTAAGTTGTCTCTCAGGATGTCAGTCAGTGGTGTCCTGCTGTTTGTTGGTGCACAGTTGGCAGCAGGGCCTTGTGCTCCCCCAGCAGTAGCCAGTGTCAGCCATCTTGTGAGTCCTTCTCCACTCCCTGTGATGTGAGCATGGTTCAGGGTGGTGTTGATGGGACAGTTGTGGGGGGGCAATATGTGTGACTGCGACTCCCATGATGCTATTGGCTACACTGACTTGGCCAGCATACACAGAATTCCTTCCTTTGAGTGGTCTTCACTGTGTGTTGGTGTTGTTGTGGTGGCTACATGTGTGGATGTGTGTTAGTTCTATTTGTGCCACTGCCTAGCTGTAGTTGTGGTTGTGTTTGTACATGTGTTGGCACAGTTGGATGTGACTTTTTTGATGGCATGTGTTGTGTTTATCTGACTGACATACACATTTTGGGATGATTCTGTTCTAGTTGCTGTGTAATTGCTATGTGTGCATGGTTTGACTCTCCCCTTGACAGTGATGTGTGTGTTTTGTGGCAGTTTATTGTGTACATTTGTTGTGTACTCACCAGGCTCTGGGATGTTCTCTAGTCCATATACGCTCACTGGCGGAAGGATGGCCCGCACCTTCTCCTCCCAGGGCCTGAGGTATATTGGCTTGGCAGGAGGGCCACTGCCGGTCTGTTGGCTGTTGATGTAGTCTATCTTCAGCAGGTCCCGTACCCTCCTGCGCACGTCATACCACCTGTTCTGGATGTCCGTCTTTGTGCGCCGACATGATGATTGGGCGTTCACCCTGTTGATGATCCTCTCCCACATCTTGGTTTTCTGCGACATGGGGGTCTGTTGGACCAGAGTGCCAAACAGCTGTGGCTCCACCCTGAGGATCTCGTCTACCAGGACTTCCAATTCACAATCTAGGAACTTGGGATTCTTCTTGGGGGGCATGGTGATGGGTGGTGATGGTGAGTGATGTGTGTGTTGGTGTGCAGGTGAGGGTGTGTGAGTGTGTGTTTTGCTGGGTGTATGTGAGGTAGGTATTTGTTGGTGTGCTGATGGTGTGTGGCTTGTGTGAGGGATGAGCTGTGGGTGTGTGGTTGCTTTCTCTTGGGTGCTGGCAGTGAAATGGCATTTGCAAAGGCTCATGGTAGTGATTTGTGTCCTTTATATAGGTGGAGTTGTGGGTGTGTCTTTGTTCTCTGTCCCCACCCCCCCCAGTATTTATTGGCTTGGTAATTGCTTGTTTGGCCTTTTTTTGGTTGATTTTTCCTTTGTGCTGTTTGTGTATGTTGGAAACGTTCTTGTGACCGAGTCGGACCCTGCATTGGTCTCGTACGGTGTTTTCCGTTTCGTTCACGCTGTGTTTGTGCAGTTTTGTATGCTGCGTACGCGTCGGTCGCGGTGTATTGTGTTGCTTCGGCTCGGTTTTGTATGCGTGTCGGTCGTACGGCTTGTCCTCCGTCCGACTCGGTCGTGTTTTTCGCGCCTTGCATCGTACTTTGCGGGTTGGAGTTGGCGGGTACGATTCGGTCGGATTTGTTCCGGGTGCGTGTCGGTCGGTTGGATTCGCGTGTTTTTCCGGCCGGATTGCTATTTTCCGAGCGGCTCGGTCGGTCGGCTTGGTTTCCTGACGTGTCGGTCGGATTTATCGCGGCTTGCATCGTACTTGGCGTGTCGGGCGCCACTGGTACGTGTCGGTCGGTATTTTTTCCGGATCCGAGTCGGTCGGTGCTTTTTCCGGCCCGAATCGGAATCGACCCCTGTGTGTTGTGACTAAGCGTTCAAACATTAAAACAACAAATGTCCACGAAGTGTCTGGTGAGCTACACCATGACCTTCCCACCTCACTGTATGTTAGTCCCAATTCTGGAGCCTTGCAATGTTGCAGTGGTGTCTGAGGTGAATTGTGCTCCTTTTACAGTGGCTCGGTCACCTGAGAGAGTTTAAGAATATCTGTGTGAGTTATCATATCAAATAAAATAACAAAAACATAGAGATACAGGGATACTCAGAGACAGAAAGATCCAAGAGCTTGCAGATCTCGACATAGCATGATATATGACAGGTTGTGCTGAGGACAATGAGAGTTAAGGAACTGGGGGGGTAAAAAAGGACATATGCCTTGGAAACACTGAGACCTGGAGAAAGGAATCCTGGGGGACGCTGAAAAATGGGGCAACACAGAGACACAGGGAAATGGAGGGTGAAAAAAGGGGCATTCCTTCAGAAGAAATATAAGATAAAAGGCCTATAGACAATTAGTTTAAGAACATTAGAGAACAAGTATGGATCAGAACAAATTGAGCTTATATTAGATAGAGTAACACAAAAGGCCTGAGTCACAAAGGTAAACTTACTCATTTGCAGCCTAGACGATGACACCAGACTCCACATCGAAGCCTCACAGCTCCACAGAATCAACGCATCGCCTCAACTTCATGAATCATCGTTGATGTTGAGCTTCGCATCACAAGCCCTCGTCGACGGGATCCTCGATGCTGATGCAGGACCTCGCATCGCAGCCTCGCTGCAACTTGGAACTGATGCATCGCTTCAGCTGCGTAACACATCTTCGATGCCGATCTCGCAATGCTCCACAAACCAGGGTTAAAGGTATTTTGTTCAGCTGGTCTAACTGGGTCCCTGTAGCTGGCCCGTGCTCCATCGTGGTCAGCCTAAACTTATAAATTTGTCCCAGTCCGTCACAACCAGATATCAACAGTTGGAGCTTTGGGTTTTTTGGCACCATTTTCATTAAAATCTTTATAACTGCATATCTTCGGTTCTACTGGTTGGATTTTTGTCATTTTGCTCTTGTTTTATTTATTAAAAAAATCTAATTTTTGTCTAATCTGGTGTGGGATCCTTTTTTCGTTTGGTGTTTTCTCATTATTACTGTTTGAAGTGTTGCACAGATACTTTACACATTGCCTCTAAGTTAAGCCTGACTGCTTTTGCGCCAAGCTACAAGAGGGTTGAGTACAGGTTAATTTAGGGTTGAACAAATGAATATGAATGAATGAATGAATATAGATCTTTTAAAGTGCTATGTCACTCCCAATGGAGCATGCTGGTGCTAGAGTTGCAGCTGCAAGATCCCAGGGTTGGCTTGTGTCTCACCCTGACATGGATTGCCGTTTCTGCTTGACCAGGATTCATACCCCAGTCACCCAACAACCCAGTTTCTTACTATGTGAAATTAAACATAATTATCTATATTAAAATCTGTCATTTTGCCCAAGATTCTAGCACAGGATGCGTCCTTGTGTCAATTTTTGGCATGAGGTTCCATTTAACTACATTACTGCAGGCAACAATAGCTCCTGTTCTGTTGTTCCTGTGCATTTACCAAGAAAAGTGCATTTCTAGCTTTGCTCATTTGTGCTATGAGTATGTTGGCACTTCGAATTTTGATCATGAATTGCATCTTTCGATTGTTTACAAATTTGGACATTTGTCAAAGTAAAAAGCTGTAAAAGCATGCTAATGTTTATATATTTAAATAATTTTAACTATGTGTAAAGTTTAAAAGATTTTGTGACACCATGGATTTGCAATGTATTTTATGTACTTTTATGGTCTATTCTCAATAAGACCGAATAAAGATGTTGAATTGAATTGAACAAAGAGACCCTAATTGCAACAATCGGGTGTGATGGATCGAGCAGTCCTGCGGTAAGGCTGTCACAATGTATGTCTCGCGGTGCCCTCGAGTTCTTCCCATCAGGGTTGCTGAGAGCACAGCCTAGATGGGCGACTGGGGCCTCGTCTTCCACACCTAACTACATATTATAGAAAACACACAACTCAGAGACAGCATACTGCACACACATCAGGGGAACAAGCGGTTGTCGGTGGAAATCTCATGGTGGCAGGCCCGTAGTGTGATGACTAAGATGCGCCACGGTCTATTGCACCAGTGATGTAACGAAAGTTGAAGGGGCCCTCCTGCAAGGTACACAGAGGGGCCCCCGCTCCCGATTTAATTCGGAGCTCTCAGGCCTGACTACAGTGCTGAGGGGGCCCCCTGCAGCTCGGGCCCCCCCGCACCGCGGGGGCTGCGGGGGCCTGTGTTACGCCCCTGAAGCCGGCCCTGGGGGGTGGCGGTCCCTATGGTTAAGGAGGGCTTCAGGAGGGGGGCCGCGCAGCCCCCTCTCCCTTTGTCAAAATAGCCCCGGGGAGGTGGTGGTCCCCGGGGCAGTGTGGGGGGGCAGGAGCCCCCGCACACTTTATAATTTTAATTTAAGCCCCGGGGAGGTGGCGGTCCCCGGGGCTTGGGGGTCCCGTGAGGCCCCACGCCCATAGTGAACAATGCCCCGGGGAGGGGGCGGGCCTCGGGGCAGCATGGGGGGGCAAAAGCCACCCACACGCATTTGTTTTTACAAGCCCCGGGGAGGTAGCGGTCCCCGGGGCTGCGGGGGCCCCCGCGGGCCCCCGCTAATTTATTGCACATTGCCCCCGGGACCTGGCCCACCCAGGAGCTTATAGAAAACAAAGCGCGTTTCATTTTTCTTTATTTTCTCGGCCGGATTCGTGCACCCAGCGCGAATTCGGCCGATTTAAAAAAAAAAAATGCTTTTATTGGCTCTGGGGGTCCTTGTGGGACCCCCTGAGCAGGCCTAGGGGGGTCAGGGTGTTTCCACCCTGCCCCCTTTTCTTGTGTTTATTCTTTTTTTTTACTGTCTCGTGACTCGGTTTTACCGAGTCACAAGTTGGCTGCCAACACTTCCTGGTTTGAAGTGTTGGCAGCCAATCAGAAGTCAGCTCGTGCTCAGGAGGGTTCGCGAATCCTCCTCGGTGCTCAGATATCGATATTTTTTATTTTTAAATTTCTCAGTAACTACTGAACGGATTTACACCATTTAAAGCAAGGAGTGCACTCTGGACCAAGAGCTACCTCTCTGCCAAATTTGGTGTAATTCCGTTCAGCAGTTCGGTCTGCAGCCGCAACAAAAGTTCCTATGAAAATGAACATGGGGAAAACACGTTTTGAGACCCCCCTTTTTTCTCGGCCCCCACTTGACAAATCACCCCGAAACTTTCAAGACAGGAGCTGACCGGAGCGGGCCATTAGTTTTGAAAATTTCGCAAAGATTCGTCAAACGGCGCCAAAGATATTGGCAAATCAAAAAACGCTTTTCCTATGGAAACTAGGTCCTAACTATATATATATATATATATCCTCTCCACACGTCTGGCTCAAGTCGCGCTGGTTAACCGGCGCTCTTTGATGGTGCGAGGCCCCTAGGCAGAGCCCAGCCTTCAAAACATCCATAAATCCTCCCACCAACAGGAGATAGGGTCGCACTCACGGAAAGTTTCCTTATTTCATTTCTTTATTTTCTTTTAGAGGATGAAAGCAACATATATATCCCTATAGATGCATAGAGGGCCCTTGGGTAAAGCCACTTCTACCACTGGTTTATCTGAGTGTTATTTACACTCTGCTTCAATGACTGAGTACTGCATGGGGTAATGTTTCAGTACACATCAGTGATTGGCTCTTTCGGCCTGTTTGGATGTGTTTTATTGTGGTTGTTTCAGAGGGTGAATGCAAGAATAAGTCAGCAGATGGATGAAGGGATGCACAGTGCAGAGATGAGTGACAGAGTGCACATTTAAATACATATTGAGTACCTAAACTCACCAATGACACAAATGGCACTTTCATTAAGAGGCCAGACCTGCTGGCATTGCCAATACGTGTTCTCCATTGAGAAAACCCTTCCTCTACACCTCTCCACTTTGGAGATATAAAATTTACCCATTCCTTCCTGGAAAGGGTGTAGCTGCGACCCCTAGATTGAGTAAAACTCCAACTATTTCTAGGGTGTCAAAGGGTTGAAATACCTACTCCCTATGCACTGTATGGGGTTTACTACTGTAAATGTCTCTGCACTTATGGCAAATAAATTGGAGGTATTCATAGAACTGGGTAGATCTACATCTAGCAGCCCAACAATAAAATAGCAAAACCTTCTGGCAGCTCATTTTTAAATGTATGGGCAGTAGGAAAAACCCAGCTAAAACTTCAATTCCACAGAACGAATGGATAAATTACTTCACTGACCTGTACGCGACCAACTCTCCCACGAAGAGTTGTGAGGCTCTTTTTAAGCATGACTTCAGTGCCTGATCTACATATAACATTTCCTACCGCAAAACAGTTAGAGATGTATAGAAGGAGAGTGAGATCTACAGCAGAAATGGGACCCGATAAAATCCCCATAAAAGTCCTGCAGGGTGACCCAGAAGGTTGGAGTAGGCTCCTCTCTCCTCTGTTCTCATACTGCTCTGCATCTGGACTAATTCTTAGCTCTTGGACAGGAAGTGTAGTAGTTCCTTTGCATAGAAAAGGTTCATGCCTAGCCCAGTGTAAATATCGTCAAATTGCACTACTGTAATCAACAGGGAAGATTTTTGCATCAAGTGTGCTTGCTTGCTGCTGGGTCCGCGTCTCTGCTCCTGCTTTCCTGCCTCCGACTCCAGGAACAGGAAGCTGGCAGCCAGGCTCCTCCCCAAGCCACTCACAACGCTGCAATGCAGCGTTGTAAATGGTCTGAGCACCGTGACTGGAGGGGTGGGCATGTTCTCCATGCAGGCTGTAATGCAGCCTGCATGGAGAACAGGGAAAGTGTGCATGACTGTTTTGGGCGGCCCGAGAAGGCCGACCAAACAGTCATTGCGCACTTAGGAGTGGGCAAACCACTCCTCCCCTGCTCCGTAAGCAGAGCAGCCCCACCCACCTGCCCGCATAGCAGCAGGACACGAAGCATAACATGATAATAACTTTATGTTATTATCATTTTATGTTTCTACTTGGCACTGCTTAAAAGCAGTGGGTCGGCGCTCCTCCGCCATAGCAGAGTAGCTGTCACTGACAACACATCTAATGCAGTACAGACTAAGAAAATCACATTGCAAAAATCTAGCACAAAACACAGCAACATAAAAAAACAACAGAACGTATCATAACCACAACAAAATACTATACACAAACATTCTTGTCACACTTTACCACCTCCAGAATTCTGGTTTCTTAATACGGTGATGAAAAGTGTTTAGAGCAAGTGCTGACTTAATGAAGTGTTTAGAGCAAGTGCTGACTTAATTTACCACCAAGGACATGAACTAGAACCAGTCAAAAATATTTTATGATCCAGCCTAGGATCTTTGTTGATGAAGCCTGTGGTTCAGCAGTTCTCATCTTGTTGTTGGACAGCCACAATAAAATTATAGTGCCCAGAGCGCAGGATGGCTGCTTTCAGAGCAGCACGTACTCTGTCAAAGAGTTCTGGCCCTACTCTACCCTCGGCGGCCTGCAGTGTGAGAATGGCTGGAACATTCTTTGCCAGGGTTGGTTTTGCTTTCCAGTCCAGCCCTGACAGAGTTTCGTCACCCTAGGCCCAGCCACTTGATGACGTACCTATTTAACTGGCAGATGCAAAGACTATTCAAATGAAAATTAGAACATAATTTAAGTTTGTTTCAACATGAATTCTTTCATTACCTCTGACTTTAGCTATTTAGAGTATGTAGTGTGAAATTTAATTGAGGAAACCACGCTATTGCCAAACACCTCTGTTAATCAATCACTGCTAATCTAACAAATTACAAATTGTGTTTTGACTGTTTAATCTTCAGCTACCTGTGAGCTAATCCGCGGAAGACTGTAAATCGTTTTCAGTCATGTCATCTTTGCCAGAGCATCATAAAATGACATCAGTAGTTTCACTTTTCTCTACAAAGACACAGTTCATTTCTTGGTTGTAAACAATGATCGCACTGTGGCGCAAGAGGGCACGTCCATACACAGGGGGATCGTCAAGACGCCGTGACATTCCGTCAGCCGCACTATGCGTGCACGAGCAGGCAGGTGGATAAGATTACATCATCAAAGGAATCAAAATGTGCAGCCTCTGGTGTTCCTTGCGACGCTCGATACTGTACATTTTTTATGTGATGGTGTGCAATACAGGGGCATAACACATTCCCCCGCAGCCCCCGCGGTGTGGGGGGGGGCCCGAGCTGCAGGGAGCCCCCTCAGCACTGTAGTCAGGCCTGGGAGCTCCGAATTAAATCGGGAGCGGGGACCCCTCTGTGTACCTTGCAGGGGGGCCCCTTCAACTTTCGTTACGCCACTGGCCGGCTCCTGCAATGTCCAGGGGTGCCCACCTCCGGGACATTGCCATTTGCCTTGGCATGGCGGGAGCACGGCTCCCGCCCTGCCATAGCAAACACTGCTTTGCTTCTTGGAAGCGAGAGCAGGAAACCTGCTCTCGCTTCCAAGAAGCAAAGCAGGAACTTATGGGCAAGGGAGCTGCATGTTAGCAGCCCCTTGCCCAAGCAATGCCGGCTCCCGCAGGAGGCAGGGAGCCGGCTGGGACCGTGTGGGCATTGGGGCTCCCCCCACGGTCCCCAACGCTGAGTCCAGGCCCCGGGGGATGGGTTCCCCGGGGCCATAAGTGGCCCGGGAGGGGGGCCACTCGGCCCCCCTCCCCTTTAATTTAATTAATAAATAAATAAAAAACGGAAGGCCGGCCCCGGAGGACGGGGTCCCCGGGGTCATAATTGGCCTGAGGAGGGGGGCCACGCGGCCCCCTCCCAATTTTTTTTTTTTTTTAAAAGAAGGCTGGCCAGGCCCTGGGGGATGGGGTCCCCGGGGCCAGAGGTGGGCCAGGGAAGGGGGCCATGCGGTCCCCCTCCCGAATATTTAATTATTTAAAAGAAAAAAAAGAAAAGAAAATCCGGCATCTCGCCGGAGGCCCCACCCCCTCCCTGTACCACTCTGCAAACATGCCTCCTGGCGCGTTCTAAGTTGGAGGATTAAATACCCTTGAATCCTGAGGGTCCCTGGGGGCCAACTAGCCCACCAGGTACCTCCAGTAAGCCCCACACAGCTGGATTGCTGAGAGTGGTCCGAGGCCACGCCCCCTTTTTACACCACTCTGCAAATGCGCCTCCTGGCGCACTGCTGCTCGGGGAATGAAGTCCACTTTGGTCCTGAGGTCCTCAGGACACAAGAGGATCTCATTGCCTCACCAGCAGTGCGCCAGAGGAGCGTTTGCAGAGTGGTGTAAAAAGGGGGCGTGGCCTCGGACCACTCTCAGCAATCCAGCTGTGTGGGACTTACTGGAGGTACCTGGTGGGCTAGCTGGCCCCTAGGACCTCAGGATTCAAGGGACTAATCCCCAACCCAGAACGCGCCTGAAGCGCATTTGCAGAGTGGTGGAGAAAGGGGCGTGGCCTGTGTCCACCTTTCAGCAATCCCACTATCTGGGACATACTGGAGGTATCAGATAGGCTAGTTGGCCCCTAAGGGCCCCCAGCAGCGAAGGGGACTTTAATCCTCATCCAAGAGCGCGCCAGGAAGTGCGTTTGCAGAGTGGTGGGGAAAGGGGGCATGGCCTGCTATGAGAACTTAGCAATCCTGCTGTGTGGGACGTACTGGAGGTAATGGGAGGGGTAGTTGGTCTCCAAGGTTCACCTTGGGGGCCAACTACCCCTCCTGTTACCTCCAGTAAGTCCCACACAGTGGGATTGCTGAGAGGTCTTCGGAGGCCACGTTCACCTTTCTCCACCACTCTGCAAATGCGCCTCCTGGCACAGTATTGGTTGGGGGATGAAGTCCACTTTACTCCTGAGGGACTTTGGCGGCCAAGTAGCCCTCCTGGTACCTCCTGTAAGTCCTACGCAGCGGAATTCCTGAGTGCTGGTTGGAGACCCAGCCCCCTTTCTCCACCACTCTGCAAACGTGACTACCAGTTAAAGAAGCATTTGTACTGTAATATGTTTCGCATTTGCAAGAGTTAGAGCTATTGGCGTTGTAAATCTAAAAGTTTTTTACTAATGTTTTATGGAGTCGAGTGGATATACTTTGTGTGTAGTGGAATTATGTGGTATGTTGTGCAGTGAAATTATGTGGATAGAAAGTATGTGGTATTTAGTATATAGGAATTATGCAGAGTGGGATTATGTGTTATGGAGAGTAATTATGTGGTATGGTAGTCTGTGTTGTGGGCTGGTAACCTCAGGTTTAGTCTTCCTTGTTTCCATAGAAGCTAAATTATGAACTCAATGAGACAAAAAACAGAAGGAATCACTGAGGAGCACTTCTGGACCTAGTCAGAGGTATGAGCAGGGCCACTGGAATTATGCGACTGTTTGGCTGCACCGACTTTCGCACAATTATACATTTTCCGCATTAGCCACATAATCCATCATCTGCTGCCTAATCTGCAGATTTGAACAAAAAAGCCTTGTTTCTAGCTCAAACGGCTCAAACGTTACCAAAAATGAAGCAACAAGTGTTACAGCGTGGTGGAAGGTGCTTTGCAAACCTAGAATGGTCACCTGTTACTTATTGCTAAATGTGGGTGTTAAATTGGTACTAATGGTGTGCAAACCACTCTTGCTTCTTTCTGCGCCTCTCTTGCCACTTTCTGCACTTCTTTTGCCTCTTTCTTCTCATCTCTTCCACTTTCTGTACCTCTCTTGCCTCTTTCTGCACCCTTCGTGCCTCTTTCTGCACCTCTGTTGCTTCTTTCTGTACTTCTCTTCCTTCTTTCTGCACCCCTCGTGCCTCTTTCTGCATCCTTCTTCCCTTTTCCGGCACGTCTCTTGGTTCTTTTTGCACTGCTCTTGCCTCTTTCTGCACCCTTGTTGCCTCCTTCTGTACCTCTGTTGTTTCTTACTGCACTGCTCTTGCGTCTTTCTGCACCTTTCTTGCAAATTTCTGCACCCCTCTTCTCTCTTTCTCCACCCCTGTTCCCTTTTTCTGCACCTCTTCTGTCTGTTTCTGCACCCTGTTGCTTCTTTCAGCAATTCTCTTGCCTCTTTCTGCACTTCTCTTGCCTGTTTCTGCACCTCTCTTGCCTCTTTCTGCACCTCTCTTGCCTCTTTCTGCACCTCACTTGTTTCTTTCTGCACCCCTGTTGCCTCTTTCTGCACCCCTCTTCCCTCTTTGTGCAACTCTCTTGCCACTTTCGGCACCCCTCTTCTCTCTTTCTACACCCCTGTTCCCTCTTTCTGCACCTCTTCTGCCTGTTTCTGCATCTCTGCTGCCTCTTTCTGAATTTCTCTTGCCTCTTTCTGCACCCCTCTTGCCTCTTTCTGCACCTCTGTTGGTTCTTTCTGCACTGCTCTTGCTTCTTTCTGCACCTCTGTTGTTTCTTTCTGCATTTCTCTTGCTTTTTTCTACATCTCTCATGCGTCTTTCTGCACCCCACTTGCCTCTTTCTCCACCCTTCTTCCCTCTTTGTGCACCTCTCTTGCCTCTTTCTGCACCTCTCTTGCCTCTTTCTGCACCCCTCTAGCCTCTTTCTGCACCCCTCTAGCCTCTTTCCGCATCTCTTTTGCTTGTATCTGCTCTTCTTGTGCCTCTTTCTGTACCCCTCTTACCTCCTTCTGCACCTCTGTTGTTTTTTACTGCACTGCTCTTGCTTCTTTCTGCACCTCTCTTGCAAATTTCTGCACCAATCTTGCCAGTTTCGGCACCTCTCTTCTCTCTTTCTGCACCTCTGTTCCCTCTTTCTGCACCACTTCTGCCCGTTTCTGCACCTCTGCTGCCTCTTTCTGAACTTCTCTTGTCTCTTTCTGCACAACTGTTGCTTCTTTCTGCACATCTCTTGCCTCTTTCTGCAACCCTCTTCCCTCTTGCTGCTGCACCTCTGTTGCTTCTTTCTGTACTTGTCTTGCCTCTTTCTGCACCTCTCTTGCCTCTTTCTGCACACACAGGGCTACTTTTAAACTGACCTCAGGCTCAGCAGTGCACACATGCAAGTGCAGAAAAGGGCTGCTGGCCTCTAAACTGCCAAGCCCTATTATTTGCTAGGGACTTAGAGGTAGTTTTAATCCCCCTGCCCTATTATGTACTAGGGCCTCACAAGGGAGGTAATGCCAACCACAGGGGTACCCAACCCATAGTGTACCCTAGTGTATGTAGGTGTTTTCACTGTATTCTAAGTGTCGTTCAGCCTAGCACTGGCTCTGGGCCTGGTTAGGCAGAGCCCAGTGTCAGTCAGAGTCAATTACCACCTGTACCAGTCAGCAAAAAGTTGGGGGGTGCCAAGGGCACAGGATGACTTTGCAACAAGGCCTCTTTCTGCACCTCTGTTGGTTCTTTTTGCATATCTCTTGCTTCTTTCTGCAACTTTCTTCCTCTTTTTGGACTTCTGTTGCCTCTTTCTGCATTTCTCTTGCTCCTTTCTGCGCCTTTCTTCCTCTTTCTGCACATATCCTACCTCTGTAGGCATAGTTAGAAATTAGCATTTAAAAAACCTTAGAAATTCACAGAAAAAACCACAGGTTTCAGGGATGTTATAGTTAGAAATTAGCATTTAAAAAACCTTAGAAATTCACTGAAAAAACCACAGGTTTCAGGGACGTTATAGTTAGTTGGACATTTTGTAGTGTGGTTTGTGGCCTCATTGTCTACGTTACTAAGTTATCTTAGGCCTGGCTGCCATGATGCCTTTTTTGCACATGTTACTCTGTGACTTTGTTTTTCTAGACTCTGCTTGTGCCCGGCTATATTAGAACTGTCTGCCTTTTTGTTTTTCACCTTTTCTCATGTTCCCTGTGGGTTTCGTCTGCACACCATGTACAAGGTCGAAAAACAACGTCCCTTGTTATTGCTGATCTGGTCAGCCCCTCGCACTTAGACATAACACGAAATACAGCTGCACTGGAGAAATTCGTGTGCTTTTAATATTGTGATCTCCCTGTTGGTGGCACTTGGAGAAAGACCTTTCCAGGGAGAAGAGCTGTGCTTGTCTGATGATGTAAACCCTGCATCTAGATATTGAGGTATGGGGGTCCGCCTGACAAAGCCCAGAGGTCTTCTATTTTTATAATAAACTAGTTACTAGCACGGGGAGGGTGGTAAGGCCATTTAGCCCTATATCCACTTTCTTTATAAAATGCTGTCCCCGTTTGTATTCTATGGAATTGTAACCATGCTTATTATTTTATCGTTATGCATTATGCTGATAGTACTGGCACGTGTACTTTATCTTAGAGCACGATAGTTGAAATAAACATTTTAAACTATACTGTGTCTCTTATTACGCACGTTGTGGACAAGTATGAGTGAGTGATGAAAGAGTGTTCTTGCTCCCGCGAGTCCTGAGAGAGAGCGAGACCGTGTTCTGGGTTGTCTAATCATTGATAGCATCGCTGTAGTACGGAGAACGAATGAGACGCTAAAGCTAGTCGGATTGGGATTGTGGGTACTAAGTTGCATGGTTGGTTCACCACTATACACCGAGGTCCTATTATCCTGTGCATAGCTCTGTATATGTGCAGAATCCCCGCAACCTGGCGCCACCAACGTGGGGCTTCTTATCTGCGAGACGCTTGAGTAGTGCTTGTGCTTGTCCACAATAACCTTCGCTTACGCTTCCGGAAACGTATGTGAGGGTGATACCTCCTATATTGATGTTTTTATAGGTTCTTTGAAGCTTGAAGTTATTAAAAGGTGTTTATGTTAACCCTGTATTGCGCTGCCTCACACTAGGTTGTCGATCATTCCTGGTCTTAATGGAGAATATAAATATACCGGCACATAGCCGTGCGGCGCTCCGGGCTCATTTACTGGCTTATGGAGTGCCTGACGCGGGTGTCGCTCTCATCTTTGTGGTGCAGGCTGACCCGGCTCACCACTTTGAGGTGTTTTACTCTTGGGTCACTTTTCCGGCGGTGGAAGGAGCTGACAATTTGTTTCATGTTTACGCACCCACTGCCTTACCCAATGCTTATCGGCCTTATCAGGCTCTTGAAGTACCACTTACGGCATGGCAACACCATATTTGGTTTAATGGTGCCCTCCCACATCCGGTTACCCCGGTTCGTTTAGGCCCCTTATCGATAGAGGGGGCCACTTGGCCAGTCTTGGCCGGGTATACCCCACATCCGCATTATTTGACGCTTGCGGTTGATGAACTGCGCGCATTGCATACGTCTTTAATCCGCGTGCACAGAGCTTTGGTACAATATGTTACAGGCAACGTCCAGGGGGCCCCTCCTGGAGTTGCGGCGCATCCAGCTGGACCGGGCGGTGTAACCATAAGTCCCGTCATGGTTAATTCGGTGATGGGCAAGCGCCCACAAAGCCTTATTGGCTTGCAGAAAAATTTGACCAGCTGGAGGCTGTTTTTCCGAATACTTCTCCTGTGGAAAAACACAGGATTTTGGCGATTAGTTTGCCGAAAGACTTAATTCCCGAGTTGGCGGAATGCAACAACTGGGGCAAGGTATTCGCAGCAGTGTATGCAAAGTGTTTCGGCACTCCTTCCATGACGGTTCTCCCCTCTGTAATTAAACGGGTGCAGGATGAACATGGCCCTGAAGCGGCTGTGGAATTGGGGATGAGACTGGTGGGAGTGTTCGATGTAGTGGCTGATCTAATCCTTGCGAACGTCAAGGGTGATGCAGTCAACTTTCAAGTCGCTAATGCTTTGGCTTTGGTCCCGGAACCAGACAAGCCACGCGAATTACCGAAAATTATTGCACAGGCTTATAAAGCCATTGGCCGCAATAGTTTGGGGGTTAAGCCTTTTGCTAAAATGCAGACTCAATCACACCCACAACAAAAAACTCAGTCTGAGAAAGATGAGAAACCGTTTTTTACTAAAAAGAACTGGAGGTTGAAAAAACAGGGTAAGCAACAATCAAAACCAGGATCGCGTGCCGCATCCCCGGTTTCCATATCTTCTGAACGCACTTATGATTTGCGCGACAGAGCGAGAATTAAATCTCCAGATAGATTTCAAGCCCCTGACCCGCGTTCTCCTCGTTCTTCACAGGCACCATCGACCTCCCAGACTGGTGGAGGAGATCGCCAGGATAGAGGCAGGGGTCGTGAGGCCCCACAGGGACGAGACCAACCTCGACAACCAGGCCGAGGGAAACCAGAAGAATTTCCACGTTCTCGCCCACAGTTTCAGAAGAAAAAAGTTGCAGCATTAACAGCGAGGTATGCCACAGACGGTGAGAACGAGACTCCTGAATTGGACGTGGGCAGTGACGCTGCTAGACAGTGCCGCGGAAGTTACCATAGTGCGGGAGGCACTGCATCCTCATGTGGAGGCGACAGCAACTGATACATTCATTACTGTCGAGACAGCTGACACCCGAGTGGCACCCCCTGACAGACTAATTAATATTGTCATTCAAATTGAAGGCGACATTGAGCGTGTTATTAAAGGGATTTTTGGGGAAAATCTGACCTCTTCTTACGACATTTTGTTGGCGGAGGCGGATTGGCCGCCCCCATTCGTACTTGCTGCTCGTAGGGGGGAGGAGGTCATCCTTCCGAGCTTTTCTCGTCATGTCCCCAAGGACAAAGCGGAGGCTCTCGCAGCTGAATGGGCTGGGGCCCTGGCTCCGGCGCTATACCGTAACCACATGGGCTGGAATGAAGATTCTCCACCCCATGATATACCATTGCGGTCTCTGCCACAGCCCCAACCCCAATATCCCATCCGGCGGGAAGCTAAAGGTCCCGTTTCAGACATTCTGACACAGTTAGAATATCAAGGAGTAATTGAAACATGCGTATCACCAATGAATAATCCCCTTTTTGCGGTTTCTAAACCCGATGGGTCGTACCGTTTAGTTTTGGATTACCGACATTTGAACTCTCATTGTCGGACCTTTGCGGTACAGAACACCCACAGTTCTGCGCTAGTAGACAGTCTTGTTCGCAAAAAATATAAAACGACACTTGACCTATCCAATGGATTTTACACGCATAATTTGTCCCCGGAGTGCAGCCAATGGAGTGCTTTCACTTCCGGTGGAAAACAATTTAAATTTTGGCGTTTGCCCATGGGCTACAAGAACAGCCCGGGAGTCTTCGCCGCCCGTGTTGTCTCTTTGTTGGACAGCATAGACCCAGATGCGTGTTCGTACGTCGACGATATCTATTTGACAGAAGACGAATTATGGCCGCATCTTTCCCGTGTGGACCGCATTATTCTTGAATTTGCGATCCTAGGATACAAATTTAATTATGCCAAATCGCACATCGCAGAATTCATTGTTTTGTTTTTGGGCTATGAGCTCAACAATGAAGGTAGGGGCTTGGCTCCCCATTTCTTGGAGAAGTGCGCACTTTTGCGCCTCCAACCACCCTGAAGAAGCTTCAGTCTTTACTGGGGTTTCTGAACTTCGGGCGTTCTTACATTCCCGAATATGCCCAGCGTATCAAGCCTCTCTATGCCTTGATACAACCTAACTTTTCGAAGTCATGCTGGCTTCCTGAGCATTCCTCTATACTGCAATCTCTGCAGTCTGATCTACTCGAATCTAAGTTCTTGTTGACTCGTGATAACCACACAAACCTGGTGATTAGAATTGTGCCAGGGGCAGTGGGTTTCACGTACTTAAAGTTTAACGAAGGTGACACAGTCCCTATTGCATACAAGTCGCATCTTTACACTTCAGCGGAGTTGCGCTTTTCCTCTGTGGAGAAAGTTTTGACTGCAATGCAAATGGTGATTCTTAAAGAACCGGCACTGGCCCAGGGAAAACACATTTTGGTGGTAACACCGTATCCTGCCCTTGAGGCAGTGACGAAGGCGAGTGTACCGAACTCTAAGGCTTTGCACCCCCGTTGGATACAATGGGCTACATCTCTGACATCCTCAGATGTCACTTTCATTTTTGATTCCTCTCTTCAGACACAGGAGTTCTTACAGTATGAATTTCTTCATCCTCCTCCTCTGTCTTTGCTGCTGCTTGAGGAGTACAAATGTATCATTTACACCGATGGTTCGGCGCAACCGGCCATGGGTTCTAGGCATGCTTATTCCGCACTGTGTACTATTGTTGCAGGTACTATGGTGAACGGTGAGTTCAAATCGAGTGTGGTGCACACACAGGCACTAGGAGACAGTACCGCACAATTGGCCGAGCTGCGTGCTTTGGTGCTCGCACTTGAGTTCGCGAATCCAGATGTGACGACTCTTATTGTATGCGACTCTTACTACTGTGTTCAATCCTTCAATGACAACTTATTCTTTTGGTCTCAAAACGACTATAGAGATGCTAAAGGCAGCTCAATTAAGCATAAAATGCTTTGGGTTCGAGTGGCAGATCTTAAAAAACGTCTGCCTCTCACACAGGTGATTCACACTCTTGGCCACCAGCGTGTGGGCGCACACGCGGTCGGTAACAGTTTGGCAGATGAAGCTGCCAAATCCGCAGTAGCCACGTGCTCAGTAGCAGCAGTTACAAGATCCATGACAAAAATAGATAATGAGATTTTGGCAGCTATTGCTGCAACAAAGGAAGGTGCTAATTACCCACGGGGTTTCCCTTCCAAGTACTCTTATCACTTAAGTCCCGAACAGGTTCCTTAGGTAAGAATTCCAGACGTCCCAACGCGGACCGCAGCACTTCCTTGATAACGGCCGCACACGAAGGCTTGGCTTCGGCCCATGCTGGCGTGTCTGCGACTGTTTCCATCTTGCAGCAGCGTTACTGGTGGCGTGGTTTATATAAACAAACCCGTACATATGTGCTTTCTTGTGACGTTTGTCAGCAAATTAAGCCTTCTACAGTTACACGACCACCACAAACACAGCTCTGCATTTCTAACAAACCTTTTGGGTGTGTTTACCTGGATCACTGCGGTCCATTTTCTTCTGACACTGCATACAAATACATCTTAGTTGCAGTAGACTCGTGCACACGTTTCATCTGGGTTTGGCCACAACGAAGTGCTGACGCTCGAAATGTCATTAGGGATTTGCGTGTCTTTGTGGGAATTTTTGCCTGTGGCACCTTCCATTCCGACCAAGGTCCAGCGTTCGCCTCTAAGGCGAACAAGGACGCAATGAGGTCACTGGGGGTGCGGGTGCAATTTTCGTCTCCATATAGACCTGAGGGCAATTCGATTGTGGAGCGAATGAGCCGTGACTTAAAGCAATCCTTGACAGCTAGAGTCTTAGGTACTGGCAGGAACTGGCTGGCCCACTTGTATGGCATGCAACATGCACTTAATAATCTCCCTAGAAGATCTCTGGGTTGGCGGACCCCATACGAAATGCTCTTTGGCATACAAATGTTTGTGCCAGACCTTGATGGTCTAGACATGGCGGCGCATGCCGCAATCTTTGACGTAGATAATCATTCTACTATGTTGCAGGACTTACAAGAGACCCGTGACAAACTTGCAAACGAACATTTACCTTCAGCCACAGACGCTGCGCTGCAGATTCCGGTTGCCGGCTGGCTTCCGAAGGTTGGAGATCTGGTCTGAGAGAAGGTGGAGAACAAGAAAGAATTTGACCCCTCTTATCGTGCACTGGTTCCTGTCCTTGGCTTGAAGGGTACTCGTACAGTCATTTTACCACCGCTTCCTGGTCGCAAAGACAACAGATACATCTCAGTGGACAATGTCAAGCTACAACATCTGGTCGATCCTGAATAGCGTGACACCTGCGGTATCATGTCCAGCCATTTCAAGGACTCCTGTTTGTGGCCCTACACCTTACACAGACACTGATGTTGCCATTGAGATGGTCGATTTGCCTGATCGTCTGCTCGACTGCCCGGATTCCTCCTGCAACGAGGAGACCGCGTATGCATACCCCGCAAACGAGTCGGTGGCTCATTTACCTACAACACCACTGAGCCCAACCCGTTTTTCCTTTGATTCGGCTTCCACCTCATCACTTATTCCGTCCAGCTTCAGTATTTTTATATCCTGGTTCAGAGACAATTTTTTGGTCCCACCATGGACATACATCTGGTTGGTACTATTCCTGATTTTCCTGTTCATGTCCATTGGCTTTGTGACAGTTTTTTCTTGCTCATCAATGGTCACTATTTACCAGAACGCTCTGCGGTGAACTGTGTCGCTGGAACTTTGGCTCCGCATTCTTCCTCTCACATCATGAAGCGTGACCACACATTTGTGAACATTTCAGCTTTCCCAGTCGCTGATGGCATCGTATGGGATGCGGTAAATTTCCAAATTCATGGACCAACCGAGATTATTAATGTACCGAATGTCCTCCGTGTTTCCATGGGTGATGTGGTGAAAAGTAATGTTCATTCTGACGATTGGGATGTGCATGCCATTAACTCGTTATTCTCTGATTTGAAATATTATGCTGCTTTTAATGCTGAAGATTTGTACTTAAATTCTGCAAGTTATGCTGATTTATATTGATACCAGCGTTGGGGCAACCATTTTCTCCATAAACCAAGTACACTTCGGGGTACTTTTAATTACACACAATGGGAACATTGTCCGACCCCTTTGCCAGGTAGCTCCCAAACACTTAAAAGTAAATTTACTTACTTTACAGACTTTGATAGATCAAACCCTGGGTCCTATTATTTTAAATTGAACACTTCGTCCGCTCAGAAGGTCATGTTGACCCACACCAAATTGCTATATTCGAGTTCCTTTTTGAATGAATTAGCCGTGGGTGGTTATGAGCACTGGCAGGACACCATTGACTTAAAATCTATTTGGGGCACCAAATCATGGCAGGTACGCGGTACGGAAGCCTTACACCGTGCTTGCCTAATCCCGGCCCAGATTTTATTTTTAAATAGTACTATCTTTCAAACAACCTGTTGGGGTTTGGCTACTTCCAAACAATTGAATGCACCCTCCATTCCCCTATTGTCTTCCACTCCCAACGAGAGCTTGCATTTCAATATTTCCCTGGCCAATTTGCAAGCTTTGTTTCAAAACAATTTGTTTAATATCTCTACGTTTGTTCAGTCACCCTGGTTGGCTTGGCCCATAGCATCGAATGCCTGCCAACTACGTTTTCATGACACTGCTCCTGGTTACAAACAGGATAGGCCAGATCCAAGGTTTTCTGCCTCTCGCACGGTTACAACATATTCTGTTGGTAAATTATGTAAACAGTGGTTGCAGCACGCTTCATTAGATTCTGTAAAACAACATTTATCCCTCCTATCAGGCAACATTGATCTGTCCGATTTTGTTCTAGGGCCTCGAGGTCCTAGACCTAAAAGATTTATTTATGAGACTTACAATGAACTCTAGAAGCTTTCGCAAATTGAAGCTGCTTCCCGTTTACGGGAAATCGATCAGGCAAATCTAGAAAAAGTGCTTGCTGTTGTCGACAATAGTATTAATACCCTGTCTTCCCGCATTTACACATTAGAAAATATTGTTTCCTCTGTTGTTGATATTGTACAGGATGATGTGTCTGTGTTATATCATGGTCAGAATCAATTGCGTTCTGTAATGCAGTTTGCATGGACGTTGCAGACGTTGAAAATGGGCAAAGTTCCATGGCAGTTTTTAAACACGTCTGCCTTGTTCTTGCCTTTTAATTTAACTGACAAACAGCAATTCATGTCCATAAAAGATGCAACATGCACTCTCTTACATATCGAAAAGATAGAGCCGTTACCATTCTCGGTGGCGGAGACTGACTCTGCTGTGTGGCTAGTCCACAGGGTTATCGCTTTCCCTTTTTCTTTATTTGAGTTCAGCTCATGCATGAAACATTATCCTGTTGGCCGTTTTCAGCCTTTAGGCAGTGCCTTCTTGCATGAACTTTAGTCCCTGCCTTTCATATACAGATGCCTTAGGGACGGAAAGGAGGTCTTTCTCACAGGAGAGTCCTGCGATTCTACAGTGGGTCATTCCCTAATTTGTAAAAACATTAAATTGCACAGAGCTTGTAATGTTTCGGCTCCGAATATTGCTTGTGTTTTGAAGGGCATTCCGGCTCCTGTTATATCACCTACTTTCACTGTGCTTGCAAATGGTAGTTATCTGCTTCTGAATAATCAGGACTGCTGTGGGATGCAGGCAGGCATCCCCTACATTGTAACGTTTTCGCACCGCGTTGTGTGCTGCAAAAATGTGCTTTTTCCACCCCCGCACAACACGATAGATAGTTCCATTTGGCCTTCCATACCAACTTTGAAGGCGGATTTCAATAAATTGAGCAGAATAAAGGCGCTATTATTGAACCAGGAGGTTATGCTCACTTCCGCACGGGAGACCTTCGTCCTCCAGGTGGCTAGTACCCACAGTGAGATACAGGCTCTTTTGAACACAAACCTCCCACAACATTTCGGTGAACTGATTCACCGCGTTTTCAATGCTTCTAATACCGAAAGTCTTGTGCACTTTTTTAAAGTTGTGGGCTCTGGCCTTGTTACCTCCTTTCAAACTATATTTGGTGTAATTCCGGCTTTTATTCATTCTATTTTTTCCAGCGTCTTTGGCGGCTTCCCATTGCTCCTAGCCTTAGCTGCTGGAATATTACTTTTAATTTGTTTGCTGCACAATGGCTGCACTTCCTGGGGGCCTCCTCGACCAAGGTCGACTCCGGATGCTCCGTGAACGCATGCTCATCAGCTTCGGCATCTTACCACTGGCGACACTTGGTGTGTCCTATAGACTTTCTTTTCGCTTTGCGTTTTTCACTTGCGTGCAACCTGTGATGTCATGTTTACGATGTCCTTTCTCTTGGTCCTTGGATGTTTACCTCTCCAATACGTCTCTGTCGGACCCGGATTTTGGCCAGTTGATGGGCCCCTTAGTGGCCCATGAACAGGACTGTTCCGGCACCGGATTAATGGCGCAAGCGGCTGCACTTGGAGTCTTGGCGCAATGGGATATCTGGGTGGCTGCTCAGAATCTCCTACAACGAAGTTATATTGAGTATCACGCAAGTTGTCCCGCATTGCTGATTGCTGCTCCCTATTATGAGGAACATGAATGCAGTTTTGACTTGTTAAACTGGATGGCATCTCTTTTTTCAGACGACACCAATGATGTCCTCTTGGAAGGTGTGGCAGTTTTCTGCACCTACACTCTATTGGATTAGGGGCCTTCGCTTTCAGCGATTTGCATCTCTGGGATTTTTTTGTTCTGACTTTTTTCTATTTTTTCACTGTCCTTCATGGGGACTTTTCATACATAGACGTTTACATTCTGCTCCATCTATTTGAACTCTGTTTTCGTCCTATGTCTTGGCCAATGGACTGACCAGGGGAGGGTGTAGTGTGGTTTGTGGCCTCATTGTCTACGTTGCTAAGTTAGCTTAGGCCTGGCTGCCATGATGCCTTTTTTGCACATGTTACTCTGTGACTTTGTTTTTCTAGACTCTGCTTGTGCCCGGCTATATTAGAACTGTATGCCTTTTTGTTTTTCACCTTTTCTCATGTTCCCTGTGGGTTTCATCTGCACACCATGTACAAGGTCGAAAAACAACGTCCTTGTTATTGCTGATCTGGTCAGCCTCTCGCACTTAGACATAACACGAAATACAGCTGCAATGGAGAAATTCGTGTGCTTTTAATATTGTGATCTCCCTGTTGGTGGCACTTGGAGAAAAACCTTTCCAGGAGAAGAGCTGTGCTTGTCTGATGATGTAAACCTTGCATCTAGATATTGAGGTATGGGGGTCCACCTGACAAAGACCAGAGGTCTTCTATTTTTATAATAAACTAGTTACTAGCACGGGGAGGGTGGTAAGGCCATTTAGCCCTATATCCACTTTCTTTATAAAATGCTGTCCCCGTTTGTATTCTATGGAATTGTAACTATGCTTATTATTTCATCGTTATGCATTATGCTGCTAGTACTGGCACGTGTACTTTATCTTAGAGCACGATAGTTGAAATAAACATTTTAAACTATACTGTGTCTCTTATTACGCACGTTGTGAACAAGTATGAGTGAGTGATGAAAGAGTGTTCTTGCTCCCGCGAGTCCTGAGAGAGAGAGACCGTGTTCTGGGTTGTCTAATCATTGGTAGCTTCGCTGTAGTACGGAGAACGAATGAGACGCTAAAGCTAGTCGGATTGGGATTGTGGGTACTAAGGTGCATGGTTGGTTCACCACTATACACCGAGGTCCTATTATCCTGTGCATAGCTCTGTATATCCGCAACAATTTCACTCGTACAAAACCAGAGAAATTCGGCCGTTATAGTTAGTTGAGCTAACTATAACTCGAGAAAATACCTATCTGTAGACTTTAATGCCTATTGACTTTAACGTTTGGTATTCACAATCAATATGTCAGACCTACAATATACAGTCAGGACTATAGCTTTTGTCATTGGCTTGTCACCATAACCAAATCATACCTACTCTGTTGGGCATAAGCTTTACCTCAAGGCAACCAGCAGGTACACCATAATACAATTGCTAATATATGTAAAATTACAATTGTCAAAACAATATAAAATTAATCGTAAAAGAGCTTAATAAGCATTATTGTAGTGCAAATACATCGTCATGGTTTGTTTGGGTGGGCCACGAACGCCATAACCCTTGCCAGCTACGCAAATCTGTGAGATTACATGTTACAAAATACCTGCCTACAGGCTTTAGCACAGTATAATAACATTCCATCCTTGGGCTCATATTGCATTTAACAAATATTTTTCGCAATATGTAAATCAGGCCTCCTGGCTTTGTCATAACTTTTAATAATAAACACATCACACCTATAGAATTTGGCAAAACCTTTTCTAACAAAAGGCAAAGGGCTACACTATTTACCAGTGACTTGACACCATAACCAACACAGGCCTATTCAAGTGCACATAAACTGGTAACTATCATGGGCACTGCTATAAAATTACAAATGTGTAGACAAATACAGTTTTCAAAACAATGCAGAGCGCCTCTCGAAAGTGCCTGTTGGAAAATGGCCCTCTCTGACGGGGTGCACAGACAAAATATCGATTTTTAAATATCGACCTACATTAATATCGAGTTTTAAATATCATAGGGACAGAATATCGACATCAAGAATATCGGTGACCAGAATATCGACCTGAAGGTAAGAAATATTGTTTTTGTTAATATCGAAGTTATTAATATCGATAGTAAAAATCTCGATGTTAATAATATCGATGTTTATGGTAGTGTTATGTATTTTAGTATGTATTTTATATGTATGTGTTCCACATGTTTTGTTATGTTTTGTATTATTTTTTAAATATATGTATTAATTGTTTAGAAGTTAGTAATTTTAAAAAAAGTAAATTTTGCGTTTTAGTACCGTAGCGGGTTGTGGGTTTATAGGGGAATAGGGTGGGAAGTAATTTAATTATAGTAAATTAATTCATAATTTTTAGAAATTATTAATTATTTTTAATTACATTTTGCATTTTAGTTCTGTAGCGGGTTGTGGATTCATAGGGGAATAGGGTGGGAAGTAATTTAATTGTAATTAAGTAATTATTAATTTTTATTTATTGTTATTGATATTTAATTTATTGTTAATTAATTATTAATTGGTAATTAATTTTTATTTGATTAATTGATAATTATATTAATTGTATACATTTTTTATTCGGGTGGGTTGTGGGTTTATAGGGGAATAGGGTGGGAAGTAAATTAATTATAATAAAGTAATTAATAATTTTTATTTTTTGGTATTGCTAATTAATTTATTGTTTATTAATTATGAATTGGTAATTAATTTTTATTAATTAATTAATTAATATATTAATTGTGTTAATTTAGTTTAGGAGCGGGTTGTGTGTTTATAGGGGAATAGGGTGGGAAGTAATTTATTATATTTAAGTAATCACTTATTAATATGTATTGGTATTGATAATTAATTTATTGTTAATTAATTATTAATTGGTAATTAATTATTATTAATTATTATTTATTGGTATTGATACTTACTTTATTGTTAATTAATTATTAATTGGTAATCAATTTTTATTAATTGATTAATTTCTAATTATATTAATTGTGTTACATTTTATGTGGAGTGGGTTTTGTGTTTATTGGGGAATAAGGTGGGAAGTAATTTAATGTTATTAAAGTAATTATTAATTTTCATTTATTGGTATTTATAATTAATTTATTGTTAATTTATTAATAAATCATTATTTAATTAAAACCATTATTTAATTGATAAGTATGTTATTTTTTACCCCTACGCTATCCAACACTTTCCCTACTGTTGCACTCTCTGGAGTGGGAATAGTAATTTTTACCCCTACGCTATCCAACACTTTCCCTACTGTTGCACTCTCTGGAGTTGGAATAGTAATTTTTACCCCTACGCTATCCAACACTTTCCCTACTGTTGCACTCTCTGGAGTGGGAATAGTAATTTTTACCCCTACGCTATCCAACTCTTTCCCTACACTAGCACTCTCTGGAGTTGGAATAGTAATTTTTACCCCTACTCTATCCAACACTTTCTGTACTGTTGCACTTTCTGGAGTTAGAATAGCAATTATAACCCCTACGCTATCCAACACTTTCCCTACTGTTGCACTCTCTGGAGTGGGAATAGTCCTTTTTACCTCTACGCTTTCCAACACTTTCCCTACTGTTGCACTCACTGGAGTGGGAATAGTAATTTTTACCCCTACGCTATCCAACACTTTCCCTACTGTTGCACTTACTGGAGTGGGAATAGTAATTATAACCCTTTCGCTATCCAACACTTTCCCTACTGTTGCACTCTCTGGAGTGTGAATAGTAATTTTTACCCCTACGCTATCCAACACTTTCCCTACTGTTGCACTCTCTGGAGTGGGAATAGTAATGTTTACCCCTATGCTATCCAACACTTTCCCTACTGTTGAACTCTCTGGAGTTGGAATAGTAATTTTTACCCCTACTCTTTCCAACACTTTCTCTACTGTTGCACTTTCTGGAGTTAGAATAGCAATTATAACCCCTACGCTATCCAACACATTCCCTACTGTTGCACTCTCTGGAGTGGGAATAGTAATTTTTACCTCTACGCTATCCAACACTTTCCCTACCGTTGCACTCACTGGAGTGGGAATAGTCATTTTTACCACTACGCTATCCAACACTTTCCCTACTGTTGCACTTACTGGACTGGGAATAGTAATTTTAACCCTTTCACTATCCAACACTTTCTCTACTGTTGCACTCTCTGGAGTGTGAATAGTAATTTTTACCCCTACGCTATCCAACACTTTCCCTACTGTTGAACTCTCTGGAGTTGGAATAGTAATTTTTACCCCTACTCTATCCAACACTTTCTCTACTGTTGCACTCTCTGGAGTTGGAATAGTAATTTTTACCCCTACGCTATCCAACACTTTCCCTACTGTTGCACTCTCTGGAGTGGGAATAGTAATTTTTACCCCTACGCTATCCAACACTTTCCCTACTGTTGAACTCTCTGGAGTTGGAATAGTAATTTTTACCCCTACTCTATCCAACACTTTCTCTACTGTTGCACTTTCTGGAGTTAGAATAGCAATTATAACCCCTACGCTACCCAACACTGCCCCTACTGTTGCACTCTCTGGAGTGGGAATAGTAATTTTTACCTCTACGCTATCCAACACTTTCCCTACCGTTGCACTCTCTGGAGTGGGAATAGTAATTTTTACCCCTACGCTATCCAACACTTTCCCTACTGTTGCACTCACCGGAGTGGGAATAGTAATTTTTACACTTACGCTATCCAACACTTTCCCTACTGTTGCACTCACTGGAGTGGGAATAGTAATTTTAATCCTTTCGCTATCCAACACTTTCCCTACTGTTGCACTCTCTGGAGTGGGAATAGTAATGTTTAGCCCTACGCTATCCAACACTTTCCCTAGTGTTGCACTCTCTGGAGTGGGAATAGCAATTTGTACCCCTACGCTATCCAACACTTTCCCTACTGTTGCACTCTCTGGAGTTGGAATAGTAATTTTTACCCCTACGCTATCCAATACTTTCCCTACTGTTGCACTCTTTGGAGTGGGAATCGTAATTTTTACCCCTACGCTATCCAACACTTTCCCTACTGTTGCACTCTTTGGAGTGGGAATAGTAATTATTTTCCCTCTGCTATCCAATATTTTTCTGTATTGTTTTACTTAATGTTGTGTATAATTTATTTTACAAAAATTAAAAATATTGTAATTTTTTTAATTTGTTAAATATATTTTTAAAATGTTTAATAATATTATTTTTGTATGTGTATGTCTGTATTTATAATTTATAAAATATTTTTAACAATTTATAAGTTATTAAAATAATTATTTATGAATATTGTTAAGTAAGTATATATATTATATTTTATATGTATATGTTTAATTTATTTTAACATTATATGTATGTTTTTATTTTTAAACATTTTAAAATAATTTTAACTATATTTCTTTTAATTATATGTATTATTTTCTTTATTTTACATTATTTTTTTAACATATTAAAAAAACGATATTTTTTACAACGATGTTTTTGACATCGATATTTTTTTTCGATATTTTTGTACTTTCCATGATGCAGATAGGATGTCGATATTCTTGACTTCGATATTTTTGTCACAATATTTTTGTACCTCGATATTTTTGAGGTCGATATTTTGTCAGTGATTCCTCTGACGGGTCACCCCAAACTTTTTGCCTTCTTCCTCCTATTTTTTTTACTTCGTTTTTGTGGACTTTAGGACTCTGAGCACTTTACACTGCTGACCAGTGCGAAAGTGCATGTTCTTCTCACCTAAAACATGGTGACATTGGTATATACCTGATAGACATATTTATTTTACCTGTAAGCCCCTTGTAAAGTGGTATAACATATACCTAGAGCTTCTAATCTAAATGCTACTAGAGGCCCTGCAGCACTGATTGTGCAACCCACACAAGTAGTCTTTCAAACCTATCTCAGGCCTGCCACTGCAGTGCCCGTGTGTGCAGTTTACTGCCACTTTGACTTGGCATTTAAAACTACTTGCCAAGCCTTGAAATCCCATTTTATTACAAATAAGTCACCCCTAGGGTAGACCCTAAGTAACCCTAAGGGCAGGGTGCTATGCAAGTAAAATGTAGGACATGTACCTTTATGTTTTGCATGTGCTAGTAGTGAAACACAGCCTATTATGTTTTTCACTACTGTGAGGCCTACCCCTCTCATAGGCCAGCATTGGGAATTCCTTAAAATACTTTAAAGCTGTAATTCCTGGCCAGAGAGGAGTAGCTTATACAGGTTTATTATGTGTGGAATGGTAATTATAAATCCCCCTTACTGGTGAAGTTGGATTTAACATTACTGTTTTAGAAATGCCACTTTTAGAAATTGGACATTCCTCTGTATTTACTGCTCTTTGTGCCTGACAGCCTGTCTCCAATACACACCTGGGTTGCGGGATAGCTTCACTTTGTGCATTCACTCTAGACAGCCACAAACACAGGAAGGAGAGGTTCATCTGCATTTGGAGCACTCATCTCCATTCTGATGGGTCTTCCTGGGCAGGTAAGGGTTGGGAGGGGCTGACACTTACACTTCAATAAGTAGTGCCCTGTCCACACACAAAGCGTAGATTTACGCCCCCAGAGTTAGCCTAGCAGACAGGACTGGCAAAAAGGGATCATTGTGCTCTTTAGAGAGTTATTTTGAAGTCACCTCCTAAATCAAAGGCACTTTTGGGTATAAGTACTGGGTCTCTGACCCCTAAAATCAGACACTTCTGGATCTTGAACTGAACCTGTCACAAGGACTGCTGTGCTGCTTAAAGGACTCAACTGGACTGCTTTTCTTGAAGGACTGTTTTTCTGGTTGTTGCCCTGCTGTCTGCTGCTCCCTGACTCTTCTGGAAGGCTACTGCCTTCCCTACAAGTGATCCCCAACAGCTTGCTGGCTTTTCTCCTGTTCCTCTTAAGTCTCAGGGCCATCAAAGTCTTCACCTGTTCACTACTGCCTTGGGACTCTGCTACCTATGAGTCGGGCCGCAGAATTTCAACAAACATCAGAGCATGCCTGATAAACATCTGGTGTTGCTAAAGATTGAACGCTTTGTTTTACTCAAAGCCAAAAGCCAAAAGACAAGCGCTCCACTCTGTAAGAGTCAGCGCGTCGCTCTGCGCGAGGTAGAAGCTCAATTCTGTGGAACCCAGCATTTTGCTCCCCCAACGACAAGCGGCCTGTGCTGTGAGGGCCCGTTCATCATGTTACAAAAATAATTGCCTCTGGGCTGTGAATCGAGCAAAATCAACACACACACCCTGCCTGACATGTTGCTGAGGTGACGTAGAGTTCACCAGTGACCTCAGCGCCACCTCAGCCTTTCAGGAAGAGAAACCAATGCTGTGTTTCCCCCATCAGCGGTCCACTAAGAAAACTCTACCACACAGGCCCCACCTACGAGGCCCGGAGATATCGCAGCAGCCCATCTTTGTGCCCCACACTCGGGCTCCTCATACTCAGTGGCTCTCCTACCAGGTACTGTGCTGCGAGACCTATAGGGGGCTGGTAGTCGACCTGTGCTCCTTTCGCAGGCGGCAGGAGTTGGAAGCTCCCCCCCCTCTGGTTGCAAGAGACCGGTCCTGAACTATTAATAACTTTTGAGCCCTGGTTGACCCATAGTACTTGGAGGAAGCCTAGCCCCGACCCACTGCTGGGGTCTTTTGTCATTTTCCCCAGAATAGCATGACTATCAACCATTGGCCAAATAGCGAAACCTGTGTGGAGCCTTTTTGTGGTGTATTCATTGTGTTACTGTGTGTTTGTGTTGCACAAATACTTCACACATTGCCTCTTTTTATAAGCCTGCCTGCTCTGCTCCAAGCTACCAGAGGGGGAGCACAGGTTATCTCAGTTGTGTATCTAGCTTACGCTGACTAGAGTGGTGGGTTCTACCTGGCCAAGGTGTATACCTTTGCCAACCAGAAACTCCATTTCTAACAGTGCCTAACAAGAATAATCAACGTGAAAACACCAGGGTTTGTCAGAATGGGTGGCCAACACCAAAACCCTTGCCTACTAGAGTAATCTGTAAGATTAAATGTAACCTCTAATATCTAAAATAATAATGTGAAATCAATCCATTGTTTAAGACCTACTAACTTTATCAAATGCTTTTCACAAAAAATAACTGGTAGGCCTACTGATTTGTCTTAACTTTTCATAATAAGCAGATCAGACCTCTGGTATAGGACATAACTTTTCCCAGTGCCTAATTTGTAAAATAATGAGAGCCGGTGCCCAAAGCTCTCCTCAGAAGCCCACGGCCCATGCAACTAAATGTCAATGTGAAAAATACCAAGACTTAGGGGTCGATTCCGATGTCGGCCGGAAGCACACCTAACAGTATTCGTCCGGAAAAAATACCAGCCGAATGCGTGTTTTCCGACCGACTCGAACACTTGTCCGAACGAACAAGTACGATGCGCATAACAGCCCGGATTCCGAGTGAGCCATACTTACCCAATCCAGCTCCTGTTCTCCGCCCGAGCCGGATCGTGTAAACGCCGAATCGAGTCGCACGGAAGCAAATACACAGCACCTTCCGGCCGGACTAGTACGATGCGTCTTCCGTACGCGCCGAACTCGTCGCTACGTTCGGCACGTTTGAGCATCCGGGAGAGCCGCACATAAGCTCCGATTCGCGCCACAAGTAGATCCACGGCTACGAGATGAACAAGCCAGCGACGAGTACGAGTCGAAGACACGCGAAACCCGAACGAGACGACCCAACCATGAATCCCATCGCGCAGGTCCTACCTATACTCTACATCTATTACCGGGACCGGTTCGGACGCGTACGGCGCAGACGGTAAGTCAAACTCCAACAATACAAACTAACTACAGGTACCCAAAATATGTCACACACACATAGGGATGCACAAATGACGTACACTAGCAACAGCACAATCATAGGGGTGGGATGGGCATCATCAATGCCAAACACACCCATAGGGGCCTGGATGCCTGCCACTACTACCATCCCCACTCATGGGGGGCTGGATGCCTACCACTAACACTACCCCCACTCATGGGGGGCTGGATGCCTGCCACTACTACCATCCCCACTCATGGGGGGCTGGATGCCTACCACTAACACCACCCCCACTCATGGGGGGCTGGATGCCTGCCACTACTACCATCCCCACTCATGGGGGGCTGGATGCCTACCACTAACACCACCCCCACTCATGGGGGGCTGGATGCCTGCCACTACCACCATCCCCACTCATGGGGGCTGGATGCCTACCACTAACACCACCCCCACTCATGGGGGCTGGATGCCTGCCACTACCACCACCCCTACTCAGGGGGCCTGGATGCCTATCACTCCTACCATCCCCACTCATGTGGGGCTGGATGCCTGCCACTACCACCATCCCCACTCATGGGGGGCTGGATGCCTACCACTAACACCACCCCCACTCATGGGGGGGCTGGATGCCTGCCACTACTACCATCCCCACTCATGGGGGGCTGGATGCCTACCACTAACACCACCCCCACTCATGGGGGCCTGGTTGCCTGCCACTACTACCATCCCCACTCATGGGGGGCTGGATGCCTACCACTAACACCACCCCCACTCATGGGGGGCTGGATGCCTGCCACTACCACCACCCCTACTCAGGGGGCCTGGATGCCTATCACTACTACCATCCCCACTCATGGGGGCTGGATGCCTATCACTACTACCATCCCCACTCATGGGGGCTGGATGCCTGCCACTACTACCATCCCCACTCATGGGGGGCTGGATGCCTACCACTAACACCACCCCCACTCATGGGGGGCTGGATGCCTGCCACTACCACCACCCCTACTCAGGGGGGCATGGATGCCTATCACTACTACCATCCCCACTCATGGGGGGCTGGATGCCTATCACTACTACCATCCCCACTCAGGGGGGCCTGGATGTCTATCACTACTACCATCCCCACTCATGGGGGGCTGGATGCCTGCCACTACCACCACCCCTACTCAATGCCTATCACTACTACCATCCCCACTCAGGGGGGGCTGGATGCCTGCCACTACCACCACCCCTACCCAGGGGGGCCTGGATGCCTATCACTACTACCATCCCCACTCATGGGGGGCTGGATGCCTATCACTACTACCATCCCCACTCAGGGGGGCCTGGATGCCTATCACTACTATCATCCCCACTCAGGGGGGGCTGGATGCCTGCCACTACCACCACCCCTACTCAGGGGGGCCTGGATGCCTATCACTACTACCATCCCCACTCATGGGGGGCTGGATGCCTACCACTACCACCACCCCCACTCATGGGGGGCTGGATGCCTGCCACTACCACCATCCCCACTCATGGGGGGCTGGATGCCTACCACTAACACCACCCCCACTCATGGGGGGCTGGATGCCTGCCACTACCACCACCCCTACTCAGGGGGGCCTGGATGCCTATCACTCCTACCATCCCCACTCATGTGGGGCTGGATGCCTGCCACTACCACCATCCCCACTCATGGGGGGCTGGATGCCTACCACTAACACCACCCCCACTCATGGGGGCTGGATGCCTGCCACTACTACCATCCCCACTCATGGGGGCTGGATGCTTACCACTAACACCACCCCCACTCATGGGGGGCTGGATGCCTGCCACTACCACCATCCCCACTCATGGGGGGCTGGATGCCTACCACTAACACCACCCCCACTCATGGGGGGCTGGATGCCTGCCACTACCACCACCCCTACTCAGGGGGGCCTGGATGCCTATCACTACTACCATCCCCACTCATGAGGGGCTGGATGCCTATCACTACTACCATCCCCACTCATGGGGGGCTGGATGCCTGCCACTACTACCATCCCCACTCATGGGGGGCTGGATGCCTACCACTAACACCACCCCCACTCATGGGGGGCTGGATGCCTGCCACTACCACCACCCCTACTCAGGGGGGCCTGGATGCCTATCACTCCTACCATCCCCACTCAGGGGAGGCTGGATGCCTGCCACTACCACCACCCCTACCCAGGGGGGCCTGGATGCCTATCACTACTACCATCCCCACTCATGGGGGGCTGGATGCCTATCACTACTACCATCCCCACTCAGGGGGGCCTGGATGCCTATCACTACTACCATCCCCACTCAGGGGGGGCTGGATGCCTGCCACTACCACCACCCCTACTCAGGGGGGCCTGGATGCCTATCACTACTACCATCCCCACTCAGGGGGGGCTGGATGCCTGCCACTACCACCACCCCTACCCAGGGGGGCCTGGATGCCTATCACTACTACCATCCCCACTCATGGGGGGCTGGATGCCTATCACTACTACCATCCCCACTCAGGGGGGCCTGGATGCCTATCACTACTACCATCCCCACTCAGGGGGGGCTGGATGCCTGCCACTACCACCACCCCTACTCAGGGGGGCCTGGATGCCTATCACTACTACCATCCCCACTCATGGGGGGATGGATGCCTGCCACTACCACCACCCCTACTCAGGGGGGCCTGGATGCCTATCACTACTACCATCCCCACTCATGGGGGGCTGGATGCCTGCCATTACCACCAACCTTACTCAGGGGGGCCTGCATGCCTATCACTACTACCATCCCCACTCATGGGGGGCTGGATGCCTGCCACTACCACCACCCCTACTCAGGGGGGCCTGGATGCCTATCACTACTACCATCCCCACTCATGGGGGGCTGGATGCCTGCCATTACCACCACCCCTACTCAGGGGGGCCTGCATGCCTATCACTACTACCATCCCCACTCATGGGGGGCTGGATGCCTGCCACTACCACCACCCCTACTCAGGGGGGCCTGCATGCCTATCACTACTACCATCCCCACTCATGGGGGGCTGGATGCCTGCCACTACTACCATCCCCACTCATGGGGGCCTGGATGCCTATCACTACTACCATCCCCACTCAGGGGGGGCTGGATGCCTATCACTACTACCATCCCCACACAGGGGGGGCTGGATGCCTGCCACTACCACCACCCCTACTCATAGGACGGGTAATGCATGACACAACCAGCATACTCCCACATAAGGAATTACAGAAAATTACATCCACCCAAACAACATGACAAGCATGTGTAGTCTATGTCAAATGCCTAGAACACTGAACATGACAATGAACATACAATGTGACCCACTATCACATGTGTCACACATAAATGTGTGTGGCCTCCACAATACAAGCCGACCATGGCCACTGTGGCAATGGGGCCTAAAGCCCCATCACCACAGTCACCAAAAGGTAAGTGTGGGGTCCATGGCTGATGCACCTTTTGATCAGTGTGGCAATGGGGCCTAAAGCCCCATCACCACAGTCACCAAAAGGTAAGTGTGGGGTCCATGGCTGATGCACCTTTTGATCAGTGTGGCAATGGGGCCTAAAGCCCCATCACCACAGTCACCAAAAGGTAAGTGTGGGGTCCGTGGCTGATGCACCTTTTGATCAGTGTGGCAATGGGGCCTAAAGCACCATCACCACGGTGATCATAAGGTAAGTGTAGGCATGGTAAAAGCTGCCAAAGACAAACTGTATGGATGAATCCTGGTTACACAACAACTAAAACATCTGTGGCATAGTAGTGCTTGTGTCCCATTGAAACATAGATTGGGCGAGGCTAACAGTGCAGTGTCACAGAAACATCGTTTTGGCCATGTGCATACAAACATCACACATGGGGGACCACATTGTCAACATTCAGCCAATAACACAATGACAGAAGTGACCATCATGATGCTGACCCACATATCTGCACCAATGGACACACAAATGTTGATATCCTGTGGAGACTGTCGATGTCAGGTGAACAAATACCATACCATGGCAGCAATGGGACATACAAACCATGAACATTGTGCTGACTGATGACCTAGGCATCCCAGGGAGAGCAGGGGAAAACCACCAAACTACATACAGCCAATGGCACACTACAGAAATGCTAATGCAGTGATGCAAATGCACTAACACAAACAGGCAGACTCACACTGCATATCAAACACAACAGGTGATGGGGGTGTGTGCCAGTGTCCCCAGGCAACCACACAACCCTTGAGTAGGCCTGAATCCCAATTAGACAGATGTGTATACAGTGCCACACACAAGTAACTCATGGATTGGATTCCCCTAAGTGGGCAATCTGGCATTGTTAGATGAGAGGGAGCCCAAATTACACATGTCACACAAGCTTGTAGGAACATCAACTAACACAGCAAGAGACAGACCCACCACAGCACTACCCCCAGGGACCCCACATTGTGCTGACACTAGCCTGCATGACAATTCCACTGTGATGACAAAGGTAGATGTCATTCACACTGTGAACCACAGCCATGTGTTCTGAGCAACAAACTACCATCACACCTACACAAGCTCCAATCAATCAGCACGGCCTGCCAGCCAAGGCCAATATGGAGGTAGGGGTCTAGCCGTGCAACAACTCACATTTGCACACTCAACACCACACACCCTGATCTCCACCAATGTGCAGCAGTGAAGCTCACATGGACTGGTGACATTGCACATGCACCCATGACAATCCCAGGGGTGGTGGGGGAACTAAGGTGCAGAAACCCATCACACATGCCCACTCAACATGACTCGTCTATGTCTGACACACAGCACAGTACGCTGTACATGCGCATGATGTGAAATCCACAACAAACAATGGGATCCTGGCCATAGTCACACACCAACGAAGAAGCCAAGGTGACACACAAAGAACACACGTACACAACTTCCAACATTGCAGCTCTGACCCTGAGGAGTGGCAGCAGTCACACACACAACGTGTCACAATCACTGAAAGCTACCACAAACTCAAAATAACATTACTTGTGTAAACAACAAGTGCCAAGGGGAATCCTGAATGTGTCCCATCAGCGTTTGCCCACATCCCCAGCCCTGACAACAAAGACAATCTGGGATGAGAACCTCATGAACATTAGTTTGCCATGCACCCACATCACGGAGAAACCAGGTCCAAGATGCTGGATGAACACATACCAACTCTGCAAGCATCACAGACAGGAACATCCCTAGGGACACAGCCTGTGTATGAAAAGGGAAGGGAACATGCACAGACATGCACACACAACACACAACACGGGCACACGCAATGTCACCAGAATACACACTGCCATGAGGGCACTCCACTCCTGTGGAAGGTCCGCTGTGCCAAACCTTGTCTGTGCACGACTCAAACATGTCATCAGGACACTCCGTCAGTGAGTCAACAACTACAACACACAGAAGCCTCTGCTCACATCAGCCTGGGTACGGGAGTGTCACGTCAGTCATCTGCATACACCCAAAACACGTGGCAATCCAGTTGTACTGTATACACAGATGAGTCCTTCAACATTGATGTGCAAAACTGCATGTCCAGTGGAGATGGGCACACAGTCAGGGAAATTGGAACATTGAACAGTGGTAAGCCCACCAGATGTGCATCAGTGTAAGACAAATATGTTCATTTACGAATGCTAAACGTACATCCCTGTGTCAAATGCTGAACATCACACCCTCAGACTGCAGCAAAGGATGCCATAGATCCACACAACAACAGGACACATATCCCATGGACGACATGGAGACCATCACAGCAACACTTCATTTTCCTGATCTGAACACTATTACAACTGCAAATGCAGGATGCTACTCATCTACATCATGTACATCAAAAGCCAGTCCAAAAACACAGTCCCAACAGGATGATAAGTCTCAACTGGTCATCCATTGCTTGCCTGCACTGGTAGGGACAGGGGACATCCCCCTTGGAGGGGCATACAAGGGGCAGGCCAGGCACCGCAGGGACAGGATCAGGGGATGGCAGAGTGAGGCAGTGAAGGGGTGGTGGGTGCAGGAGTGTCACCGGCAACTGCAGTGGAGGTGTCTGACTCAGCGGGGGCCAGCACCACCGTGCTACACAAGACAGTTGGTGTGGGTGGTGCAACCACTGCAGTGGGCTGGTCTGATGAAGTGGACTGGGTCCCCACTGCAGTGCCCGAGTCAGACGGGGTGGTTGTGGACTCCACTGCAGTGCATAACTCCAAGGGAGTGGAAGGGAGGGCAGATGAGGTGGGCAGGACAGAGGGGGGACCCGGTCCCCACACCAGTGCCACTAACAGGCAGAGCGTCTGGGTTGGGGGTGGAAGAGCAAGTGGCAGGGGGAGGGCCTAAGCAGTCTGGGGATGCGGTATCGGTATGTGGGGGAACCTGGGGCAGGGTGTGGCGGGGGAACCTGTGGAGTGGTGGCCTGGGGGATGGAGGAGAGAGACTGGGTGGTGGAGCTGCGTGGTGGTGGTGATGGTGGGGTCTTGCTCTTCCTGGTCCGGGGGACCTCCTAATGGGGTCCTGTGTCTGCCTGCGCCTAGGGGAGGGTGTCCGGGGGCGAGGGGCACTCCCCTCTGTGTGGGTGGACTTCCTCTTCCCCCGGTATGCTGGATCAGCAGGATCGGAGGGGAAGAGGCCGAGGTCACACATGAAGATCTTCTTTGTAGGTGTGGTAGCAGGTGAGGCAAGGGAAGGGGTCTTGGAGGGAGAGGATTTGGAGGACTGCAGAGTGAATGTGGATGCCTGTGTGTGTGTGTGTTCCCCATCCCCTGTGTCTGTGGTATCAGTCCTCTGAGGATGCTTGTGTGCACATCTTGCCTTTCTCTTGGGTGTGTCTGTGCTGCTCGTGTCTGTGTGCTTGGGTGAATGTGCAGGTGTGCATGTGCTTTGGACAGGTAGGGTGGTAGGAAGTGTGGATGGGGCAGAGGTGGGAGGGGTGAGGGACTGTTGGAGGAGGGACACTGCTGCCGTCAGGGAGGAGTCCATGGACCCATTGCTCCTCTGTAGGGCAGACATACCCGTTGAGATGCCCTCCATGAACGACACCAGCTGTGTCAACAGAGTGGTGTGTGCATGGAGGACACTCAGCATTGCTGTCTGCCCTACATGGAGCTGCCGAAGGAGGTACACAGACTCCTCACTCAGGGCAGCAGGGGACACAGGGGCAGGGGTGCGGTGCCTGGCACGAAGGAGACACGCTCTCGAGCACGGGAGCCTCCACGGACCTCAGGAATGGGAGCCAATGGGAGGGCGGTGGTGGTGGTGGTGGCGGGGTCAGACAGAGTAGCTGGGGTGTGGTGGCTGCTGACACCCGCCTCCACAAGGGAGTCATCCTCCGAGCTGCTGTGGTCCTCAGCTGAGGTGGATGGTGCTGAGGACTCCTCGGTGTGGCTCCCCTCGCCCTCCGTGCCACTGGGTCCCTCTGACCACTCATCGGACGCTGACCCAGTCTGGCTCCGCTGCTCCTCCTGGTCCGTGGAGCTGTCCCCTCCTGTGGCCGTGGATGTATCTGTGAACAATTAGGGAAACTGACAAACATCAGTCACCTGCACTGACCGCACACACCACAGTAAATACAGCACATCACAGAGCAAGCCCTGGCATCTTTAGTTGAACATTGCCTAAAGTCCTCACACAGATTCGGGGAAGCCAATTGTCAGTCTGATGGTCAACCATGGGACTCACACCCCTCCTGCACTTGCACACATCTGTCTGGTGCCTGTCTGATGGTAAGACCCCAGTGTGGACACATGCACCATCTACACAGTTGTTGGACATTGCAGGGAACACGGTGCAGTATGTGAACATGCACACAACACATCTCTTGCCACTGAGTCAGTGCAGGTGTCCGGATAAAGGGATGGCCAGAGTCTAAATAGAAATGCATGTGATGCATACCAGCACCAGACACCATGATGCACCCATGTCCGGATAGTCAATGCCACAATGGGGTGCATGTTGCACATGTCACTCCCCTGCAGGATCAGTCCTAGGAAGTTTAATGCCATGACACAGGCATGCGTGCAAAGTCATACATCACTGTCTCCAGTCACATGGCCATGGCAGCCAGCCAACAACAGTCTGCACTGTGTCACAATCCTAGGACATGGGGAATGCAAGTTATGTAACTGACAAGTGCACATGTCCAGCCCCCATAAACCACATCATCAGAACTACTATTTGTCCACGTCATACCAATTGGACATATGGGGGACATGAAACACAACTCTCTGAACCAGAGCACCTCACAGTGTGCTGTGAATGATGAACATCTGCCTGAAAGTCACAGTCGCATACACCTGTCTGCACAGTCAAGTGATCAAACACCTATAAGTCACAGAAGTCTTGTCTCACATGGTCCAATAGCAGATGGCATGCTGACCCCTAACCGATAAACATCACAGGAGTCACGACAATGTAGTCACAGCACAACGACACAGAGGCAGACACCTGAGGGAACATTTCACTGAGCACAGCATGACAGCTGATACATGGGAGTGGGAGTACAGAGTGTATTGTATGCCCTGGAGTAGGCATGACTGTCCGGCTCCACCTGCAAGAGGGATGAGCCTTGGTCAGTAGGCAGGTGGCTAAGCATGTGTGACACACTTGACATACATACTCCTGAGGCCCAAACATTGTACCCACCCGCAGCATGGGGGTGTGCCAAATACCCCAGGGACATGTGGTGATTCTGATCTGCAAGTGGATCACATATCAAAGTTACACCCAGACTACATTGCATGACTCAGGCATTGTGTGAGCAATTGACCCACCCATGAAGGCAAACACAATATCACGGGAACAAAAGCTGTCACCCACCTTGAGCAAAGCAAAATGCAAGGACCCTGTACCCGAGTGACACAATTAACCTGAGCGTAAGGAGCACACCGGCCTATCAGATGGGTAGTGGCCATGTCACAATAGAGGGACATGGGTACTGGACAACAAGACTGATGTACTGGGGAAGTTTAACCACGCCAGAGGAGTGCACATAGCATGTTAGACAGAGTTCACAGTGCAGTATTTGACTTACCCCCTCCTTGCTGCTGTCTGCCCTTCAGCTGCCCATCCAGCTCCGGGAAGACCACCGGCAGGATCTGGAGCATGTGGGGGGTCAGGGTCCGGTGTCCGCCCCTCCTGCGAGGAGGCGACAGCTTCAGCTGGACCCTTGCGATCCTCCGGGTCCAGCCCCGAAGGTCCTGCCACCTCTTCTTGCACTTGCGGATCCGGCGCTTGTACACCCCTACGGATCTGACTGCCCGGACGATGGACAGCCAGATATCCTGCTTCTGATGGGCATCAACCTGTGAGGATGACAAAGTGAAAATGCCATTACTACACATGCAACATATCCGTGCATCACACAGTTGGAAATACATGTCTCAATCACAGGGGCATATGAAGTACACAGGCAGTGCAACGAGGGCTATGGACAGTTTGCCAGCAGTTACTACATGGTATCATTGCATGGGAAGTGAACCTTGTTTGAATGCACTGTTACTCCACTGTACCTGTTCAGTGCATGTGACTACACACTTTGGGGGTGCGAACTACTCAGTGAGCATGCTAGCCAGTGGTGTGCACACTGTAAATCCTGCTAGTCAGACAACATGCACAATTAGTAAGGCAGTGGACAGCACACTCACCTGCTCCCCTGGTGTCCCATACAGCTTGCTGTACTGTGGAAGGAGGTTGTCCAGCAGGGCCTGGTTCTCCTCATGGGTGAAGGCTGGGGCTCTCTCCACAGTACGTGCCATTGCAGTAGCCAGAGGATGCAGAGACAGCAGCAGTGTAGTGGCAGATGTCGTCCTGGAGCATGTAGTGCAGGCAAGTGAGCCCTCAGGGGAACAGCCAGCATTATATGTGTGCTGCAGAGGCAGATACTGTGCCATGTGTCCAAAGTGATAGGTCCAAGTCGTTTGCATCTTCTGAATCTGACCAATCCATGGAATTGCAGCACCAATACACGCCCACAGCATCCTTCAAAAATTGAACTTCATGACACCCATGAATTTGCAACATTGTTGTGGCTGGCCAACTGAATTCACTGCATCAGACTCGTTGGAGCTTCAAAAACGCGTCCGTTGCCATGCCAGGCCCCAGCCAATGCGTGCGCACCGATCGGACCATTGCTGTACAACGCGTACCCGCTCACATTCAATGCAATGGTCCGTGCAGGCACACCGATCGGACCATTGCTGTACAACGCGTACCCGCTCACATTCAATGCAATGGTCCGTGCGGGCACACCGATCGGACCATTGCTGTACAACGCGTACCCGCTCACATTCAATGCAATGGTCCGTGCGGGCACACCGATCGGACCAGTGCTGTACAACGCGTACCCGCTCACATTCAATGCAATGGTCCGTGCGGGCACACCGATTGGACCATTGCTGTACAATGCGTACCCGCGATACAACGCGTACCCGCTCACATTCAATGCAATGGTCCGTGCGGGCACACCGATCGGACCATTGCTGTACAACGTGTACCCGCGATACAACGCGTACCCGCTCACATTCAATGCAATGGTCCGTGCGGACACACCGATCCGACCATTGCTGTACAATGCGTACCCGCGATACAACGCGTACCCGCTCACATTCAATGCAATGGTCCGTGCGGGCACACCGATCGGACCATTGCTGTACAACGCGTACCCGCTCACATTCAATGCAATGGTCCGTGCGGGCACACCGATCGGACCAGTGCTGTACAACGCGTACCCGCGATACAACGCGTACCCGCTCACATTCAATGTAATGGTCCGTGCGGGCACACCGATCGGACCATTGCTGTACAACGCGTACCCGCGATACAACGCGCACCCGCTCACATTCAATGCAATGGTCCGTGCGGGCACACCGATCGGACCATTGCTGTACAACGCTGCACTCGCCACATTCAATGCAATGGTCCGTACGGGCACACCGATCGGACCAGTGCTGTACAACGCGCACTACGCGATACAACGCGTACCCGCCACATTCAATGCAATGGTCCGTGCGGGCACACCGATCGGACCATTGCTGTACAACGCGTACTCGCCACATTCAATGCAATGGTCCGTGCGGGCACACCGATCGGACCATTGCTGTACAACGCGTACCCGCTCACATTCAATGCAATGGTCCGTGCGGGCACACCGATCGGACCAGTGCTGTACAACGCGTACTCGCTCACATTCAATGCAATGGTCCGTGCAGGCACACCGATCGGACCATTGCTGTACAACGCGTACCCGCAATACAACGCGTACCCGCTCACATTCAATGCAATGGTCCGTGCGGGCACACCGATCGGACCATTGCTGTACAACGCATACCCGCGATACAACGCGTATCCGCTCACATTCAACGCAATGGTCCGTGCGGGCACACCGATCGGACCATTGCTGTACAACGCGTACCCGCGATACAACGCGTACCCGCTCACATTCAATGCAATGGTCCGTGCGGGCACACCGATCGGACCATTGCTGTACAACGCGTACCCGCTAACATTCAATGCAATGGTCCGTGCGGGCACACCGATCGGACCAGTGCTGTACAACGCGTCCCTGGACAGGCCACACGCATATGTCACCATGCTGGTCACTGGTGAACCTATGCCAGCCACATATACTTTCCAGGGACTCAGGGGCACACCTACTACACCACACCCAGTCCACACTGTATCTAAGCCATGTGTGGCAGCATAACCTTATCTGTGTATGGGGGTGTACATGTTGTTTTTGGGGTGGCACTTGGGGGCAGACACACCCAGGCTGTGCACGTGTTCATGGGGACAGGGTCCTTTGTGTGTTGTGCACATGACCACTGTGATGTGCAACTGTTCATTTTGGAGCATGTGGCATGGTCACATTTCCAGGTTGTGTATGTGTATGACATGTCAAATACCCCCAGGCTCACATGGGAAGGCATGTACGTCACAGGGTGGCCCATTGCCACAATAGTCATGTCCCTCCGCAGTCTGTGTGCATGTTGTGTTTCACATGTCTGACTCCATGTGCACAATGGGAGACAGTATCCACATCCACGTTGTTTGTGCATGGACTTAGATGTTGTGTGTGTGTGTCACAGACGTCCATGTCTGTCCTGCAGAGGCTACAGGGGCCACCACCTGTGGGTGTCATGTTTGTTTTTTTGACGTGTACATGATACGCCATGTCATGCCAGTGTCCATGTGGCAAGACAGGGTCCCTGGGAATCTACCTGTCAATGAGTTGTGATGCCTGTGGCGCATCTGTCCAGACATGTCACTGTGGTATGTGTGTGGAATGTGAGAGCAGTAAATGGGTACTGTGGCACAGCCAAATGGTTTCACATTGCACACCCTGGGACCTGTTGTCCACACTAGTTGAACAGAGATGTTAGATGATGTCCATGTAGGTGCCATATATGTCCAAACAGAACGAGACACACATCAAGTACTTGTGTTTGGTAATGATGTATCATGTGAAATTGAGTATGGTGAACGGCACATATGTGGGGTGACTGGCAATCTTGCTTTCTTCACCTCTGCACTGCAGGGCTCCTGCTGTCCATAGACCATTCCCAGACCTGGCAACGATGGTGGAACGTGACAGCATCCGACGGTACCGCTTCACCAGGCAGCTGATTGAGGATTTGGCAGTGCGGTTGGACCCACATTTGAAGCCTGGCCGGCCGTATCCTACAGCGCTGACCCCCAAGGTGAAGGTGATGGCAGCCCTACACTTCTTTGCCACCGGTACCTTTCAACACACTGTGGCATCTACTGGTGGTATGTCACAGACTATGTTCAGCCGTGTGCTACACGATGTTTTGGTGGCAATGTTGAGATGCCTTAACCAGTACATCTATTTCCCACCACGTCAACGAATCACTGACGTCAAGAGTGACTTCTATGCCCTGGGGAGGATGCCACATGTCATTGGCTCCATTGAGGGGACACATGTGGCTTTGGTACCACCACAGGCACATGAGCAGGCATACAGGAACCGTAAACATTACCATTCTATAAATGCTCTTGTGGTATGTCTTGCAGATATGACCATCACACATGTGTGTGCCCGTTTCCCCGGTTCGGCACACGATGCCTACGTGATGAGGAATAGTCGCATCCCGAGGACGATGTCACAGATGCAGAACCAGCGTGCCTGGCTTGTCGGTGTGTACTGACTTTGTACCATTGTGTGTGTTCTGCTATGTTGCTTTCCGCACACTTTTCCAAATCGGCTAATGTGCAATTGTCTGTCCGTAGGTGACTCGGGATACCCCAACATGCCGTGGTTGCTGACACCCCTCAGGAACCCTGTGACACCAGCCCAGATGCGCTACAATGAGGCACATGGTCGGACGAAGAGGGTGATTGAGCGGACCTTTGGTCTCCTGAAAAGCCGCTTCCGCTGCCTGGACAAGACAGCAGGGGCCCTCCCATATGCCCCAGCAAAGGTGTGCAAGATTGTCATCGTCTGCTGCATGCTACACAACCTGGCAGTGCGGAAGGAGTTGCCTCTCATCCTGGATGACGATGACCAACATCCGCCACCTGTGGAGGATCCTGGCCTGGGCCACGATGCCAGTGATGATGATGATGATGATGGTGATGTCCGCACACAGCTCATCACCAACTTCTTCAGCTGAATGTGAGTATCCAGAGGGTTGTAATGTCAATGATTTTGATTTGCATGATATGTGTGTGTGGTGCTCTGGTGCTGTTTGAGTGTGGCCATGTGCAACTTGACTGGATGCGTGCAGAAATGTGTCCTTGCAGGTGGTCTGTACTGCCCAACAGTGTTGACCTGCTAACTTACTTTTGTGTAGTTATCTTGTGACAGGTATTAGACATGAGTATTGCCGTTCTGTGCTGTTCTTCAGTGGTTTTGACTCTGTGTCATGTCTTTCCTTCACAGGGTGCTGCCGGAGTTGTTTGATCAACTTGGATCCCCGAATCCATGATTCAACTTCCAAGGTGGCAGCAGTTGTTTACCTACAGGTGATGTGCCACACACCCCTGGACTTTATATCTTCTGCATTGTTTGACTTTGTGGCCACAGCCAGGTGGGATTAGCTTGCATTTGTAGTGGAAACAACATGTTGCAAATGTGTAATAAACCTGTGCTTCACTTTGGGATGTGCGTTGTCTGTAGTCACACATCTGAGTGACATTTGCTTACTGCACCTGTAGTCTAGTTGACACAGACTGTGAATAGGTGTGGTGTCTGTGCATTGCACTGTATTTCCTGGCAACATCAGTGTAGGGGATGAGTCTGATGGCCCTGGTGTGTATGTGTTGTGTGGCCCTAGTGGTGTGTCTCCCTCATATGTGTCACGTCGCCATGACTGACATGACGGTGTTGGACTTGCTGTAGCAGTTAGCATGCACAGTGTCATTTTCCTGATCACCATCTCCATGACAGACACCACGTTGGAATCACAACAGAGGCAGATATGGTGTATTGGTGAGTTTATTTACAAAAGGTGTGGGGATGGTGCACAGGATGGTGGGTGCTGTACATAGAAATTGGAATCCAAAGTTCCCATGTGATTCGGAAGTCTTGGTAGCTGAAATGTCCAGAGTAAAGTCCACAGTCATCTGATGAATTTGGACAACTAGAGCTCCCCATGTCATGTGGGCGAGTTGGGTTGCCTTCGACAGGGCGTGCAGCTTGCACACAGAAGAAAAGTTCCAGAACAGGTGTTGGCTTCCTGGGGGATGTAGCTGGCCATCGGCCTCTCAGTTTGGCCTCCTCGGACGGCCCCTCTTCTTGGGGGGGACCCTCATGTGCAGGCTGCCGCGGTGCAGGGGACTCTCCGCCAGAGTCCTCCGCCCTCCCTGTGGCATTTTCAGTTGTTTCAGCAGCAGATGTGGGCACACAGGGAGGTGAGGCCATGTTGGTGCTAATCTGGCGGAGGCATGTCAGTATGTCCTTATGCACCGCTGTTAGTTGTTCCAATGTGTCCCACTTGGACTCTATGCCAGACATGTGTGTATCGACATGTGACATGTGTGTCTCGACACGTGACATGTGTGTCTCGACACGGGACATGTAGGAGTCCAAGCGGGCATGATGGGCAGCCTGCTGCTGTTGTATGTCCTTGAGGATCCCCACTACCTGGCTGACCTCTCCGGTGCTAGTCTGCTACGCATCCGCGATGCGTGCCAGTTGTGGGTCATCATGCAGTCCCGACCCCTCTGCAAAGAGCGACCTGTGTCTACCACCCCTCCCACCACCCCTGGCGACACGTGCGGGACCTGCGGTGGCACGCACAGGTGACCATGTGCCCACTTGGGTGTTGTTCGTGGGCTCGTTGTCACCAGCTCCAGTTTGGGCCTGGGTCCCTGCGCTGTTGTCACCTGTGGTCCTTGGTGTGTCCGTGTTGGCAGGGGTGGCCTGTGTGTTGCCAGTTGTTGGAGGGGTGGGTGCAGGGGGTGCAGATGTTGGTCCTGCTGGTGCTGCATGATGACTGACACCGGAGGGTCCAGCTAGTTCTTCGCCATCCGAGGAGTGCAGAGGCTGATCCACACCAGTGAGCTCAGTGTCCCCGGAGCCTGGGACAGGGACTCCTCCTCGTCTGCTGCTGAGTCCCCATCATCACCTGTTTTGGGGAGAGACACAGATTGTATGGTATGTTTCTACAGGCATCAATTGTTCAAACACCTGACAGTTGTGACTGTACCTCTGGATGCGGGCCTGGACATAGCATTCTCCCAAATTGTGACAGTCAGAGAGTGATATTGGTGTAGCACATTGTCCTGCCAACCTGTGGCATGTCAATGTGAATGTTGAGGTGTGTGCTTGACCAGCATTGGTGCTATTTGGTTGCCATCCGGGCCTCCTTCTCCCCCAGCCCAGATATCCCACCATGGAACGTGCTTCCGTTGCAGGGAGTGCAAGTTGTCTTTCAGGATGTCAGTCAGTGGTGTCCTGCTGTTGGTTGTTGCACAGTTCCCAGCAGGGCCTTGTGCTCCCCACAGCTGAGGCCAGTGTCAGACATCTTGTGAAGTGGCTTTTCACTCCCTGTGAGGTGTGCATGCTTCAGTGGTAGCTTGCTGGGCCATGTGGGTGGGGGATGCAATGAGCTGTGACTACCACTCCCATCATGCTATTGCCTCCACCCCCTTCCCGGCATGTCCATCCTTCCTTCCTTTTGACTCTGCTTCCCTGTGGGGTGGGGTGCCTGTGCTGACAGGATGGCTGAGAGTGTTCTCCTTGCGGTTGTTTGGCTACACGTCCCAAGAGTGTCCCTGTGCTTCACACAGCATGACCCAGGGTGGTGGTTCTTTGTGGGATCTTCAGTTAGAATGTGAGGCATTGCATTCTCCCAGGTGGGTTATGTGGAGTTAGTGTTGAGGGGGGTGTGTGAGGAGAAGTGCTTGTAACTATGGTCAGAGCTGTGAGTCCTCCTTCCCACCCAGCCAGATATCCCACCATGGAACGTGCTTCCATTGCAGGGAGTGCAAGTTGTCTTTCAGGATGTCAGTCAGTGGTGTCCTGCTGTTGGTTGTTGCACAGTTCCCATCAGGGCCTTGTGCTCCCCACAGCAGTTCCCAGTGTCAGCCATCTTGTGAGTCCTTTTCCACTCCCTGTGATGTGTGCATGGTTCAGGGTGGTGTTGATGGGCCAATTGTGAGGGTGACCAATATCTGTGACTACCACTCCCATCATGCTATTGCCTCCACCACCCTTCCCAGCATGTCCATCCTTCCTTCCTTTTGACTCTGCTTCCCTGTGGGGTAGGGTGCCTGTGCTGACAGGATGGCTGAGAGTGTTCTCCTTGCGGTTGTTTGGCTACAAGTCCCAAGAGTGTCCCTGTGCTTCACACAGCATGACCCAGGGTGGTGGTTCTTTGTGGGATCTTCAGTTAGAATGTGAGGCATTGCATTCTCCCAGGTGGGTTATGTGGAGTTAGTGTTGAGGGGTGTGTGAGGAGAAGTGCTTGTAACTATGGTCAGAGCTGTGAGTCCTCCTTCCCACCCAGCCCGATATCCCACCATGGAACGTGCTTCCATTGCAGGGAGTGCAAGTTGTCTTTCAGGATGTCAGTCAGTGGTGTCCTGCTGTTGGTCGTTGCACAGTTCCCATCAGGGCCTTGTGCTCCCCACAGCAGTTCCCAGTGTCAGCCAACTTGTGAGTCCTTTTCCACTCCCTGTGATGTGTGCATGGTTCAGGGTGGTGTTGATGGGCCAATTGTGAGGGTGACCAATATCTGTGACTACCACTCCCATCATGCTATTGCCTCCACCACCCTTCCCAGCATGTCCATCCTTCCTTCCTTTTGACTCTGCTTCCCTGTGGGGTGGGGTGCCTGTGCTGACAGGATGGCTGAGAGTGTTCTCCTTGCGGTTGTTTGGCTACAAGTCCCAAGAGTGTCCCTGTGCTTCACACAGCATGACCCAGGGTGGTGGTTCTTTGTGGGATCTTCAGTTAGAATGTGAGGCATTGCATTCTCCCAGGTGGGTTATGTGGAGTTAGTGTTGAGGCGGTGTGTGAGGAGAAGTGCTTGTAACTATGGTCAGAGCTGTGAGTACTCCTTCCCACCCAGCCCGATATCCCACCATGGAACGTGCTTCCATTGCAGGGAGTGCAAGTTGTCTTTCAGGATGTCAGTCAGTGGTGTCCTGCTGTTGGTTGTTGCACAGTTCCCATCAGGGCCTTGTGCTCCCCACAGCAGTTCCCAGTGTCAGCCATCTTGTGAGTCCTTTTCCACTCCCTGTGATGTGTGCATGGTTCAGGGTGGTGTTGATGGGCCAATTGTGAGGGTGACCAATATCTGTGACTACCACTCCCATCATGCTATTGCCTCCACCACCCTTCCCAGCATGTCCATCCTTCCTTCCTTTTGACTCTGCTTCCCTGTGGGGTGGGGTGCCTGTGCTGACAGGATGGCTGAGAGTGTTCTCCTTGCAGTTGTTTGGCTACAAGTCCCAAGAGTGTCCCTGTGCTTCACAGAGCATGACCCAGGGTGGTGGTTCTTTGTGGGATCTTCAGTTAGAATGTGAGGCATTGCATTCTCCCAGGTGGGTTATGTGGAGTTAGTGTTGAGGGGTGTGTGAGGAGAAGTGCTTGTAACTATGGTCAGAGCTGTGAGTCCTCCTTCCCACCCAGCCCGATATCCCACCATGGAACGTGCTTCCATTGCAGGGAGTGCAAGTTGTCTTTCAGGATGTCAGTCAGTGGTGTCCTGCTGTTGGTTGTTGCACAGTTCCCATCAGGGCCTTGTGCTCCCCACAGCAGTACCCAGTGTCAGCCATCTTGTGAGTCCTTTTCCACTCCCTGTGATGTGTGCATGGTTCAGTGGTGGTGTTGATGGGCCAATTGTGAGGGTGACCAATATCTGTGACTACCACTCCCATCATGCTATTGCCTCCACCACCCTTCCCAGCATGCCCATCCTTCCTTCCTTTTGAGTGGACTTCAGTGTGTGTGAGTGTGACAGCAATGGCAAGATGGCTGACAATGTGGTCGTGTTGTTTGTTGGTGCCCAGTTCCCAGCAGGGCCTTGTGCTCCCCACAGCTGAGGCCAGTGTCAGAGATCTTTGAAGTGGCTTTTCACTCCCTGTGAGGTGTGCATGCTTCAGTGGTAGCTTGCTGGGCCATGTGGGTGGGGGATGTTGAGCTGTGACTACCACTCCCATCATGCTATTGCCTCCACCCCCTTCCCAGCATGCCCATCCTTCCTTCCTTTTGAGTGGACTTCAGTGTGTGTGAGTGTGACAGAAATGGCAAGATGGCTGACAATGTGGTCGTGTTGTTTGTTGGTGCCCAGTTCCCAGCAGGGCCTTGTGCTTCCCACAGCTGAGGCCAGTGTCAGACATCTTTGAAGTGGCTTTTCACTCCCTGTGAGGTGTGCATGCTTCAGTGGTAGCTTGCTGGGCCATGTGGGTGGGGGATGTTGAACTGTGACTACCACTCCCATCATGCTATTGCCTCCACCCCCTTCCCAGCATGCCCATCCTTCCTTCCTTTTGACTCTGCTTCCCTGTGGGGTGGGGTGCCTGTGCTGACAGGATGGCTGAGAGTGTTCTCCTTGCGGTTGTTTGGCTACAAGTCCCAAGAGTGTCCCTGTGCTTCACACAGCATGACCCAGGGTGGTGGTTCTTTGTGGGATCTTCAGTTAGAATGTGAGGCATTGCATTCTCCCAGGTGGGTTATGGGGAGTTAGTGTTGAGGGGGTGTGTGAGGAGAAGTGCTTGTAACTATGGTCAGAGCTGTGAGTCCTCCTTCCCACCCAGCCAGATATCCCACCATGGAACGTGCTTCCATTGCAGGGAGTGCAAGTTGTCTTTCAGGATGTCAGTCAGTGGTGTCCTGCTGTTGGTTGTTGCACAGTTCCCAGCATGGCCTTGTGCTCCCCCCAGCAGTACCCAGTGTCAGCCATCTTGTGAGTCCTTTTCCACTCCCTGTGATGTGAGCATGTTTCAGGGTGGTGTTGATGGGCCAATTGTGAGGCTGAGCAATATCTATGACTCCAACTCCCATCATGCTTTTGGCTACACTGACTTGACCAGCATACACAGAATTCCTTCCTTTCAGTGATCTTCCCTGTGAGGTGGTGTTCTAGTGGTGTCAAAATATCTGTGAGTGTTTGTTGGTTCTATTTGTGCCACTGCCTTGCTGTATTTGTTGTTAGGTTTGTACATGTCATGACACAGTTAGATATCACTATGAGATGGCAGGTATTGTGTTTGTCTGACTAGCATTCACATCTTGGGATGAATATGTTTTGGTTGCTGTGTATTTGCTAAGGGTGCATGGTTTGCCTATCCCTTTGAGAGTGCTGTGTGTGTATTGTCACACCATATTGTGTATATTAGTTGTGTACTCACCAGGCTCTGGGATGTCTGTTAGTCCGTATACGCTCACTGGTGGTAGGATGGCCCGCACCTTCTCCTCCCAGGGCCTGAGGTATACTGGTTTTGCAGGAGGGCCACTGCCGGTGCGGTGGCTGAGGAGGTAGTCCTTTTAAGTAGGTCCCGGACCCTCCTGCGCACATCATACCACCTGTTCTGGATGTCTTCCTTTGTGCGCATACATGGTGATTGTGCGTTCACCCTGTCGACAATCCTCGCCCACATCTTGGTTTTCTGCGACATGGGGGTCTGTTGTACCAATGTACCAAACAACTGTGGCTCTACCCTGAGGATCTCATCTACCATGACTTCCAATTCACTATCTAGGAACTTTGGATTCTTCTTTAGGGGCATGGTGGTGGTGGTGATTGATGTGTGTGTGTGTGCAAGTGGGGGTGTGTGAGTGTAGGTTTAGCTGGGTGTGTGTGAGGGTGCGATTTGTAGGTGTGGTAGTGGTGTGTGGCTTGTGTGATGTATGAGCTGTGAGTGTGTCTGTGGTTGCTGTGTGATGGTGTTGTTTGCTGGCAGGTCAGGGGAATTTGCAAAGGATCATGGTAGGGATTTGTGGCCTTTATGTAGGTGGAGTTGGAGGTGTGTCCTTGTTCCATTTCCCCCCCCCCAGTATTTATTGGCTTAGTGGGTGCTTGTTTGGCCCTTTTTTTAAAACTTTTTTTTCTTGGTGCTTTTGGTGCATGTTGGAGTCATTCTTGTGTCCGAGTCGGACGCTGCTGTTGTCTGGTGCGATGTTGTCCGACTCGTTCCCGCTGTGTGTCAGCTATATTTCATATGCGGCGTACGAGTCGGTCGCGGAGTATTGGGTTGCTTCGGCTGGGTTTTGTATGCGTGTCGGTCGTACGGCTTGTGCTCTGTGCGAGTTGGTCGTGTTTTGCACGCACAGCATCGTACTACGCGGGTCGGAGTTCGCGGGTACGTTTCGCTCGGGTTCAATCCGGATGCGTGTCGGTCGGTTCGTTTCGAGTGATTTTCCGGCCAGATGGCTTGTTTCCGTCCGGCTCGGTCGTTCGTTTTGTATTCCGTCCGAGTCGGTCGGGTTTCACATGCATTTCATCGTACTACCCGGGTCGTACGGCGCCGGTCTGAGTCGGTCGGACTAATATCCCGTACCGAGTCGGTCGGTACGTTTTCCGGCCCGAATCGGATTCAGCCCTTAGTAGACTTGAATCACCTCATGTCTCTTCAATCAATTACCAGACACTCCCTGCCCTTTTACCTCACTCTTGCAGGTTCCTGGTTTCTCCGTTTGTAATGGTTTCTCTTTTGTTCTCTTCCTCCATCTTTACGCTTCCTTTATTTTTCCCTCTCTTGCTCTCAGTAAATATTTGATGAGGAAAAATAAGTGCTGGCCCCCAAAAATAAGTGTCAGTGGCGCCCATCGGCCACCATCTGCTCAAATTAAGCTCTGAATCCGCCCCGTAGCTTGTCACCATAATCAAATTAGTTGTACTGTTTTGAGCAAAAGCTTTCCCATAAGGAAACCATGAAGCACACAGTTATAAAATTTGAAAAGTATAAAAACTTACAGCTGGCTAAGGTTAATACTATCTCTCCTAAGAGGGCCCAGCAAGAATTCACACTGAGAAAATCCTCTATATCCATAAGTTGTCACAGGGAGTAACAAACACCGAAACCCTTGCCTCCTCCAGTAATCTGTAAGATTCCATATAACAAAATCAATTTTTGCTACAGAGTAATAACTATCCACCTTTAAATGGATTGATATTAACATATGTATTTCACAATAAATATGTCTGGCTAACAATCTTTATCATAATATTTCAGGCAGAAGGGTGCTAATGTTCTGTTACAGAACAGACCAGAATGAAAATTATCTGGCAGTGGCATCCTACATTTACGCGGCTTGGAAAAGAAAGAGAGATAGAAAAAGCTTTAGAGGGCCCAGCCTTGGTCTAAGAGACCTGCCCAACACAAATGTTCATAGTCTGGAGGACCATCTTGCTGCAATCGTTTTTCAATATTGTGGCTTCATCCAAGGGTACTTTAATAGGGCATAAGATCAGTCAGTTTCTTCCTTTCCCGCTGTCTGTTGTACACCAGTATTTGCACTAGTATCATGCGTCCTTGTATGTCTCTTGATAACCCTTGATAACTCTGTGCCCTTAAATTGCCCTAACTCTAAATGGTCCACATTGTGCGAAAGGTCCTGCACTGTTTATGGCAGTCAAAAAAGAGATGAAATGACAAACTGCTGCTGGATTTATAAGCTGATGGGGGCGAGGAGGGGAAGTAGAGATTTGCTTGTCTCGCCACTAGAGACTGCAGTACATTGGCATTTACTTTATCCCTATGCATTAGTGCACACCCCTTGATAACCATACTTTTCAACTGATTTAAACCCTACCTGGTCCCGTATTGCACAGAAACATTTGCATTATAGTGAGTAGCCAACAGAGAGATGAAATGACAAATTATTGTTAGACGCAACACTAAAATGGGGGGGTTGGAGCATGAGATATGCTTAGGGACCGCCTTGTCGTTAATGCTGTATATTGTGCAGTAGAATCTGTACCATCTCAATGTGTTTTTTTCCATAGTCTATTAATCCTTTCTTTTAACTATTCTAAGCACTACACTAGCTCTCCACTGCAAAAAAAGACAAACACTTTCACTTCCTTGTTTACCTTCAGCAAGAATAATTGAGCTAGGTCTGAGACCTCTCCTAATTTGGATCTAGATTGCACAAAAGTCATTACATCTTGTTCATTAGCGATTAGAGCGATGAAATGATATGACGCTGTTAGACCTTGTGCTGAAATGGTCGGGGGGATGATATATGGCGTCTCGCTACACAAGTGAACTACTTTTTCTCGTTAAAGTTGCATGCTGTGAAATAGGACTTGCACTATTTTCATGCGTTTTTGCACATTGACTAATAACCTTGCTCTATTTATCCTTGTAAAAGGTTTAGTACTTTGTAATTAATTAGACACCAGCAGACCTGCCAACTCACATGGTGCCATTGTGAGACACGATATCTGTTCCCATCACATGGTCACACTGTGAGGAGCCGATATCACACGGTGGCAGGGAAAACGAGCTGCAAACCACTGTAAATAGTGGATTTCAGCTCAGTTTCCAAGGCTTTGAACTTCTGACGTCCATTAAGGGGTGTGAAAACACCCCAAGACATTGGCATCAGCCTCAGGCAGCTTTTCTTTTAACTTTTTGAGGGGGGCTTGGGGTGGGGTGGGTGTAAAAGTGCCTCTTAGGTACTTCTTGCACAAGGCCCCGTTCCCTTCAAGGCCCTGCCCCCCTCCTCACACAGTAAATATTTTGTTCAAGTTGGCAGGTATGCACCAGAGAGTAGGAAAATTAAGTGTAGCTAAGACTGGGTCTTTTTGTCATTCCTCTGTTTGTGACTCTGAGTTCTAAACACCTGGTGATCTGCAAAAAGATGCCTATAAAAATGCCCTTTTAATGAACAGAGGTAAATTATGTGCATAAGAAGAGATGTTTTGACCCTACCTATTAAAAATTGTACAATAACTGCAAGGCCCGTGGCAGTGGACAAAGTCATATAGAGAATTATATTAAGAAGTCTAATGATTTTTTACCTTAGAGACTAATTAATTATGTTGAATGGTAATTTATTATCTTTCTTCCTGCGACCCCGTATACAGACTTTGGAAAAAGTAATCTATTTTCGTATATGCAATGTATTTTGGTATATGCAATATATTTTTATATTTTTATGTACAGATTTGTGGTAAATATTATGGCTTAATGCTGAAAACAATAACATTGAATTGAATATTTTATTATAAGCAGATCAGACCTACAGCCATGATCATTGGCTTGCCACCAACTCAGTTCAGCTGTATTGAGTATAAGCTTTGCCACAGGCCAAAAAGTGCAATACAAGCACTATTTTCAGTGGAAGCTCCCTCAGCTTCGAACCAATCAAATCCTGTACTTAGGATCACCAACATGCGGGGAAGCTTAAGTCTGTCTCTCAGTACTTCTCTGAAAGCTCTTCTTCTGTTGATCACATAAGGCCTAAGGACAGCTGTGCTGTAAAGTTAGATCTAAAAAATGTTTCTACCACGGAGAATATAAATATATATATATATATATATATATATATATATATATATATATATATATATATATATTTCTTTGAAGTTGCCACAACAATGGATCGCACTCACTCGAGATAGAATTTGAAAAATGCGTATTTATTAATTCAAGGGTTTTGCCATGCCCAACGCGTTTCGGTCCTACAACATGGACCTTGATCACGGGATGATTGTAACTCGTTCTCAAACATCTTTTATTTCCTGCATTTTTTACAAAAAAAGGGGGGATTACTTCCTGTTTCCGTTCCATATGAGGCATCATGGTTAATGTAGTCAAACCTCATAATCCTTTTTACGCATGGCACAACTTAAGTGATTAAATAAGTGTTGTAAGTGACATACATAAAGTGAGATGTGAGAGTGTATTAAAAAATTATTATTTACATTTTGAGAGGCAAAAAGAGAAAGAAAATTATATTTGAATTCTTCTCGTTTAAATAACACACAAAGGTTGTTAGTTCATGAGTTTTTGATTTTTGTTTTTTGATTTTTGTGGAGTTCGAGTTCAAATCCCTCTAGTGGGAGAAAATTACACCTTAGATGAATCAATTTCTTCATGGTGATATGCTATATTCTTTTAGTTGGTGGCACAGTTTTTTTCTCTCTCGATTGTTTAATTGATGTTATTTCTCCATTTTTAGGATCACGATTGGTTTCAAGCCCTCCAGTGGGCAGATTCCTTCTTGATATCATTTCTCTGTGTTTGGATAGTTGTTTAGCGATTGTTTGTTCAAGACTGATGGTTCTGTTCCAATTGCAGTTTTCACTTATGTATTTTATCTTCACACTGGTTTTCAAAGATGCACATAAAGTTCTTCGTCCTGATTTAGGCCTCTAGGATTTAAGGTCCTGAATGTTACTATATGTTTCGATTCACTTTGTCTCAATAGCTTCTCACGGTTTCCACCTCTTTCATATATATATATATATATATATACAATTGCACATCAAGCTGTACTTTCCATGGGTAGAGCTGTACAGTATGTACAATTCCTTTCTAGGAAAATGGAAACCCATCAACATCTTGCATGATATTCCCAATTGTACGCCTGGAAACCTGCATCTGATGTATAGCCAGGAATGTTTGTGAATTCGCAAGAGTAATAAATCTGCATAGATTGGAAAGAGTACTGCTACATGTGCACATTGAATACTTTTTTGGGAGAGGGTCTCTATGCCTTAAGCCCTTAAAGAACCTACATTATTTTAATTTAGACTTGAGGAGAGCAAACAAAAAGAGGCTAGCACTAGGAAAACGAAGCACTCACCGAAAGCGGCATTTATCAAGGGATGGTGGTGGCAGTCTGAGTTTATTTGTTTAGTTTTTGCAGTTCAGTTATGCAGCTGACCCCTCAGTGAGATATCCCTGATGTCCCACCCCTCTAACCAGACATCAACCATCCAAGGCGACAGATTTTTTTGATCTCTACTCAATTACCCTCTAGTCTAAATTTGAGGAAGGTAAAACCACACTCCTCACATAGACATCATTTTTTTCAGTCCTGCAGTAGGACGCAACAAACGCTTCTTGTAATGCCTGAGTGAGGTTTGGAAAGGAGTACAAAGTGCCATGTTAGGTGTAAATAGGATGTATTGGAATAGATGAACCTCTACAAGGAAGATTGGTCCTGGACTGTTCATGGAGATGGCCTTCTCTCCAATGGATGTAGACTCACCAAACACTAGAGAGAGCAGAAATGGCATCATACACCTTTTGATCATCAAAGACTTCTTGGGGTACAGCCCCCTCTCCTACCTTCACCCCCTAACTGACATCCTATAAAAAATAATGCCGTTGTTGTGTCTAGAGACAATAGATTCAAGAAGCAGCACTGGGATACCACAGGCTCAAGAAATGAAAAATAATTAATGTAACATAACAATTATAACACATTCACTCTTGCTTTGTATCTAATGATAGAGTTGTGTTGCCATGTCTTTGAGAGAAGTCATACTATAGATCTGAAAAAATAAATACATTTATTTGACCCTCTTTACAAAATTATTTGTGTACGTGCTTAGGATAATGTTTTTATGGTATTTAAGTTCATTGGGATTGTGGATTCTATACATCCATTTTGCAGGTATTATATGTATAGGCATATATTGCATTTGTAGGTTTCTATTAATTGTATTGATTTTGCTTTTGTCTTGGGCTATTTCTTTCTGTAATGTCATCTGGCCCAAAGGTCATGAGGTAACGAGGCACAGGTTTGACAATGTATCTCTCCTTATGCTGGCAAAGATACCACCACTACCTCCAGGAGCTGGAAGGACATTTCATAGTGAGGGGCTTTGGAAAGAGACCCTCCGCTTACTCCTACATCCAACTCACTCCATTCCTAATGTGTTAGAGATGTTTACAGAACAAAATTAAATAGTGGATTAGTAGCAGTCATGTCTTGCATAGCACAGACGAGTAGAGTTCTGAGAATTGCCTGGCCCAGATGACCTTCAGTCCTGGAGATTACCTTCATGGAGCAATTCTCCCAGGAAGCCTTGCATACCTTCTAAATGAGCATAGGCTCCTACATAGCGACTACACTGCCTTAGCGATTGAGGGAATGGAAATGTATGCATTAAAGTAGCCAGTGCCTCGGTAGAGGCAGACACAATGGACTATGTATCATTTTAGGGGTCAATGCTTTAGCAGGCATTCTTTCTTAAGGGATATAATAGTCTCAAAGAAGCTCTGCGTTCTATGGACTATAAGTGTAAAGTGTTAGGGCTTTTGAAAATGCACAGTATGTAGGTCTCTTCTCAGTTTTGATATAAAGAAAAGGGTGTTTTCTGCGTACAAACTAATCTTTACATAAAATGCCTGGAATCTGATGGTGCTTACAATTTACATGCATGTTGTTGTACCAAAAGCTGATCATATGCAACTGAATTCAGGAACTTTCCGTTGGTTTGAAGAAAACCCTCCTTTAGCAGGGTTATTCTTGTTCTATCCCCTTAGAACACACATAGCTCTGGCCATTGTTTAATTTTTTTAAGGAGTGGAAAGCTTCTGATCTTGGATGTGCGGGTATTTCATAATCACCTTGGTGTTTCCAACTGGGCAGGTCAGGTTCGAATGGGGCCAAAAGCAGAAAAGGCAGTCTCTTTCACCAGTCTTCTCCTTTTGTGAAGGTGATGTCTATGATGTTTTCATTAACTGCACTTTTCATGAAGGTCATGAAAATGGCTGAAAAAAATGTTATGACAAGACCGGAGGCTCCAAATATTTTTTCTAACCTTGCTTTATTTTAAACAGCAGCAGCAGTCAAGAACATTAAAGAAACTACATGTCCCATCAGGCTTAGCAACAATAAGTCAATGGGGGCAAAACAGTAGTACTAACATTAGCAAATCATGTCCATAGAACACCTATAATACCTATCTTGTCTACGAACAGTCCTCTTTTCTTGCTGCTTGCATTCAAGATAAGTATTACTTCCCTTACAATTACTTATAGTCATCGGATTTTGAGCTTTGTGATATTTTTTTTATTAGCACTTTGTTACTATTTTGCCTTATTTGCTTATTGTGCTTTCATTTCTGGCGACATAGCAGCACGCGTGAGGAGTTTCCCTGCTGCATTTGACATTTGCCCGCACTCATTCAACTGTTCCCAAAACGACTGGCGGCAACAGTCGAGCTGATTGCAGGGAGTTCCCAAATGTTTTCAGGCGGTAAAGAAATTCCTTTTCAGAGTGCTTTTCTAATTCTTTTTTCACCCCAGCATGCCTCCTTTCCATTCTCACTTTGCTCGGTTGTCAATTCACCTACCTCAGAGCTTCAGGTGATGCCTGGGGTACGGCTTGCCTCAGAATCTCCTCCCTTTCCCTCCAATATTTCCTCAAAGGGGACGTCTCTCCCCTTGAATGGGAGGAGCATTCTCCCTTATCCATTCCCAATAATATTAACCCTTCAGTGCTCAGATTATACAAGTATTTTACCACTGAAGCTTCTTTCCCAGCCAGTTCTCTGTCATGGAATTAGGCAACCCATATGTGTTTTATGAAAATGATGATGATGGGGAGCAGTTTCATAGTCATTTAAATGGGTTTATCCAATCTTCTGTGGAACAAGCTGTATCCTCTTCTATTTCAAATAATTACAAAAATATTGAGAATACTGTCATCAATATTATGCCAAGAAATTTGGCCCAATCTGTGGGGGAAAGCAAAAAGCACAAGGCTATGACAGTTAAGGCATCAAATGTTACGAAAGACTCTTCAGCTTCCAAGGGGTAAGAGATGCCCATTAAAAAATCAAAGAGTGTGTTGTTGGTCGGTGAGGTTTCCTCACAGGTGATTGGGGACAATGTTCTTCTCAGGCCTCCAATTCAGGAGGGGTTACTGTCTAATACAAATACGAATAAAAAGGTTATAATTTCAGATATTCAGGAAACTGAGAAGGATAGTTTTTATCCTGACTCTGATGATGGTACTGAGTATTTGGTGGAATCAGATTTTTGGTTGAGTCCTAAAGGAAAAAAAAGAAAAGTTGCTACTTCTCAAAGTGATCCATTTAACTCAAAAACAATTTTAGATTCAGAACCCCATGTTTGATCCTAAGCTAATCCACCAGCCTAATTCTATGGAATGGCTTCCTTCTGACCATGTTGGGGAATATATTTCCAGTAGGTTACGCTTACCATTAGATAAACAGACAAGAACCAAATTGAAATCCGAATGTCCCAGGTCGTCGATGCCTTCCAATATCACTTTGACCCCCCCTATTGGCTGAAATATGTTGTTTTTCTACTCCAAATTGGGCAAAGATCCAAGGAAGGGTGTAGACAATGCACGGTCAACCTGCCATGACAAATTCTTGGATATTGTAGGCCCTTTGTCCCGCATATTAGATCTAGTGTAGTCAGCCAGATTGGAAAATCTGTCAATTGATGCTGAGGAATTGTCCATTTGGACACAAAGAGCCTTCTTTTTATTGGGAAATGGCAACTTGGCTATTACTCATTTTAAGAGAAGTCCTTTCCTCCTCTTAAAATTAGATCCAATATTAGTAAATTTGGCAACTATAGCTCCTGGGGTCAAGGCAGAAGACTTGCTGTTTGGAGACTCGTTTATCAAAGAATTAAGCAAATACGTCACTGCCTTTGCTTCTCTGGATAAAGCCCAACAGTCTTTAAAAAAGGTATTTACTCAACGGTTTTTTGCAAGGGCCGGCAGAGGCCGGATCAGCTTTGCCGGCTGTTCCTTCAGAAATATAGCTTTCAGAGGGTCCAACAGTTACAATTACCAGGAGTTTAGACCACAGTTCTACCCACAAAGAGACAGAAGTTTCCGCAGCCACGGACCTAGAGCGCACAGACGTGCAAACCCAACAGGGAAGTCATCCTTCTGGCCTTCATATTGTAGGGGGGCGGTTAAGATTTTTCCTCAACAAATGGTGTAGTATAACAATAGACCCTTGGGTGTTGAATGCAGTCCAAGGTTATTCCATCGAGCTTTATGCAATTCCTTTTCAGATGCATCCTCCAGCTCCTTTAAAATGTTCAAACGAAATGCCTTGTTTGGTCTCCGAGAAAATTTCAACTCTTCTTCACAAACAAGCAATCAAGATACCCTTCTTCATCCATTGGGTATCCTCAGCTCTGTTCTTGGTTCAGAAGAAAAACAAAAAGATGAGCCCTGCCATAAAACTGAGGGATTTCAACCAATTTGCAGTTTATCGTCATTTCAAGATGGAAGCTATTATCCATCTCATAGACTCATTATTACAAAACTATTAGATGGTTCGACTAGATTTACAGGATGCGAACTTAACAATCGCAATTCACCACAACTTCAGAAAATATCTTCAATTTCAGTGGAAGGAAAAAGCTTATCAGTTTTTCTCCCTACCTTTCGGCCTATCTTCAGCACCTTGATGCTTCAGAAAGATTAAGAAACCGCTAGTGGCACTTCTCAGATCTCAAGGTTTCAGATTAATCATCTTTCTAGAAAAACATCCTTCTAATGAGTCAGAATTTCCAGTTTCCTTAGTCTCAAATTCAGACCACTTGTTCTCTTTTACAAGATCTGGGTTTTCTCACCAACTAGTAGAAAGGTATTCTTTTTCTGTCCAAACAAATTAATTCTAGGGTTCTTGATCAATTTGGAGAGTGCGACTCTGCACCTTTCCTTATCCAAAATCAAATCAATAAAAACAGCAATTTCCCAAACTCTTCAGAAGTCTTCCATCTCTCTCAGGTCTCTGGCAAGGATTGTAGGTCTTCTATCCTCTTCCACACAGGCCATCTTTCCAGGACCTCTTCATTATCAAGATCTCCAAAGATTGAAAATTCACCATCTTCACAAAGGCTTAGCTTACTCCGATCTCATAAGTTTGGATCACTAGTCTCGTCAAGAGCTTTAATGGTGCATAGACCATTTAGATGCCTGGAAAGACAGGAGAATTTTCGCTTCAGTCCCAGATCTTGTATTAGAATCAGATGCAAGCCTGACAGGCTGGGACAGCCGGTGTGGTCAGATCTCGAATAGAGTTACATAGTCTTTTCCAGAGTCAGAATTGCAAATACACTGTTTAGAGATGCTTGCAATCCAGAGTTTGCAAAACGCAAGGTAAAATTGTTGGACCTCACCATTTTTGCAAGGTTATCCCAAAACCTTTTGCCTGCCTCCTGTATTTTTTCTGACCTGCTTTTGTTGGTTTTATGACTCTGGGCACTTTACCACTGCTGATCGGTGCTAAAGTGCATGTGCCCTCTCCTGTAAACTTGGTAAGATTGGTCTACACCTGTTTTGCCTATTTAATTTACCTGTAAATCCCTTGTACAGTGGTATCCTGTATACCCAGGGCCTGTAAATTAAATGCTATTAGTGGGCATGCAGCGCTGCTTGTGCCACCCACAGAAGTAGCCTTTGAAACATGTCTCAGGTCTCTGCCACTGCAGGGCCTGTGTGCGCATTTTACTGCCAGAGTGACGTGGCATTTAAGGTGTTTGCCGAGTCTAAAAATCCCCTTTTACTACATATAGGTCACCCCTAGGGTAGGTCCTAGGTAGCCCTATGGCAGAGTCTGTATAGGTAAAAGGTAGGACATGTGCCTTTGTTGTGTGGTATGTCTTGGTAGTGACAAACAGCCTATTTGGTTTCTCACTGCTGTGAGGCTGCTCCTCTCATAGGTTTGCATTGGGGATTCTCTGATATGTGTTTCAGTGGTAATTCCTAATCTGGAAGGAGTAGCGTTACCATGTTTGGTATGTTTGGAATATTGCCGATAAATCCTGCTTATTGGCCAAAGCTGATTTTTTATTACTATTTTAGAAATGCCACTTTTAGAAGTGGGCATTTTGGTGTGCTTATGACTGTTTGTGCTTTGCAGCCTAGCGCCAATCAACATCTGGTTTAGACTGACAGGGGCCTGTTTTGTGTATTCACTCTAGACAGTCAAAGAGGGAGTTGAGGTGTGCCTTGCATATCCTGACACGTCTTCCTGGGCTAGAGTGATGAGAGGAGTTGTCCCCCGCACCTAATTAGGGCTGCTCCTGCCTTTCACAATGCTGTCTCTGCCCCCCGTAGTGTGTCTGGAGACAGGGCTGGGGATTGAATGGGGGTGTTGTGCCCTTCTAAAGTTGTTTGAAGCTACCTCCAGAACAAAGACATTTGGAAAATAAGTACAGGGGCTGTGACCCATGATTTGAGAAACTGCATGGGACTTGTAACCAGATGCTGATGGCTCTGCATACTGCACCAAAGGACTGCTGTGCGGTCAGGAGGAACTGCAATTTTGGAGTACTTGCTCTGTTGGGCTAACCTGGTGCCTGCTAGGTTGCTCAAGGGACTGCCACTCTGCCAAGAAACTCTGTGTTCTGGTCTGCCTGTCTACTGCCCCTGCGTGCTTCCCAGTGTTCTCCAGGGGCTGGGTGTCTGCTTCTCCCCCACCCCTCTTCATTTGGAAGCCTGGGGACTCCCCCACTCTTGTCTCAACTTAGTGCTAGTGAGCGCTTCAGTTTGTTCCTGGTACAAGCAACTAGTACCTGGAGAGCGCTTGATACTTTCCCTACTGAGCCGGCACTGAGCGCGTGAAGAATGTTCGCTTTCCTGTATATCGGAAGGAGGAGTGTTTTGGTTGCATACAGAACTCCCGTTTTTATCAGGTTTAGTGCCCCAAGGTGCTGCTGCACCATGAACAGCCCAGGGGGAATCACTGCGTTGCCAAGGAGCCCTGGGGACACTGACGCCGCGGCAGCCCTCATCACGTGGTTCTGTCCCGGCTGCCGCTCTACTCGTCATCAAAGCTTCTCCCACGTTGCGTAGGAGATCCTAGGTAACCTCAGGGATGGAGGGAGTCTTCATTATTATGTGACTCAGCCCGGGCACTTCAGGCTGCCCCTTTGTTCATGAAGGTCTCAGGGACAATGAGACCCTGCACAGCAGTGCTGGGCTGCCTTTCTATTGGTCAGAAGCACTGCCTCGGGGTTCCCGGTCCTCAGGGACCGTAACCATTTACTGTTGGTGTTCGTGAGCACCTGAGGTGGTATTTTCCACCTTTGCGTTCTCAGGTGTGAGTGTTTTCAACAAAAGAGAGTATCAGGCAAACCGCTGTGCTTCTTCATTGTGTTGGGAATGTAAAACCCGCTGCGACGGCAGGAAGTCACAGGGGTCAGAAGCTGTACCGCATGTTCGTAGGCAGCTGCCTTTTGATTGTTCTATATGCGGGGGTTACCCGCCAGCAGGGGAAGCCTGTGTGCAGTCCTCTCGTGGCCTACATTTGGGGAAGCATTCATGACTCAGCTGGTAGGATGGGAAGGAATCCTCGACAGAGGTCCCGGTCCTGCTGAGTCCATCAGTTACTGTAATGTATGTTATAGGAGCACAGGCGTCTCTGTGCCATATGTTCTGGCATTAATTACCGTATAGCGGAGGGCAAGTGTCTTGGCACTCTGTAATTGAATTTGGTGGTTCATGTGTTTTTATCTTCCTACCTAACTGCTGCCTTTCATGCCCTGATATTATGATTTATGTTATTTTTACCTTGCAATGATAGGATAAAAAATATCATTTCAGGACCTGCATAATGTGTAAAGTGATGGTGTGGGGTGGGGTGTTTTTATGACATGTGCAAAATTTAAGTGTTTACTTTATTGCACTACCTGTGATATTATGACAATTGCCTAGTTGGCAAAGTGATTTATGATTTATGTGAATGTGGTCTATGTGTTATATACAATATATGATATATTTTTCATATAATTCTGTGTGGAGTCTCTTTTGTGGTGTATTTAATTTGTCACTGGTGTGTGTGTGTATGTGTGTGTGTGTTGTGCAAACGCTTTACACATTTTCTCTGGGATAAGCCTGACTCCTCTGCCAAGCTACCAGGGGGGTGAGCAGGGGTTATCTTGGGTGTGTAACTCCGTTATCTTAACTAGAGTGGTGGGTTGTGCCTGGCTTAGGTGCATACTCTAGCCAACCAGAAACACCATTTCTAACAAAAATGTTCCATTCCTCTTCAGATGGACAATCTCACAGCAGTAAGATATATCAATCACCTCAGGGGCACGAAGACCAAGCCTCTCGTGGAATTGGCAAAATGTTTTGGGGAATTTTGTCTCAATCACAAGATCTCAGTTCGTGCAGGATATCTTCCAGGAGTTCTCAATTCAGTCGCCTGATTGGCATTCTCGTTACCGTCACGATTCACGCGATTGGAGAGTTCATCCTTCTATTTTCAACAATCTTTGGTACAAATGGGGCCCTTTCCAAATAGACCTCTTCGCTTTCAAGCTCAACTCCCATCTTCTTCAGGTTTTCAGCTAGAGACCAGATCTGTTAGCACTTGCAACGGATGCTTTTCTTCAAGACTCGACTCCAGGAGTCAATTTTGCTTTCCCTCCTTTCCTGATGATCAACAGAGTGTTAGCCCAAGTCAGGAGACAGAAAGCAATACTGGTCATAGTGGTTCGTTTTGACAATCACAGGTGTGGTATCCTTCTCTTCTGGAACTTGCGGTGGATCATCCAATTCTGTTACCTTCTTTTCCTAGCCTCATCTTGGACCCGGAGTGACACAGACACAATCTTTTACCAGACAACTCTCTCATTCTTTCGGTCTGGAAAGTAGCGGGTCATCACAATCTAATCCAGCAATTTCTTCAGAAGCTGCAGAATATATCAGCAAATCCTGGGTGCCAGGTACTGCCAAGACCTACAAATCAGCCTGGCCTGTTTGGTCAAGCTAGTATGTGGGAAAATCTATTTATCATTTTTCAGCAGATGTCATCCTCATAGTAAATTTTTAAGCCTCTCAAGCTAGTGAAGGTCAGACTTATTGCACAGTTAATTTGTATTGTTCTGCAGTTTCGGACAATCATTTCCACGCCAATAGAAAATCAGTCAGAGAGCACAACGCGATGTAACGACTGCGTTGTAAAGGCTGTTTCCCGAGCTAAAGAACAATGATGGATTCAACCCAGATCTGTGACTGGGGGTGAGTGTCTGAAAAGTTCAGTGCTCGGTCCATCATCTCCTTGTGTTTGCTTTTATAAAATTAAGACTTTCCTTCATAAATACTAGGAAAATCTATATTAAAAGCTGATGGAGAGCCTTACATGTGTTTCCGAAAAAGCATGGAATGCTCATGGAGGAAGGGGTATATTTTAATTTATATAGGATACGGCACAGAATGCAGGCAATGATAGCAGAATAGAGGGAAAAAAGGGAGAAGCAAATAAAAAAAAGGTATTTCAAGGGATAATCAAATGAAAAGGACAACATAAAAACTTAGCGGGCTGATTTACCCCCTTTATTTCTAAAGTTCCCTGCTGACTCAACAGTAAATATTCATTGAAAGCGTTCTTCCCAAAATGATGAGAGCAATTTTGTGAAAACGCAATGCATAAATGTTGAGCACCATAACCTTGTAGTCCACTTGGCTTTGTTTTTTGTTTCCCGTTTCTTTCAGTGAAACAAGATATCAATGCTCTGATGTTTTGGGACTTTCTCACTACACCTGGAGATCACTCCTGATTTTTACTGCCTGGAACACCCATGTCAAGAACAAGCATTGACAAAGCCAACAGGTCTCGCCTACGTGAGAGCTATTGGCTTTGCCAATGTGTTTTGGCGCTGTTGTACAGCAGCGTGGTTATGCAGCATGCCTAAAAGTAAAGTTAGAAAATCTTTTCATTTTTTGGGTCGAGCCTAGACAGCGCTTGCGCTGTCAGGCTATCTGTTGTATGTACTTTGTGGGGTTTGACTCCTCCCACTGCTTTGGATTGGCTTTTGTCTGTGTCATTAAAAAATGGTAGCCTGCAAATGGCTAATAGTTGGTGCATGTCCCATCTTTTCTCTCACATTAACTTCCATGAAGTATTGCCGCAGGAACGAGCAGTGACGCGCACAGTGCTTGCGTGCCTTGTTTCCGAATGTAACCCATTCATCCGACATCGTTGCGGCATCAGCACTGATGTCAGGAGAGTCAGTAAGATTTTGCCCAATGAGACAAGGAGATACTCATGTGTCATGTAGAGACACACCTATAGGCAGGCCGCTGCAGTGATCAAGTTTGAAACAGCTAAGGCAGCTCCCGCCGCTGCTCGCATGATGGTACTACAATTTTTGGACCCGCCAGCACCCACCAACTGATCACCGCCACAGTGGTGTCTCAACTGAGCCGCCAGTGTAGTCAGGCAATGCACAGCCATTATGCCTATGATCTTGTCAGAGTTGCTCTCGTCTCATGAGGCCTTGTCCATGGTTCCGAGGGTCAGACCTGTTAGAAGGGTCGGCCGCTTTTTTCTCAGTACTAAACAGAAGGAGATACCCCTAAGCAAGAGGGAGTTGTCACAGTGTCAAAACGTCCAAACACCAAACATAAGTATTCAGAGTTTAATAAGCAATTGAGAAAGAAATAACAATTATGCAGTAATAGCACTCAAAACATGCACTGATTGGCTAGGTGGCAGTCCGTCATCGCAGCTGCCCTGGCCGGCCCATTCATTGCACTCGCAGAGACCCGTAAGTATTTGCATTGATTTATTAGGAGAGGAGTTGGCCTAGCAGCTAGGGCGGTCGGCCTCGAATCTGGGGAACTGGGTTCAAGTATCCGCAATGACGCTGAACATCCTGTGATTCTGGGCAAATCACTTAATCTCCGCGTGCCTAACAAAAATTAGTGTGTCCTCATGTAATGCAACTGGTGCTATGTAAAGCGCTCTGATACCCGATTCGGGTCAAGTTCGCGCTATATAAAACTCTGTAAAAAAAAATATGCCTTAACTCCTGTCCATCTTTAGTTTATGTTCACTGTGTTGATCGATCAGTTAGGTCTATTCGCCCCTAAAGCGCTTCGGCATCCCTGCAGTTTATCTCCCCTCACCGCCTCCCATCCATTACACAAGTTTATTTCTGCCATAAATCGCACAGCATTGATGTTCTGACATCTTTCCAACCCTCGCTTTATCTAATGTTTAAGCATTCACTGCATTATGAACAGCGCATCTGATTGAGCGGCATCTCTGGCACGGGTAATTCTATTTCCTTTTTTTATTTCTCTGTCTCTTGCTTTGTCTGCAAATGTAAATCATTTTATCATTCCTCTATAAATAATTTAGATTTTTATCTTTTCTACTTGGCTCCGCATTTGCTCACATTATGATGTACATTGAAACTAAGCTTTGTTTGAGCCTGCTTAGGTTTTTTTACATTATATATCAGATATCCTGTAGTACATGTACATGTTACCCAGAATTCCCCTGTGCCTAAAGCCCCCCTATAAGGACTTCTTTCAAATGCCCTGTGGGTGCCACGGGTGTTTGCAGCCGCTTTTTGTGCCCTGGGAACACATGATGTTATAGAAAGTACTGCAAAAGCAGTTCTTCATCTCAATCTGTGATATTGTTTGAGCTGAAGAAAAATGTGTGCCAGCGCAATTCCATGGAGGCATTCCCTCATTTGCATGGGAGTCTGGCCCCTGCACACAAGGGTACACTTTTTCATTTGCACCCGCGCCACATTGCAGAAGAGTGTGCAAGGGCAAAGAAGTCTTCATCAGGCACACTGGTTGTGCCCCACAAATGAGAAAGACACCCAGAGAGAATCTACTGGGAAGAAAAACCGGGATCCTAGGAACCCCAAGCAATACCCCTGCAAGGGGTACAGTTACATAACAAAAGCAGCTGCTAGGGGGGTCCCTTTTCACTTCTTCAAAATCTGGCCGGGTCATCTAGCAGTCAAATATTGGTTTGCAGCTTCAAACAGCGACTCTGACTTTCACTGATGTGCACTTCCAAGTTCCCATGAGGCACATGGTCAGGACTGATTTGCATATGGCTGGGTCCAAACTGGGGTGGCATAGTGGGCAAAAGAATGATGGATTTAACTCAGATCTCTTGACTGAGGGAGAATGTTTGAATCATTCAGCATTCCGTCCATCATTTGTTGCATTTACACTTTTCGCCCTAAGTGGGACGGGTATGCCCAGACGTGGGTCCCTTGCTCACTGTGCCACTGGATTCAAGCTAGCTTGGCTGATGAAGGGTGACACACCCTGAAACCGGTCCCAGGATGCTTGTTTCCGGTCCAGTGAGGACCTGGCTTGGCAGTTCGGTCTGGACTGTTCCCATGAGGCACAGGGTCAGAACTGATTTGCATATGGCTGGGTCCAAACTGGGGTGGCGTAGTGGGCAAAAGAACAATGGATTTACCCCAGATCTCTTGACTGGAGGAGAATGTTTGAATCATTCAGCATTCCGTCCATCATTTGTTGCATTTACACTTTTCGCCCTAAGTGGGATGGGTATGCCCAGACATGGGTCCCTTGCTCACTGTGCCACTGGATTCAAGCTAGCCTGGCTGATGAAGGGTGACATACCCCGAAACCGGTCCCAGGATGCTTGTTTCCGGTCCAGGGAGGACCTGGCTTGGCAGTTAGGTCTGGACTGTTCCCATGAGGCACAGGGTCAGGACTGATTTGCATAAGGCTGGGTCCAAACTGGGGTGGCGTAGTGGGCAAAAGAACGATGGATTTAACCCAGATCTCTTCACTTGGGGAGAATGGTTGATTCATTCAGCATTCCGTCCATCATTTGTTGGATTTACACTTCCAAGTGCAGGCATGAACAATGCTGGGAAGAGTGCACTGTTACATAATTGAGTACATTGCACTTGTCTGAGCTGGGCACACACAAAGCTGCCCCAAAGATAGGGACAAGGTGCTACATATCTACTATGACCCTGCATGTCTTTACACTGCCTTACTTTTCAAGGCCATCAATCAAAGATATAAAAAATCTCACGGGATCTCCTTAGTCGAGAATTGCCATTTATATGCCACGAATACCACCCAGAAGTAATGCGTGTTCTTCACGCTGCTGCTACAAAAGAAGTTGATTGGTTCCCAGTGGTGTGCAGACAGAATATTGAGTAAAAAATATCGAGTTACACAAATATCGAGTAATAAATATCATGGTGCAGAAATATCGACAGCAAGAATATGGTGGTCAAGAATATCGACTTAAGGTAAGTAATATCGATTTAAAAAATATCGAAGTGTTTAATATCGTTTGCAAAAATATAGTTGTAAAAATATCGGTTTTTTAATTAATGTTCTGTATTTTAGTATATATTTTATATGTATGTGATGTATGTTTTTTGTATAATAATTTTTTAGTACCATAGCGGGCAGGGAAATAATTTTATTTTATTACATTAATTGATTATTTTGTATTTATTAACATTTGTTTAATTGAGATTTTATAGTTTTAAATGTGTAAAGTAATTTATTATTAATTAATTATTAATTGGTTGTTAATTAATTTTAATTAATTAATTGGTAATTAATTGTGTAATTAATTTTAGGTGTGTGTTGTAGTGTTTATAGGTGTAAAGGGTGGGAAGTAATGTATTTGTTAATTGGTGAATTAATAATTGGTTGTTAATTAATTTTACATAATTAATTGGTAATTAATTATGGCATTTGAGTATCTTATTGTAGGTGTGTGTTTTGGGATTTAAAGGAGTAAAGTGTGTTAAGTAGTTTATTTATTTTTTATTATTAATTTTTGGTTAATTGATATTAATTACATTAATTAAAATTGTATTATGGTAATCGTGTAATTAGTTTTAGGTGTGTGTTGTGGTGTTTATAGGAGTAAAGGGTGGGAAGTAATTTGTGTTTAATTAATGAATATGTAGTTGTTAATTAATGTTAATTATTTGATATGTATTTTGGGTAATTGTTTATTTTTGTGTGTGGTGTTTACTTTTAAAGGGTATAAGGGTGGGTATTAAAACATTTTAATTACTTTAGTATTAGTTGTTAATAGTAATAGTTTTTAATTAAAAAAATAAGTTTTAATTGTGTTTTATTATTTTATAGTTTAATTTAGGTGTGTGTTGTGGATATTATAGAGTTAAAGTGTTTGTAGTCAATTAATGTTTATTGTTTTTTTATTAATAATAATTTTTTAATTGATTATTAATTATATTAATTATGGAAGTAAATTTAATTTAAAATGTTGAAGTGTTTTGTTTTTGATGTGGTGTTATAAAGTTGGAAATAAAATAAATATTAATTAATTTTTTTGTTTGTCAAAATGTTTTAGTTAAATCTTTTTTTTTAAATTTATTTATTATTTTATTTTCTATAATATTTGTAGGTTTTTGTTATATGTAAACCTGTATATGTAATTAATATTATAATATGTTTTCTTTTTATATATTTAATATATTAGATTTTTCATTTTTTAAATGTTGTTTATTTATTTTTATGATTTTTAATATATATTATTTTATAACTGTTTGAGTGTGAATAGTAGTTTTTGTCTCTCCGCTATCCAACACTTTCCCTAATGTTGCACTCACTGGAGTTGGAATAGTAATTTTTACCCCTCCGCTATCCAACACTTTCCCTTCTGTTGTTCTCACTGAAGTGGGAATAGTAATTTTTACCCCACCGCTATCAAGCACTTTTACTACTATTGTGCTCACTGGAGTGGGAATAGTTAATTTTACCCCACCGCTATCCAACACTTTCCCTACTGTTGCACTCACTGGAGTTGAAATAGTTATTTTTACCCCTCTGCTATCCAACACTTTCCCTACTGTTGCACTCACCTGAGTGGGAATAGTAATTTTTACCCCTTCGCTATCCAGCACTTTCCCTACTGTTGCACTCAGTGGAGTGGGAATAGTAAATTTTACCCCTCTGCTATCCAACACTTATCCTACTGTTGCATTCAGTGGAGTGGGAATAGTAATTTTTACCCTTCCGCTATCCAACACTTTCCCTACTGTTGCACGATTTGGAGTGGGAATAGTAATTTTTACCCCTCTGCTATCCAATACTTTCCCTACAGTTGCACTCTTTGGAGTGGGAATAGTAATTGTTGCCCCTCCGCTATCTAACACTTTCCCTACTGTTGCTCTCACTGGAGTGGGAATAGTAATTTTTACCCCTCCGCTATCCAACAGTTTCCCTACTGTTGCACTCACTGGAGTTGGAACAGTAAATTTAATTTCTCCGCTATCCAACACTTACCCTACTGTTGCAGTCACTGGAGTGGGAATAGTTATTTTTACCCCTTTGCTAGCCAACACTTTCCCTACTGTTGCACTAATTGTATTGTGAAGTTTAAGTTTAAATATTTTTTAATAGTTTAATGTTTTAATTTATTACAGATTTTAGGGGCACATTACGATACCCGGCGTAAATAATTCCGCCAGGCATGGAAGCGGCAAAAATCCGCCAGCACACAACGCCTGAACACCGACCACGCCATTACGATTACACAAACCGAATACCGCCATCGGCGGAAAAAGCACTACAAATACCGCCCGCCAACGTCCGAGTCGGAGACAAACCGCCCGCCACGGACGGAAACACGCACGACAACACAAAACCGCCCGCCCTCACGGCCGACACACCGCACGTG